>CABEEJ010000180.1:275148-323924 GCA_901482245.1 Timema douglasi
CCCACTTTCCCCCCCCCCCCTCCCCCCACCATCCTAGGAAAATCTTTGTCTTCATATAGCTCAGCTATGAGACATATCTTGTCATGGATTGCGTCATAGAAAATGGGTTAGCAGTGACTACAGTGAAATCAAACTTTAAATAAAAAAAAAATATTTTTAAAGATTTGAAAAGTGAGTTGGTTAATTTTTAGATAGAAAAATCATCTAGATAATATTTAGCATCTCGTCTTACTACACGTTCGGGTTATACGCTTTAAGTACTAACTACGCTAATGGAATGGAATAGGAATTGGGAAGGTTGAATTAGAGGAAGTGAACTCGCGTTTGCTTGGAGGGCGAGTGGAAAACCATTTAGGAAAAAATCACCCCCAATTCACCCAACCGAGATTCGAACCTCGATCTCCCCGTCCTCAGCAGTCTAGCTCAACGCGACTAGCGCGTTAGCCAACTACGCCACCGAGGTGGGTAAAATCAAATAGAAAACACACACTTATATATATTTTCAATAACATAGCTGTAACTGTTTTCTGTTAAACTATAATTTTAAGGGTTTTAATATTATTTTTAAAAAATGATTGGGCTTGACTTGACTCTACGTATGGACGAACGAGAGTAATCTTAAATATTTATGAACAGTTTTTTTCTATAATCATAATATAATTCTATAAAAAGCATACCCAGAAATATATTATGTGATATTAAACTATCATTGCTATTATTATTTTGGGTATTTAAACTGAAAAAGAATACACAATTACACAAAAGATAATATCTTTGGTTATGCCGGGAATAATTGAAACCAGGAGAATTAATTTAACTGACAAACTCATTACCATATAAGTTTAGGTGTCTGAAAAAACACATCGAATTAAGTGTATGTATATATACATATATACACTTAATATATATATACACTTAATTCGATGTGTGTTTTCAGACATATATATATATATATATATATATATATATAAACGCCCTATATAGCAATAACAACACCTAAACTTATCTGTCAGAAAACACACATTGACGTATACATATATAGTACAATAATATTCCAATTTTGCTTGCTTGTAAAATAATTTTTTATTTATCTTATGTTTTAATAACTAAAATCAAATTATCAAGCTTTTGTTTATACATTATAAATAAATTGATAAATTTAAAATCAACTTTATATTGGTGAAAGAATTATAATTATAAGAGATTTATTATAAATTAATGGATTCTGTGTCAAAAACTATATTATTTGTTGATAGTTAATTTTTATTTAGATTTAGAAATGACTATAAACATTTTACTGTCCAATTCATTATTTTTCTTCTTTTATAGTTATTCGACCTTATTTTTATTAGCACGTTTAATACTAATGGGTTTTAAAGACTTAATCCAAGCATTACAGAAGATAGTTTCAAAGCTCAGCGTAGGAGTGAGTCATTAAATATTAAAGCGATAAATCACATTAAAAAAAACAACCTAAGATCATCCTGCCAAGATTCGAGCCTTGAATTCCTTATCACAGCTAATCCAACCCGTCGCGAGATTTACGCCTTAGACCATGTGATAACACGTGTTGTTGTTGATGAATTTGAGAGGACAAATTCAGAAGGACCATGTTACGCAAATATTCACAGTTCAAGCGCTTAGCTTAATAGCCAGTGTTGTATTTTGACGGCCTACGCGTGGGTTTCGTTTCTATTTTAAGCCTCTTTCAGACCTTGTGGTTTTAAGTGAACATGTTACAGAAATGATTTATAGCTTGGGGAGAGGAGTGTATTTCCCAGATGTTCATTTAGCAAAATGTTGATGGCTACGGCATAAAGCGACGCACTAAACAATCATGTGAGTGAACTATAAATTCTCGAAATGTAATGCCAACAAAATGCTTACCAGTGTGTTACATGAGCTGCCATAAACATGTTATATCTTTTTTTTGTTAAACCATGAATGAATTTTAAAAAATCGTTAGAAAAAGAATATATGTTTTTAGGTACATTTTGTTACGCTAATCATAGTAATTTTTGGCAGCGTTTCATTAATATTTTTATGACTTCGTAAAAATCACTTTCCTTATCTTAGTCCTTGGATGAAAACCACCAGGCAATCATGAGCAGTTAGAACAAGTTTATTATTTTGGTTTATGTTTAGAGGTATTTTTTAGAACTGCTTCTTACTAACTGTTCCGGTTATGTTAATTAGTACTAATTATAATAGTGAGTTAGGAATGAGGAATTTTGAGTTTAGTGGAAGTACACCCATATTTGTGCAGAAGGAGGGTGAAGAACAATGTATTAAAGAAAAACAGTACACTTGACCGAGATACGAACTATAGTCTTCTTAACATCGACAGTATAGGTTGTTGAGAGAATGACGCCTAAGATAATGCAGCCACTGAAGCAATTATAAGAGTAACATAAGATGGAACTTAACCAGTGTAGTTGGACATGTTTGCTAGTTGTCAGACTCATCACCTATGATTTCCCTTCGAAGGGAAGTGAAGGTTGCGGCTCTAATCCAAACCGGGTGTAATGAATCTATTTTTCTTAACTAGTTTACTACTCTCCATTCACACAAATGCAATGCATGTAGATTTCCTTTTAATTGTACAGTACTCATCTCTACCTTATTTGCGTAATTTAAATGTGTATGTACCCGCCTCGGTGGCGTAGTTGGCTAACGCTCTAGTCGTGTTGAGCTCGACTGCTGAGGACGGGGAGATAGAGGTCTGAATCTCGGTCGGGTGAACTGAAGGTTGTTTTTCATAAATGGTTTTCCACTGTCCCTCCACGCAAATGCGGGTTCACTTCCTCTAATTCAACCTTCCCAATTCCTAATCCATCCTAATGCGTATAACCCGAACAGGTAGTAAGACGCGGTGCTAATATATTATTATTATTATTATTATTAAATGTGTACGTCCCTGATGTGTGGTAAGATACTTAGTTATAAAATAAAAACAAAACTATGCAGTATGAACAGGCCAATGATTTGTTAAGTTAAAGGTGATTAAAATAATCAGTTGCAGCTGATACAGAAGACCTAGATGGGTGTATGAGTCATCTTCTAGCTAGGTTGCATGAAGCATAGAATATAATAATTAATAGATAGAAATATAAGGGATATTTTATGTTTCAACAATAACGTAATGTTTCACACTTGCATTCCGCTACATATCCGCGCCTCGCGAATTTATTCACGCTCGCAGGAGGGATAAGATAGAGGTGGAACCAAGAACAAATGAATAAAATTTGGCTTAGATGGAGAGTGGAGAACCAATTAAGACAGATCTTCTCTGACTTTTGCCCTTTGCATGCCTCTTTTTAAGTCCCTAGGCCTCACTAAAATAAGCCTTCCAACTCTTCGTAAGAAAGTCAACAAATATCTGAGATCTTGAAAATTATACTCAACATCTTAGCGAAACCTAAGAATTAAGATAAACAAAGCCTTAGCAAAGGTAAAGAAAAGATTAGAAATATCTAAGCCACGGTCAAAAAATGTATTTGTATATTTTTAAGACTTAATATTACGAAAAAAATTGTTTTATGATATTTATTCTTGAAAGAAGGAGGATTAAAATATTGGATGACTTGAATTAAAGAAGAAGATTCTGGAAGCTCAAGGAGGCAAAGGACACGGTGCTTTGGCGGACTAGCTTCACAAATAAAAAAATTGACTTGTTGTAAGACAGAACACTTGATAGTGATAACACCTGGGACTAAATTTACCACATTGTAGGCAAAATTGCGGAACACCTGTAAGACAGGGTGCGTCTGGAAGCTTAGGATATTTTTTTAATTGAGTAGAAATCTCAATTTTACAAATAACTGAAAAACTACTGAGATGTTTGTGATTGTAGAGAAACAAAAAGTAAGCTTGAAATAGTTGTATTTTGCATAAAATGGTAATCGAACCAAACGTGAAAGCACTCTGATTCGATTACATAATATATGATATCCCCCTCCCCTCCCCATCCAACCTCCCTCTTAACTCTCGAAAATAGGGTTGCGTAAAGTAAATACATAAATGCATTAATATCAAAGTATCCTATTATAAACACCAATACCATGACTACGCATTAGTAACGTTTCATAAAAATTGATTTTTTTTATTCCTAAATAATACTCTCATGGTGTCTGTAAGAATGAGAAATATTTTTTGAAAACCTGGAGAATAACAGGGAGTTACTCAATTAAGGGGCCACGTGGTCTAACGCGCTAATCTCGTGTTGGACTAGTCTGCCCAAGACGGGGAGATCAGAGTTTGATTCCAATTGGGTGCACTAGAGGTGGGTTTTTTTCTAAATGGTTTTAAGTTCTTCCTCCACACAAATTCGGGTGCATTTCCTCTAAATTAATCCTTCATAATCCTTAAACAATCAGTGTGATAGCACATAGGCGTACAACCTGAACAGGTAGTAAGACGTGGTGCTAAATAAAATATTTTAAAAAAGGGAATTGTTTATTAATAAATTTAATGGCAACCCAGGTGATTAGAGAAAAAAATTATATTTATATCCGCCCAGTATGGATTTTAACAACGAGCTTTACTATCACTGGCTAACCATACAAGAGGTACTTGACATTTAATTCGCGTGTCCACCGTCGCAGGTATTTAACTGCATGACACACATATAATTTTGCACAAGACGGATAAGTTGAATTTTTCAGTATGATTGGATGAGTGAGGTGAGAGTCTTGACAGAGTTGCCACGCACCTGAAAAACCGGAAAAAACAAAAGGATGTCTTTATTTATGGAAAAAAAATCTGTCAACACAAAGAAATTTGCAAAATTTAATATAAATAGGGGGCCTACTGGAATATTTGGTTATATGGGACATTTAACTGAATAATTAAAAAATTAGGTACACGCATAGGTGGCCACATGGTTTAAATGGATATTCTCTTGTTGGACTAGACTGCCGAAGACGGAGAGTTGGTCGTTCAATACCCGTCAGGTACACCAAGGGTGGTTTTTTCCTAAATTGTTTTACAGTCTTCCTTCACGTAAATGAGGTTGCACCTCTTCTAAACTAAACCTTCCTAATCCCTAACAGGTAATTGTAATTAGTATATAGGCATAAGCCCGAACGGGTGGTAAGACATGGCTTAAATAAAATTAGTACGTCTTTGTATAGATGAAAGATTACCAAAGAATTTAGAATACTTACTCAAACATGTTTTATGAATTCTAAAAGAGGGTTGTAAAGTGACATACCTCAAATCATTCTATTTTAAACAATGATTAGTAAAAATACATGAATTCACACTAAGTTGATTGAGAACTACATTATATTACTCATATATTCAATCTAAACTTCCTGGTAAAAATGGGAACGCCTTCTGGAAAACTTGGAATACACAGACCATTTGGTAGTAAGAAAATCAGAGCAGGCCTTCTAGAAACCCCCTCCCCTTCCTAAACCTAACCACTCCCTTAGCCCAGTGCCCGCACCTTTGGTCATGTTTGGAGTGATTGTGTGTTTATGAATGGTCAGGCAAACGTTCTAAGGCCTCAAAATTTTTCGTGTGGATGAATACCGTCGTGATCTTGATTGAAACATCAACTTCCGTGTGTGGGAGAACTTCTTGGTTTTTGGATGGATTAAAGTGGATGGTCTTGTAGAGAGATTCTCTGGTATCTGTATTACTCATGAAGGACACCATTTGAAGAATTAACGTTTCCATAAACATATGGAAGAAGTGTAACTGTATAAATAAAATATTCCTTGCCTTTCAAGAAAATCTTGATAGATATATAAACCATTAATTTTAATATTAATTTTGATTGCTGTGTTATTTAACATATTCTGATTTATGATCCAGTAAATATTTTTTAAATAAATATTTATATTTAAAAAATATATTAGATTTTTTTTGGTTCAGTTTGAGTAGGCCTATTAAACAATTAATATTTATGAAATTATTGATTTTTTTACAGATCTCTAGATTTTAAGTATACATTTATATAATTTTTTATGACTTTTTACATTATGTACTGTACCTTATAATTATATTATAATGTAAGTTATAAACCAACGAAACAAGTTAATGATGTGTTTATTCTTACAGTAGTGCTGATGTACTGTACTAATTATCCTAGTCTGCTTAGCTACAAGGCTATAAAGTCTTAATTTAAAGAGGCGCATTTTATGAGATTCTATTAAAATTATCTTTTTTTATTATGGTCCTTGCTTCCTTATATAGGTTCATAAATTATTCTGAATCCCTCCCGTTTAGAAGGTATTCTGTTTTTTAAGTGTTTTATGTAGAAAGCTAATCTGGTACAATAAATTATATATGAATTGCGAAACTTGGAAGATGAAAGTTTGGTAAATATTACGGATTTAGCTGGAACAAGTATCATATTTGTAAATTTTAAAATGGTTTCAATTCCCTTGTTCAGATACTATCTTTATGTATTCTGAATATAAGTGTTTTAAATTGCAATTTATCCTTAACATAGTATTTAATAATATTTTTAAATCTGGTGCAAATAACTTATTTTTCCATGGTCCCCATTAGTAGGTGTGTAAAAATCGTCAGAGTTACCTAGTCTAGCTGTCTGCTAAAGGAGAGTTCAGGATTCAAATCCTGACAAGATGTACTGAATTATTTTATTTCCGTAGTGGTTATTAACTCCCTCTCTATGAAAATGTGGGTATACCTTCTATTAATGCCATTATAATCCATACTTATTTATTATCATTTTATGGAAATCTTGTATGGGTAGTAAGTAAGCATGAACCAAATAAATTGAGGTAAATACTATATCTGTAATTACAAGCTATCATACACATTTGCAATTATTTTTGATAAAGAAATCCAGTAATGAAAATAACTTAACTTTCTCATGTTAGAGTAGGCCTAAGGAAATATATACTTATTTTAAGTTGTTTAAAAGTGTATATTTACGAGTATATATTAGTTAAAATAAAATCACTGGGACAATATCTTTTTAATTATTCTCAATTTTATTTTTCCTTGACTATTAGAGATTTCTTTATGTGCATGTATGTAACATACATATTTACAATAAATTGTTGAGCCAATAATTTGGAAAATATAAAACAAGTTTAACTCAATTAAACTAAATTAAATTAACATGATGTAGATTTGAATTCAAATTTTTTAGTAGATATTATATTTTAGATAAAAATTTACAAATTACCTAAAACTTTTATGACCCGTATGAATTTGTAAACATGCTTTACTAAGCCATTAATTTTAAGTACCATATTGAGAAGGATAAATTATATCAAATTCAACAACATTTTACACGAAATTTTGAAGTTCTGATTTCAAAATAATTTGCTAGAAATATAAATCTAGTTCTACTCACATATATATATATATATATATATATATAAATAAGCTTAAAACACAAAACTCTTGGAAAGGTAAAGGATTATTTTATAAGCTTAAGAATTGCTATTCCCATAAAAGAACCCTCAGATTTAGAATTTTTCCCATCAAGTAAGAGGCGATCTTGAACCCATTGACAAATACCTTTTTAATGGGAACTTAAGCATAAAATGTATATATATATATAAAATTATATACATATAATTATAATTTTCCCATACATATATAAAATATAGACTTAAAAACTCAAAAGAATATTAAAATAAATAGCTCAACATAATTTGAGCATATTTATCCGTATCCATCACTATTAAGTGAAATTTTTATGAAGAGTAAATATATATAATTATCAAACGTATGAAAATTGATTTGATATTTTGTTACCTTTTAAAAAGTAAGCATTCATTCTTTATAGTTACCATCCAAGCCTGTTTCTAAAAACATGTTTTTGTTCAATTCACATTTATACATTCTGTAAATCATGGACAGTAAAAGAACAGGTACATTCCTAAATAGTAAATTTAAAAATGTAACATTCCTAGTCTTTAAAAATCTACAATTGTGTGAAGACTATATATACGTATGTAGGCATACGTTTAATAAACGCATACTACATCAAATGTTTAATATATTTCTTCAAATTTAGAAACGTATGGCATCTAGATTAATCTTAAGAAATAAGTGAGGAAATGAAAAGGTAATACACTTTTTTTTGTTCTAGTTATTTTAATTACCAAGCATACAAAAATATATATTTTTCTCATGTTTAAAGTATCTTAGAAATTTTTAATATTAATCAGCCGACCAGTTTTCCAGACTAAGAATAGCTGGTTGAGTGGTAACGGGTAATATGGGTTCGAGAGGGAAGGGAAAGATTGTAAATTCTTGGATTCTAATTAACGATGCAGAAAAAGAGTCATGAAGAGTGCTTGTTAAACCTGACACATGTCTCCAGCACGATCCTACGGGGTTGTCACTTTGTTTCAGTTTCAATGCCGGTGCTCTCATCGCATTGCGAAACGTCGCGTCACTTTGAAGCTAGAGAACTTCAACTCTTAAAAATCCTTTCTCACTCTATATCTCCCTTCAACCCGTTCCACTTTTCACTTTGAATATCAAAGTGAGTCCATTCTTTCAATACCGTCTTCCAACAAACAGTGACGAAAATTGAAGATAGGAATTGAAGAATTGTTTGGGGGAATAAGATTGGTTTGGTCTCCTCCTTCTTGGAGAATCGTTTTCTAGTACGAATAATTTATGTATTTTATATTAGAACTTTTAGCACCACGTCTTACTATCCGTTCCGACTCTACGCCTATGTACTTATTAAACTAATGGGTTAGGGATGATCAAGGTTGAATTTAGAGGAATTGTTCCCACATTTGAATAAAAAAATAGTAGAAAGCCATTTAGTGAAAACACGCTTATTACACTAGACCAGTATTGAGTGTTGCTCTCCCTATTATTGGCAAAATAGTCTTTTGCAAGAGGGACGCCTTAGACCATGCAACCACTCAAATAGGTTATGTATTAATATTATTTCCAAGCTACTTTCTTATTAACCATCCGATAGATATCTACATTCAAATTAATTTGGCTGAATCTCATGGGCGTGGATAAAGAGTTAGAAATCATCGCGTACAAAACACTTGAAATAGGTATGTATCTAGCTAATGGCAGTATTTTTGCATTCTTTGTTGCAAAAAAAGTTTCACACAAAATTATTAAAATTAATATTTATTTCTATAGTAAAAAAGGAAACCTGGTGGTCTAGGGGTAAGGTGTCAGACTTCTGTGCTGGTGGCCGGGGTTCAATCCTCGGTCCCGGCACAAATTTATCTGATTACCAAACCCTTCCTTCACCTCTGACAAGACATCTTGTGAATGTGAGGAATGCCAGGTCTCCACCGTGGTTCGAATTCCACGTTAAACTGTAGGTCCTTCATTTCATCTCACAATCACCCTACCATTACACATTAACATAAGTGCGTATAACCCGAACGGGTAGTAAGATGCGGTGCTAATAATAATAATAATAATAATAATAATAATAATATAGTAAAAATATTGAGTTTAACTTCATTATTCTAATCTCAACAGCTATCGAGTATTCATAAATGATGTTCTTTCATTTGATGAGAACTTTCTCTTTCCTTTGAAAAGTTTCTCATTAAATGCTCAAAAACTATATCCAAGATATTTTGGAATTACAATGTAAATAAAACCAAACTCTTATATTTCCACACGAGCAATATTTGTCTTAATTTTGTAAAAATAATATGTTTTATATCACATTTAAAAGAGTGCTGTCGTTTTTTCTCGTCACTTCCCACCACCTAGACCCCTCCATCACGGAGAAAACAAAAAAGTTATTCTTTGATTAATTTGTACATATGTCCATAACGGTTGTTATTACAACAGTCCAATTTTCATAGAAAGAACCCTATCTTACAGACATTCACTTGTTCATTAACACTAATGATAATTAATATGAAAAAATTTTACCTTAAAATCATGTTTGTATTTTATAAAATGCCCTTTCTATGAAAATAGGAATGTATGAAACGTTTGACGTACACTTTATAAACCAAATTATTATATCAGCACGTGATTTAGAGACTAGCTTAATAATCAGACATAAATTCGTGATACTGAAAGGGTCATAACCAATTTTCACAATCGTTGAATCTTTCAGGTGGCTCAGGAATTTAACCCAGTTGAACGAACTTAGCTAACATATAAAACTCCTAGGTTGGAAAATAAATGATTAAATAGAAAGTGTTTTATATTTTTTGAATTGACATCACCACATGTCTGGAAAATTTCAAGAGAACTCAGTTTTGGCTAAACAAAAATCTTCTGTAAGCCAATCAATGCTTTTCTATTCAGATTGTTGAATGAGTTGGGCACATTTATATACACATATAAATACTACAACAAACTATTAAATTATATTGGATATTAGCCGGGATTGATTCCTGGTATGGCACAAAAAAATTGGTAGAATATAGATCTACCTATTCATACTGATGAATTAACGGGTGGGGCCTGGGTTTTGTCTGTTCTAGATTTAAGGTAGTGTATATGTCATGTAGTGATATATTCAGTAGGCTCAATGTGTGCACGTTTAAAACCTCAATTAAAATAATAAAATATGGTTGAATTACTACACAGTACGTGTACAAATAGATATAATATTTCATATTTTAATAAATAGATACTGTTGTTTAGGCATAATTGAATTGGTAATATAATCACTTTTATGTACAAAACTTTGTAAGATCCTAATAGAGAGTGTAGCTTATTTGTTGTGCTTTTTGATACTATTTATTTGACGTGCACATTTTTAACCCACTAGAACAGAGAAAGTTTTGAAACTTAACTAATTCAGAAACAAACATAATATTTATTCCTCTATGCCATCAGTTTTCCACGATAAAGTTAAGAAACAATTTTTTTTAAATATACATTTTTAAGTTGTGCTGAGATTTAACTCAAAACCCCTGTTCTCAGTTATTAGATACTTCAATCTTTGAGCTAAGGTAGAGCACTGAAACAAAGAAACAAAAAAGTCCTGAAGGATATACTAAAAGGATCTTCCAACAAAATCCGACTATAGTTGAAAGGTCAAATGGACGTCACACTACACACGTTTTTAGGACAAAAACTTTTATATCTCGGGCTATATAGAGAAGCCAGAAAATAGTTTATTTTTTTAGGTATACATCTCAAAACCCTCTCCAAACTATATTCTAGAATGCATTAGAAAGATCTCCTTATTATCTGAATTCCAAAATATGCCATAAATAGCCAAATTTGAGTAAAATTGGATAGAACTACATTTTCCCCCCTCGTTGTTTGTTGTTTAAAAATATTACTAATTCTAAATTAACAGAACGGCACTAATGGCATTCTAAATACATAACAATCTAAAATATCTAGTTATATTAATAAAAATAAAAACACGAACAGGTAAACATAAAGTGCTGGTGGAATTCCGAGATCACGGAAGACTCATCTAAAAGTGAGACTCACCAATCACTATATTTCTAACATGTGAGCTGTGGTATAATCCATGTGTGTGTGAGTGAGTGTCCTTGCATGTTTGGTGTAAGGATATTTACTAATAATTCTTTATCTCTCTGTATCCACTAGTGATCTAGAAATACTGTGTTCAAGAGTATTACTGTTTTGGTTGCTGTTTTTTTTACGTGTTTATCTCATTTCAATAATGTATATGTTTTATTAATGTGGGGAATGCCAGGCCTCCAGCGTGGTTTGGATTCCACGTTAAACTGTAGGTCCTTCATTTCATCTCACAATCACCTTACCATTACACATTAGCGTAAGTGCGTATAACCCGAACGGGTAGTAAGACGCGGTGCTAATAATAATAATAATAATAATAATAAATGTTTTATTTTCATGTGTATGTTTTCCTCAAATACTTGTCTCCTGTGTTTTATTTAATGATAATAATTAATAAATACAGTGTAAAATTAGCTCAAGACATGATTATATGTAAGAGAAGGCATATGCCTTAATTTCACCATGTAAATAAAGACTGCAATAATAATAGTGATGTGAAGTAAAAGTTTATTTTAAAATTTGTTTTTTAACCACTTCATAATATCCGTTCAGGTTGTACGCCTTTCTACTAATAACATTAATATGTTACGGATTATGAAGGTTTTTATTTAAAGGGGTTGCACCTGAATTTTCTTGAAGGTAGAGTGGAAAAATATTTAGAGAAAACAACCCTCGAGGCACCCTACCAGGATTGAAATCCAATCTACCCGTCCTCGTCAATCTATTTTAACACGAGAGTAGATCGTTAGACCATGCGGCCACCGAAGTGTTTTTTTAATCTAAGCTTATGCTCTTAAGATGAACTCTACGTAACGTTGACCAAAAGTTAACTTAACGTAAAAGCTGTCTAGAGGAATGGTTCCATTTAATTTTACGTTACGTTACGTTACAGATATATATACAAACTGTTCTTTCAGCCAATCATGTCTCGATAAAACGTCAACCGGTATATTTAAAAACTTAGTTATTGTAGTTTGCACACGTCTTCATCGGTGTAGTTTAGGAAAACCCAATCGTCGTATCTTTTTTATCATACTTTATTTAGTAGCTTGCTCAAAAACATAATAATTTGTTTAAATAAACAATTCCCATTACTTTAAACTGTTTTCAGACTGATCAAATACATTTTATTTTGTTTTTACAGCTTTTTATCAATTATATACCTTTACTTACAGAGGATCCTTTTCACACCATATGACTTTTTATTTTTAGCTTATGTGGAATGCCTGTAAACTCTGTATTAATTTGTTGTATGTGTTTTGTGTTTCTGCATCATGTTATATTACCCGTTAGGGCTATACGCATATTTACAACAAAAATAGAGGAAATATACGTGCATTTGCTTGAAAAGATGGTGAGAAACTATTTAGTTGAAGCTAACTTCACTACAGCTTAACTGTATCTAAAACACATTTGCTTGAGACTATTTGGTTTAAACTAGTTAAGGAATATAGATTTATGGCGATATATATGTAATAGATTAATAAGTTACTATAAAGTTTATTATAAAGTTTCAATGATCTTCTATATTACTTTCATTGAAAGAACCTGAGGGCCGCTAGCTATTTTTATTTTATTTAATATGTTATTCCAACACTTCAAAAGAGTTCCACCTGTATCTACCATTCTACAAATTTTATTTCATAAATTGCAAAGACGAGAGCTGTGTAGCGAAGCGATAAAATATTTGTGCCCATCAGTGATTCAAGTCATGAACTTCTTGATATAAGCTGACCTTTTTATACAGCGTCCTTTTACTCCAGACTTGCTCCTCAAGACTTTTTTCCTCCCCTTACTTATCCCTCAAGCCCAGGGGCAATCGAGCGTCTAGAAAGCGTGACATTTTTTTTCGGTACTATGTTTACACTAGACATGAAGAATGATGTTTTATGTTGATCGAAATTCTACTGCGTCAACTTGCTTGTAAAGTAAATTTCTCTTTATAGTTTGATGTATTGCGCTTTAAATGACACCAATATTTTAGTTATAAATCATATGGCGGGGTTTTAAATTTATTCATAGGAGCTATAATAACATTAAATAAATTTAAAAAATCACAAACATGATATGGCTTAGATTTTCTCATTTTATTTTTAAATTTAAAGAATTAACATTAAAGATTCAAAATACTTTTTCAACGCTCAAATATAAGTGTTTGCTAAAAATAATTAATTTTGGATACATTTATAAATAATAATCTGCTTTATTTTAGTATATACTCCAATATTTTACTCTTTATTGAACATTATTTTAAGATGAAAAATATATATTGATTTAAAATTATAATATTTAGTAACATTGCTTTTAAAGATGTAATCCAAAGATTAGGGAATTATTGTTTTAGAAGCACAGTGATGTGTTGGTTTCTGAGTGACGGCTATTCTTGTTGGAGTCTGCTAGAATTAACGAGCTTCCTTGAGCAACTCGTACTAGGACGGCCACATGTGGCTTCAAACCCCTTCTCTCCTACACTGAACTACCTTAAACCCACAACACATACACAACACCCAGACCCTGAACGTTAGTTCATCACTGTAAAAAGGGAAGACCACCTTTCATCAATGATACATTTTTCGCACGAGCCGAGATTTGTTACAGGAAGCCTTAACTTAGTTGGCAACCAATCTAACAACTCAGCTAATGCGTCAGACAGTGTAAAGATAAATAGGGTTGTTTATAGTAATTATTTAACCCTAATTAGAGATAATATTTGATGGGGAAAATGACATAGATGGATTAAATGTTATACTTGGTTTATTCGGCTGGCTTGGACTTGAACCTCAATCTTTTGATCACTTTCAATCCATCATGATACGAATCAGACGTCTTTCACACAAGGCTATATTTTCAAAAGAGATTAAATCCAATTCAATCTTACTATTTATTTTGATAATATAACCACTCGCAGATTATCTTTCAAAACTTCTAGCAATAAATATGAAAATGCTAAAATTTATTTAGTTTTTTTAAACTTCTACCTTAAGAATATTCTTAAAAATGAGTCATAGGAATCAATTGAATGTTGGTTCGAATAGTCTTAATAATTGATAAGACGATCATTTTTATTCACTCTATTAAACACTTTGTATTCATAGAATTTATTTAAGGAATTGTATTAAGAAATCTTTTATAGAAAAAAGTTCAGTTACATTATTAGCAATAATAGAAGATGATTAAAATTCATTTATTTCACACATGAAAAACCACAATAAATGTATTAAGTCAGGATTTGAACTCTAGTTTCCCCATTATTAGTGGCGAGGTGCAGTACGGATCTGACAACTTATAACATTGAGCTACCAATCTGTTTTTATATTTCATTATTTTAAAATTCTATATAAGATGTTTATTAAGTAAATATACAAAAACCAAAATGCTATAACGTTTACCCTATATTACCAAATGGTTTGTTATACCTTCCCATGTTATATTTTGGAACAGAAAAAATATATTAGAGCTCAATCCGTTGAGATATAAGGTTTGTCTAAAATTATATTATATTTGATAAAAACCAAAATAATGTGATTTCAGCTAAAGCATGTAGCCATGATCCTTGCAATGATTGGAATACCTTATACATAAAAAAAAATGACGTAAAATACAAACTAAGAAATGGAAAATTGATTAACTCAAAAACATTAAACTTTCTAAGTAAACATTTACTTCTTCATAAGTAAGGTATGTATTCATATCTATGTAGAGCCATGTACTTATTTTTGATTTAATACTATCTGCAAAAAAACATAATTTATTCCGAATAATTTTTTTTGTAACATTTTTTATGCTCATTATATTTTTTAAGCACCACGTCTTACTACCCATTCGGATTATAAGCGTTTGAAATAATTGCGCTAATGGTTTATGATATTAGGGAAATTATATTCATAGTATGTTTAACCGTATTTGCGTGGATGGAGAGTAGAAAACAGTTTTGGAAAAACCTCCTTATCAAAATTCGAACCTAGATCTTCTCGTCTTTGGTAATTAAGTATATAGCGAGAGTAGCATGTTAGACAACGTTTTGGCCGAAGCGTGTGATGTTCATTAATTTTTTGGAATCGAGAGTTATCTAAAAGAAAGTCTATTTTATATTTCCCAAATTAAAATAAAAATGTAAGGAAAATATCTTTTATTAAAAATTAGTTTTAATATTTTAATTTTTATATACGTTAAGAATATATACTTTCTAGTATTTTTAATATGTACTCTATAATTTTTATTCTAAGAGTGAGGCTGGAAGTAAAATGTGGTTGTACAAGTAATATAACTTTGTTTATCTTTGAACTGCAGAGTGTCCGACAAACTTATTTTATTTGGAAACGTATCTCTCTCAACTGATTACAGGGTCTCTTGTTCGATTTTCAGTAAAAACAAAAAGATTATAACTAAGTGGTGAAAAGTATGCAACAAATTTCACAGTGATGAACAACGGCCATAATTCAGTGTGTTCTAGAGATAATTTAGTTTGTAAGTCTAGGACTGATATAATATTTCGTTTCATAAAGTGCACGATGAATAACCTTATTTATATTTAAAATAAAACAAAACAAATAAAATACTATACGTATAGAACATTTATCTGTAAGAATTCTTCTTGGAAGCATGTAGATAAGCGTCGTCGTCAAATGGGCGTGGTGAGTACGTAATGTTTTCTCTTCTCTCTTCTAGCCTCATTCCATTAGTTTTATTTCCATGGGGGCACTTGAAAAGACATGTATGCTTGGATCCTCCCACAGATATGAACGATATCATAACGAAATAGCATGCTACATTCACAACTATCAACGTCATCATGTAACTGAGTGCACAGGATACCATAGTATAAACGACTGTTTTGAATTGCACTATAGACGTTTGGATCAAGTTTGATTGCAATTATTGTTTTTGAATTAGAAGGAAAAAAAATTATACCCCTCAATTTGTACCTCCTATTCATTATTTTGTCTAGAAGTATGTGTGTGTATCCATAAGCGTAGGAACTAAGGGGGTGGACATGGGTATATTACCCACCCTCCTATTCTCTCATACGGAATTGAGGGGACAGGAGGTTCGAGGTTCCCTTGGGACAGATAACACTGAACAAAAATGATTAGTCTCATTCTTCCTTTGCTTGGATTAATATTTCTTATCTTTCAATCATTAGTCTGAAACGTTCCTAATCTACTGTTTTTGTAGTCATGTAGGATAAGTGTGAATAATAGTATCCAACCTTTAATTCAAACAAGTTATGATATTTTGAGCAAATGATTACTCTATATTGGAACAATCATTTTAAAAATAACCAATAAAGACCAAGTTTACACGGCGATGACTGTATAATTCTGTGCAAGTGTTTTGAATCTTATTTTTTAATGAAATCAAGATTTTATTTATTTTTAATTTCCTTCAAATGTTTTTTTCTAATTTAAGAGAATTCTACTCTAATTTCTTTTTTTAGCCTTGGAAGTAGTTGTGTGTATCTTTATTCCAGGTGACAGTGTTGTGTCTTCTATTACCTAGCCTGTAATTAAATATGTGTTTCTTTATCTCAATTTACAGTAATGTGTCTCTTATTTCCTGATCTAAAAGTAGTGGTGTGTATATTTACCCCACTCAACGTTGTAGTGTTTTTAAGGATTCTCTTAATAGAATTTCAATCAACATCGTCTAACACCTTTTCCAAGAAAAGTCTAGTCAATGAAGCCTATACATTTTACAATTTATAAGCAGTTTGTGTTTCATCTTTGATAACTTGTTTCGACTTCACTCTTCCTCAATCTATTTATTTTCTCCCTGTACACTTTTCGAACGAGTTTTTTTTGCTTCCTCTTACTACCCAACGGGCTTATCCAAGTATAATCCCACTAATTGGGCAAGGATTACTAAAAAAGTAGCATTTAATGGTGACGTACCCAAATATATTTTTGTTTAAGAGTTGTAAACAATTTATAAAATAAATTCTCTTTGTACACTCAACCAATATTTTATATCCCGAACACCTTGTCATTGTAAAACATGCTTAGTTGTGACTGCCATTAAATTCCTAACATCCATTGTAAGTTGTACCATTTTGATGCTAGTTTTATGGTGTATATTGATCTGTACTATTTTGAGCTAAGCTAGTTTGTAAATTATCTGTTCATTAAATTGTATTTCCTAGCTCTGATTTATTCTTGAGGATACACATTTGTTTTTCTTAAGTCACTGAATCCATTAAATATCTGAGTTTGAGTAACTATTAAATTTGATATTATCCTTGCAAATTAACGTAATATTTCTGATAACATTTTCCATTAACATTTTTAGATATAGATGTACACGAACAAACATAAATTTGTTGTAGTTGATTATTTTTCATCATGCAAATTTAAAATCTAAAATAAATCTTTGATATTGAGATTCTATTTCCTATTTTTTTTACTGTACAAAGTTTAATTCCAAACATTTTCTAGCAATAGATCAAACATGCTTTTTCTTTTGACAATAGTAATATTTTTATTTTTTTGAAAAATATTGAAATAAATTTTAATTATTTGTAAATTATTGATTACAATATTATATATGCTACTTACTTTAAGCACAATTAAAATACAGGAGGATGGGTGTACATAATGAAAAATACAATTTTGTTTTACAGTTTTGATTAGTAGTATTTTAGTATATGATTATTAAGTTATCAACAGATTTGAAATATTAATCTTTTTTTGTTTAAGTAAAATGGGAAACTATTAACTTAAAACCACCTTAAATACACCTTTAAGGGGATCGAAACCAGAAAATTCCGTCATTGGATAACAAGACTGAACAAGATTGAAGAATTTTTAGGTGCTCGCATCGGTGAAGGCTAGCTTGTACAAAAATAAATTAAACTATATATATATATATATATATTAAATTTTTTATGCATATTATTATGTTATAATATATAGTTTTCACAAGTAGGCGATCGGATGAAGGCATCTGTACTGTATTCTTTGATTTTCAGGGAAGTAAAGATCACAGTTAAAATTATGGTGCATGTATTTTATTGTTTTGTTTTATCGTCATTAATATTTTCCAATTCTCTCTTTACACGATTTCTGAAACATTTCCTCAAAATACTCCCTTGCATATCCTTTCACTATAAATATAAATATAAGGATATATTTTAAGGATAGTAAGATGCGTAAAGCGGGTATAAATTTATAAAGTATATTTGTTACAAAATGTAATCCTCAAACTCACGATTTTCTGTAACGGATTTCAAGCAATGGTACGAGTTTCATTCGGACATAGCAAATGAAAATAAGATTACTTCTTCACGAAATGTCTCATCGGGCTGGTCTCTGGTCAGATATAAACGTGAGGGTTGTTTCCGAATTCCGGTCACACAAAGCCACTGTTCTTTTTTTTTCCCCCCTCTTCTACTAAGCCGGTACGATCGAACCAACTAATCAGAGAGACGATCACTTGGTGCACAAATAGGTAAATCCTTTTAAAAGCCGTTGGAACTGATGACATGGGTTGCTAAATTTTCTCAACTAAAAATAAAACATTTAGTCGGAGTAAACTTTTAAAATATCTTCTGGGTTCATGGAAAGATTTACTATCCATTAGCGATCAACATGTGGTGATAAAATATATGTTAGTAAACTACTAGTACAAACTAAAATAATAGTGATATTCTATTAAAAATATTAAAACTATAACATTGGAATAATAAGTTAACTGTGATTTATTATTATTTAAGGAAAATATTTAGCTTCAACTTTATAATCCTTGATCTTGACTAAAGCTTTACATATAATATTTTTAGGATAACGCTTTAAACATTCTTTACAATAGTCTGCTTGCTGAAAGTTGGGCACATTGTTTTAGCTTAAGTTAGTTTCCCAATCTGATGAATAAGCTGTTTTGGTTTTTAAATAATTAAGTTAGATGTCGAATAAATGGAATAAGTGGAAGCAATTAAACATAATTTAAAACAAATCCATCCACGGAAAAGATGTTCGATTAATAAATTCGGGCGTCCCCTGGGCAACTGTAGATTAGTAATGGCTAATCTTTCAAGCAACTGGGCATTTTTATGCACAACTCTAACAGATTTATTATCTCTAATTTTGAGGAGTCAATCGTAGCACAATAGTGTCACGTTATATCACGCAACCACCATTTTGGATCGTAAAGAAAATTAACTTGCATTACCGTAGAGAACGGATGAAAAAAAAACACCCAAGAAAAAATCCCGTAAAAAAGTATCCTTCATTGCTATAGCCAAGGATTGAAGTGTCTATCTTTCAAACAACGAGTGCGTTTATTAATTACTTCCTCGCTTATATTCAGACCGGCCTCTTAATATAGTGGTCAGAGCCCCCTTATTACTGATATAGAGGTCCTAGGCCCAATTCCCAGAGTCACCAAAAGTCTTTTTCCCGAGAGGCGAACAGTTACTTTGGTTACTATGATCTGGTTAATTAGGCATAAGTTAAAATTAAAGATTTCCACTGGCTCCACACCTTCATAATCACTTTCATAACATCATCTCATTGCGGGTACGTGTAGAAAACCTCCATAGGTGTACCCTGGGTAGCGTTTTAGGCCAACAGATCGACTAATAGTCTACACATATGGCGACAAAACCTGGATGTATTGTTCTTTTCGGTAATTACACGATTAAAAAAAACTATCATCACATAATCTTGTTGTAGATAGGTCCTGATTACCAAACCCTTCCTTCACCTCTGACAAGACATCTTGTGAATGTGGGGAATGTCAGGCCTCCACCGTGGTTCGGATTCCACGTTAAACTGTAGGTCCTTCATTTCATCTCAAAATCACCCTACCATTACACATTAGCGTAAGTGCGTATAACCCGAACGGGTAGTAAGACGCGGTGCTAATAATAATAATGATTATAATAATAATGTAGGTATGTCGTATGGACAAGCTCTCAGATATATCCTGGTCTACGTTCTGTTCCCACAAAGGGGCTAAAAATCTAGATACACGGTGACCGAACTATATACTACATAACTCATGTTCAAATATTATATACGCAAAAAAAAAAAATCTAGCGCAGATATGTTCCTCTACATAATCTTGGTTTCATGAAATCCTGTTGGTTTCTCGTGAGTATATTTGAAATATTTCGCAACGGGCTCTGTAGTGTTTAGAGTCTCATTGCTTTCAAGTGGGACCTCACCACGTTACCATGAAGTCCCACCACCTACATGCGGCACTAAAACATCTTGTGCTTGAACACTTGAACAACATCCTTGAGACAGAAAAGAGAGAGAGAGAGAGAGCACCGAAAAATAAACACGCTTTATTACATGTTTTATTTAACCGAAAACACCACTTGAGAAGGGGCACTGCAAGAAAGAGCTGTAAACTTTTATGACAATTTCTATCTTTCTCATCCCATCTCTAACCTCACTCTTCCCTATGTAATTTTTCTTTACGTTTTATGCTAAGCTGTCTTCGATGGTTTTTAAAATTTAGTTTAAATAGTCAATCATTAAATTATCGAATACTATTTTACACTATAGATAGAAAGAGAAAGAGCGATAGATATGAAGAAAAAGGTAAAATTAATAAGAGTTTGTTATGTATTAAAAATATAGTAAAATATTCTGGATTGTCGCACAATAAATTAATATGTTGTAATTTCTTTATCGTTCATTTTAGCAAACATTGTCAGCGTTTAAAATTATGCCAACATAAAAACATTCACTTTTAACAATGTAGGTATAGTTAAGCTTAGTTATCCGTTAAATATTTTAATTTGCTACAGTTGTAGTTCATCAATAAAAATATTTTACTTTTAATCGTATCGTTTTTATAATAGGCTTTATAAACAAACTAGCGGGTCGTTGCAGCGATGTTTGAAAATTATTGCACTAAAACGTAGTTTAAATTTTTATGGGGAAAGGATTTATATAATAAACACTCACTCACTTTTTTGTTAAAAGTTTACTCGTCAAAGGCTATCAAATTTATTTGGATATTTTGTTTTAGGTGTGTAATTTTAATTAGAACTTATATTTTCCCCCTACACGCTCTGATGACAACTTTAAAATGACCCTTCTCCCAGTTTCTATCTATTCTTTGCCCAAACCACCCAAGTAATAATTGAGCTGATATATTTTTTAAACAAAGACAAATATTTTATTTACCAATTTACAGCTATACATAAATCATGGTTTCCATGGTAATATAAACAAGGTATGATATTACATATAGAACCACTGCCCACACAGAAGGAAAAGATGGAAAATTTGCTAGGAAAGTTGGATTTGAGTTTTCAGTCAGTATGTTTACCAGTATCCTGATTCTATAATCTTTAAAATGTATGTTCTTTTGTCAAAATCTGTTGAGTCATTTCTATTACTGGGAACGGGACTATCAAATAATATATATTAAGATATATGATAGAGAGAGTGATAAAATGTGTAAGTGAAAATGAGAGTGTAAGTGTTTGAGCATGTGATTTTGTAAGTGTGTGGATGTGTGAAAAGGTGAGTGTAAGAGACTGAAAATGAGCACTTAAAAGAGATCGCGTGAGTGTTAGCGAGTGATAGTGAAAGTATGTTTATGTGTTAGAGAGTGAAATACAGTGAGAAGAGAAAAAGATTGTGTGTGTTTGAGAGGTAAATAGTGTGGGAGAAAAAGTGAAAGAGTGTGTGGGAGGGAGAAAGAGAATATGTAATTGAGAATGCATGATAAAGTGTTTGTGTGTGTGTGTGTGAGAGAGAAAAATAGAGTGCAAAACTTTAGGAAATATGTTGTGTGGAAGAGATAAAAAAAAATTAGGCGTGTGAGAAGGAGATATACAGAGAATGTTAGAGAGTGAGAGATTAGTTTAGTGAGAGAAAGTTAGAGAAAGAGTTAGAGATATAAATTAAGAGAGTGAGTTTGAGACAAAAGAGAGCTCAAAGGGAGAGTGAATTTGAGATAATAGAGAGAGTGAGATTGAGAGTTTTAGATAAAGGGAGATTGAGAGAGAGAGCGTGCATTTGTGAGAGAGCGTTTGAGTCAGAGCTTAAGAGAGAGAGAGAGTATAATAAAGATAATGTAAGAGAAATTATGTGATTAAGAATGTATGTAATGGTAGAGAGTGTGTGAAAGAGAGGGATGAATTGGGAGAGAGAGAATGAGAAAATATTATATTATAGAAAGAGTTTCATCGAGTGAGTGAGTGAGTGAGTGAGTGAGTGTATGAGAGGGAGAGAGAAAGAGAGGAGAGAATATGAGAGAATGTGTGAGAGCGTGATAGTCTGATAGAGAGGGAAAATATGAAAATATAGATGTTGTATTCAAACATTACGGTACTTTGGTATAGCATTCCCTCAACATTAATTATTAACTTGGAAACATAACTGGACTTAATGCATTTGTAAGAATGTGTAAAGATATATGGGGAGCACAAAACCCTAATTTAAAAAATTATATCCTCAAAACTAATTGTCAAAATGACAATGTAGCTTAATTAATGTATCGTATTTGGTTACTATTTGCTACAAAAACATAAACACCCATTATTTGAATATAAAAATGAACATAAACATATAAACCCATTATCTGAAAAAATTATCACCAAAACTCATACTTAAATAGTTGAAATTGCTATATTTTTAAACATTATTCAAGATTGTTTTAACAATTTTGAACTTATAAGACATACCAAAACATATTTAAATATAATTTTATTATGCATGAAAAGCGTATAACCCGAACGGGTAGTAAGACGCGGTGCTAAATATAAATAAATAAATATTATGCATGAACCATAACTATACAAATGTTTTCATGAATCTAACAATTCAAATTGTTTTTTTAAATTATGCTAAATATTATTGATTTAAATGCCAATTAACGACAACAACATTCCAATAAAAAATAATATAATGTTTCCCCCATTTAGGAAACTCAATTTAGATGTGTTATGACCAGCATCAAAAGATAAATATTCATCCAAAAATAAATTTGTGATGTATTCGAACCAAAAAATAAATATTGAGTTATTATTTTTACGCAAAGAGATTTATTTTATTTATATATTTACAGCCATGCAGCAAATAACGGTTTCCATGGTGTGTAAACAAGGAATGCAAAACTGACAATTCCTTGTGAAAATTGAGTTTTCGTGAAAAAATAATATTTTACCCAACATCCTGGACTTCTAACAGTTAAAATGAGTGGTCGTTTGTCAACATCTGTTCAGTCATTTCCTTGTAATTCCTATTACCGGAAACGGGATTATTAAATAATATATAAGATATTGGAATCATCATTGAAAAAAGGTAGATATATTTTTCATCTGTCATCTATCATCTTTAAAGATTGACGTTTGCAAAATATATGGCTTAGCGTTAAAATACTCGAAAAAAGATTTCAATAAGTGCTTGGATTGTAAAAGTAAATTCTTTATAGGATGGGTTGTTAAAAACATTAGCTCAGTCAGTTTCGTGGTGGTCTACTGAGATAAGGGTCCTGAGTTCAATTCATTACCAGACTGAAGATTTTATTATAGGTGAAATTAAGGTTAACCCTTTCATATTAATGAATTAAATATTGGGGGCTTTGTTTTGTATCTCTTATAGATTTTAAGATAGTTTATAAATTATTTTCTGATGTAGTCAGTCAGTTCAGAAAGCACAAGTTTAATACCTAAAATAAATTCAATAAAAACTTATAATAGTCATAATGTATATGTGTTTGCATGTAGAATAAAAAATATTCATTTTCGATAAGAATTTCAAATAAAGGGATTTAACCTTTAAAATATAAGGGCCTACCAATACATACTTGTCAATAATATAAGCCTATGTTTTTTAAACACCTTACAAATACAATTTAAGTCCTTATTAAATTTGTTCATTTTAGTGAACTTTAGTGAAAGTGTGTTGATTATCTCCAACTTAACTTCAGTATACACCATTCAAATGGATATGATTAGAATTATCTAGCTTGTATGAATGGTATGTATCTTTATGTGTGGGACACAGCCACGTAATTAATCGTATTTGAGATACATTTTTTCAAGAATATTTTTCAAGTGACTTAAAACATATTTTAATCTTGCGATATAAACTTGTGATTGGATTACAAATGTTCCCATAATTTGGGCAGGGTTAATCTGTTCGATAAGTGCACACATTGTATGCATAAGATAAATGAATACTTGAAACTAAACCATTTAAACAAATCAAATAATTAAATTATATAATAGAGGGAACTTATCCAAAAGTACAAAATACAATGCCTTATACCATTCGGCCACTGGAAAAGCTTTTTCCAATTTGAACAAAGAGAAATATAAGCATCTGTGGTTTAGTTTATCTTTAGTTTGATAGTTTCTTGTTGCTCTAATTATTTATTAAATTCAAGCTACTGCTAGCAGTAATCTCTCCACCCATCACTTCTGCTCATTCCTCTCATCAATAATGTGCCAACAAGGATGAATTATTGGTGGAAGACAGAAGATGAAGCCCATATTTTAGCAGTTTCTAACCGGGTGAAGAATGAATCACTTAAATGGGTTTGGCACTTGTTGATTTTAAATAATAACTTACAACCCCTCCCCTAACCTTTTCACCTTTATCAATGTCTAAAAGTATGCCGCCCCAGGTAAACTGTATTATTCATGGAACATTTTCTCTCGACAGTTTTATATATTCTATGTCAACGTACCTTCTTTGCTTTATGTACAAAGATTTGTTTATTTTCTGAACAAAAATATTTGCAGTGCTTAAGAAAATAGTTAAATCTAGTAATGATGATAGTAAAATAGTTTAGCTAACCTCTCCAAAATATAAGATATGGGACCTAAATAAATTTGATGTATTTTCGTCTATTCAATGATGATGATATAATAATTGATATTTGATACATTTTTAAAATTTTAATTTTATAATATGAATATATTAGCAGACATTTTATTTTTGCCAAATTTTTAATAAATGTCTATAAAATCATTCTAACAAAAACTTTAATATTCACGCGTAGTTTCTGAAAAAGTAATAATTTGTTTTGAATAATATATTTTAAATCATATATATGTATAGAGAGACTGTATAATATACACAGATCTTGCAAAATAAGTACTAAAATTAATTATTTGAAAATCAATAATACATTCATAAATTTTGAAATAAATATTCGTAGAAGCCGATATTTAAACCATAGTCGTATTTACAAGGAATACTTTTTTTAAATCGTATAGAATTCTCTACTAGCAAGTTAGATTAACATAAAGTTAATAAACATCAATTTTATTACAAGTATATATTTCCGAGATCTAAATAAATCAATTTAATAAATATACTTTCACTTATTCATACATCGGGTTATTTGAGTTTCAGCTATCTTTTTTTTATATACATCGTAAGTATATAATTAAAATAGTAACATGTTATTAGTGTTGACCGCAAAAATATGTATGTTTTCGTTTTATAATTTACATAAAGTGCTCCAAATGTACATTTTGTAAGAAAATCAGGGTATAATTATTTTTCCTTACAGCTGTCTGAATTTAAATTACATCTCAAAAATAGCAGCAGAAGAGTGCAAGAATTTTCCCTGATCTCGACACATTTTTAACATTTAGCCAATCTAACTGGAAACAAAATTTATAGTTAAGAAGTAAAAAAAAAGTAGTATAATAATTTTTAGCTTTAGGCATGTACCACGTCCATAAGATAATTTCATTTTAATTTCATTATTATTTTCAGGGAATATACTTGTTTCAAATTTTAGCACCCATCTTGTTTTGATCTTCAGTTGGGCGACAACATTTGACACTCAATACTTGTGTATACATTTTTAATAGAAGCTTTAATGATAATATAAATTATTCGATATGGGTGGGGATACTTAATTTTTACTTTGAAATGCACCAGAAATAATTAGGAATAAAAAATATGGTAAAATATTCCAAATCCATTCAAGTAAAAGTAAATCAAAAAAGTTGGGATTGGTTACGTTCAGGTACTTGCGAATTTGATTTCAAAGAATTTATGGCTGTGAAACTAAAATCTTCATGGAAATTAAATATTTCAATTTTTTTTTATCGTGACTAGATGTCTGTATACAAATTATTTTTAACAATAAAAAGTAGCAAAACTACCTCAAACTTTATAGCAAGTTGTATTAATATAACAAACTTTAAACATATTGTAAGACAAACTCTTACATCACTTACCTCCACTGACGAATATTCTACTTTTAAAAGTATAAGTATTTCAAATAACAGCATAGATGTTTACTATAAACTATTTTAAATGTTTCAAGAATTAATTTATAAAATTTCAGGAAGATTAAATTTTGATTTCTCAGAAATATTATCAATATTCAGTATTCTATAGTTCATTTCAAGCTATCTATTTGCACAAAGCTATACTAATAATATGATTTTTTTACGAGTAAAATCTAGAAGAGACACCTATAGCTTGTACACTTATTAAAATGTGTAAAAATATTTTTTTTAAAGGATCACACTAGCACATGAAACATTCCAAAACTTTAGCCTATTGAAAACATACAACTCGATCTAGGACCCTCTAGTAGGAAAGACCATCGTTGTTTTGATTGGTGCCACCACAGGGCCTATTACTCAAATGACGTCACCAGTCCTGGTCATAAATTAAACTGTGCTTTAAATTGCTGGTTAAATCCGGTTGAATATTACACCCGTTATGCTTTATGTAACATATTTACATACTGTAATGAAGCGTGGCTTACCAGGATTAAGTGACTAAGGGCTTAAAATGTAATTATATGCATAATGGCCTAGAATCTCCATTTTTGTTTGTGGCCAAGTGGATTTTCGATTATTCCGTACAATTTTTGATAGTGCAAGGTCATGAAAGAATTAGTTAATTTTATGTACTATACCCACATTCAATATTTAACCAATTCGTATTAAATGCGTATCATATTATTGCATAACCTAAATTGATTGAACAGTACAATTTTAAATATTGATATTCTTTCATATTTAAAGACAAGTGTCAAAAGTAATGATAAATTATAGTAACATAACTAATTATTATTTATATTTTACACTTTATTATTACTCTATAAAACTCAAATGAATAAGTTTGACATTTATCCTACGTGTTTATCAATATATTTGTACTTTTTCCACTTTAATTTTATATATTTTTCTTCGCCTAAACCCATTTTAAAATATCATCCGTGTCATTACTGTTCATGTTGAATATTGGTCACTGTTAAGCTATATGAAGTTCTCACTGTCCACATTGATGAGATATATTTTATCACAAGTTTGCAAATTTTTGACATTCCTTTTACGGCGTCCCTGTAATGGACGACAACGATGTTTGAATTTAGTGCCAATCAAAGTCAACTCTGATATTAAATTGGTTCCCTACACCAAGCAAAGAAGAAATAGGAAAAACTGAAAAAAAAAAGATTCAACTTCAAATAATCGTAGCTATCTGTACGTCATATTATTTTGTGGGATTAGTTTCTAAAATACAATCAAACAACAATAGTTGATTGGTTTTAGGGTTATTTTAAAATAGTTTAAACATATATTTGAATAAATAAATTCATGGAATGCACTATTAATTTAAAATTAATACTACGATGTTAATAATTATTATAAGAGTTAGGTGACCTGGCGGTCTAGGGGTAAGGTGTCAGACTTCTGTGCTGGCGGCCGGGGTTCAATCCTCGGTCCCGGCAAAGGTTTATCTGATTACCAAACCCTTCCTTCACCTCTGACAATACATCTTGTGAATGTGAGGAATGCCAGGCCTCCACCGTGGTTCAGATTCCACGTTAAACTGTAGGTCCTTCATTTCATCTCACAATCACCCTATCATTACACATTAGCATAAGTGCGTATAACCCGAACGGGTAGTAAGACGCGGTGCTAATAACAATATAATAGCTGATAAAATAAATTCATTCTATTATTGAATAAAAGATTTAAAACGTTTTAAATCTATTATTGAATAAAAGATTTAAAACTTTTTAAGGTAGCAATGTATTAAAAATCATGTTTTAAATAGTACACTATAAAGTTACCATGTAATTTGACCTGTAGTAGAGAATATAAATAAGCTTACTATTTTCTATAAGTTAAAATTAATATATACAATTAAATATTTTAATTGATATTTTCTCTCAATAATCAACGAACCAAAATCATTGTTTCATTTATTTATAGATAAGTAGTCTCGCAGTGGGATGTCTTTCCATTCTGATGACCAAAATATAAAGAATTAACTGCCATAATAAAGTATGACAAGTAACATTAGAAAAAAAGAAATAAGATGTATGGACACACACGTTACAATGTATCACTGTCGTACTTCTTATTTCGTTTAAACCCCTTACTCCTCCCCCTTCAACACTCCTCGTCATTTCCCACCTGTGGTGACGTAATCGTTCCGTCCCCAAGCTCCTAAGACAAATGACGTACTTTTACCAATGTCGGATACACGCTGTTTTTCTTTAGTTCTTTTTTTAGTTCGCCTATTCTAACCTCATATTCCCTCTCTTAACAATTTTGTATTTTCTTTTAAATAATTGCTTCCCCCCATTTCTTACTCATGCTTTTTGATTGCTAGGGAAGTGATAATTCCTGGCCACATGGTTGAAGAATTAATGAGACTCACTTATCACTAACTCCTCGTATCGATCTTCAACTCTTTTGTTACTGCTTTTTACTCGCGCCTTTTTATCTTCTTTTTTAGGATGTTTTGTTTCACTCGTCTCGCTTCACGGTACTTTCAATTTTTTTTTTCTTCGGTGTGTAATATCTTATTGATCAGGAGTTGATACAATAAAGTTTTAAAGATGAAACAATTAACAATCTAAGAGTTATGACATAAAACCATGCTTTTAGTGAAATTAGCAATAAAGTTAATTTTGGATTGTCCTTTAAAAGCATCGTACGCACCCATAATTTTAATAATTAATTTTCTAAAACAATTTCTTTAATTAAAATGGCCGTAAACAATACATAATTATATTATGTATTTACATACATATATATACTACCTAGCTATCAGCTGATATGTCATTAAAGTAGCTATGGGATAAATAGCTATACCGGTTAAGTATAAATAGTATAGATTAATATATACACTTCATGATCTAAAAGATTCAGTTTATTATTTTATAATTTTAGATGAAAATTATTTTATCTAAAAATAGTAATTATATTTGATTAAAAAATTGTAAATATATATAATCTTATTACAAGACCTTAAATATAACTATACTATTTTGTTGTAGAAATTAATCCCTGTTTTAATCAACATTATATTTCACCTATTTGCCATGTGTGCTATTCAACTTATACGTTTCCCCTAAAAACTCGCTACATTCAAGATAACAATATTTTTTGTGTGTGTGGGCTAAGTCAATGATAAACACCCTATAAATTATCACAACAACTTTGATTATCATTATTACTATTCGGATAAAATGCTCATAAACATTAAGGAGATTAGAACTTATCTCAACATTTATAATTCCTCATTTATTATGATAAGCCATGTAGTGGTTCTACTTTAAATACTTCATTATTATAAAAAAAAATTGCAAGGAAGACGGTATATTAACATAAAATAAGACAAGTAATTTGAATAACATATTAAAAATTAATGCATAAAATAGGGGCATAATTATCTACTTTTGAATTGTCATGAGAACACTACATTATCTGAAAGTTGAAAACGTATCAAAAATCTACTTTCATGTACTGAAACAAGAAACTCATGTTTGGTGGTCATTATATTTCAGATATCGTGTTAATTTTGAATCTCGTATTATAATAAATAGAGCGAACTTGTTGAAAATGTGCTAGAAATAAGTAAAGTATAAGATTAATACTTGAACAGACATGAAAAAGAAACAAATTAACTTTCTATTAACTTTTTTATTAATTTAACACCGCGTTTTACTACCCGTTTGGGTTATACGTTTAAGTACTAGTTACGATGATGGATTAGAAACTGGCATGGTTGAATTTATAGGGAGTGAGTATATTAAGATAAAATCTTGATGCATTTAAAATATAATTTAATCTTTGTCACTCAATCATTAATAGATATAATACATTAAAGGGACAATACATACAAAAATTGTAACGATATATTAATAAAATCTATGGTGTAAGCCCACAAGCGAGTTTTACCGGCCCAAGTTACCACCACTGTTAGCGATGATTGTACCAACATTTGTGGATGAGGGGTATCATGTGGTCAGCTCAACATGACATAGGTATTTAAACTTTTATTTTACTATAAAAAAATGACCTGGTATCTTTCTTAGCAATCTTTTGCATACATTATTTAAATGACTATAAAGAAATATATATTTCTGAAATTTATTTAAATTTTCCATTTAACAATGAATACGTTTATATTTGGAACGGTGGTGGGTCTAAATCTCAGCTCAATCAAAGCCAAGCATTTTAATTCATGTTTATTTATTTATATCCTCATCATCTAATCTAAAATGTATTATTACTTCAAAAAATTACCTAAAAGACTACTTATGATGAGATATATTTAGTGTTTTTATCTATCAATACAATGTTTTAAATGATTTAGTCTAATTTTAACTTCATTTTATATCTTATATATTAGTAATTAATGTATTTTTCCTATGAATATTTTGATAGTTTAACGATGAAAGTGATATAATATTCGTTAAATTGAATAATGACAACTGGACATGGGAATCGAAACCAGGACCCTCGACTTAGTATGCCGATACTCTAACCGATTTGCTATCCAGGAATCGTCCTGTTTCCAGGGTCATTCTTCATTCACATTTTAAGGCAGAGTCCGTACCGTACGTACATTACAAACTGCAAAGTTATAACGGATAAAAAATAAAAATATGTATATATTGGCACAGTAAAAAAAGATTAATAAGTAGATTTTATGACCTTACTATAAATATGGACTTAAGAACATATGTAATCTAATAAAAATACAACATCTAATGATATATATATATATATAAATTTTGTTAATATGTTTTTGAAATATTAGATGCTATAGTCATATAAGAATAGCTATGATGTAAACATTATAAAATGTTATTAGAATACAACCCATTTCGGTGGTCGCATGATCAAAGGCGCTACTCTTGCAGATGACTGGACTGCCAATGACGAGGTGATCAAGGTTCAAATCTCGGCCGGTTATACTGAAGGTGTTTTTACAAAACGATCTTCCATTATCTATAAAAGCAAATGCAGGTACCCTTCCTAAAAATATAACTTTCCTCATTCATAAAAAAAAACCATTAGCGTCAGTAGTGCATAAGCTTATTGACCGAACGGGTAGTCACGGTGATAAAAAAAAGAAGGTAATTTGTATCCATGCCTTAGCTCACATACAGTAGCCCCATGGCTTCTTTGGTGCTGACTGATAGCTCACAGCTGACAACTGAAAAGTTACCAGACCAAATTATGTATCCCTACGCCGAACCATATGATCTGCAAAAACATTCCACATTTAGTTATATACCTAAATGTTGTCTGTAAGAAGTCAGCTGTGAGCTGGCAGTCAGCACCAAATAAGCCACGGGGCTATTGTACATACAAGAAGAAAACTTTCAAACGACAAGTATGTGTATACATGGGATAGCTCTTGTTAGTTTGTTGCTGCGGCATGTGGTGTGGAAGCATTGCCGGGTGCTTCGGCAATAAAACAATTTGATGTTGGTAATAAAAGAATAAACGTTACGACCTTGATAATACATCCGTGAAGTGAGTGTGACAGGACTAAATTAAACGGTGACTACATTGTCATTAAATTACTTGTTACATGTCTTGTATTTGTGTGCATCGCATCCACCCAGCTTATCCGCACAGTAATACTACTGAGGTTGAGACCAAGAAGGTAGAATTTAGAGGAGCTATATCTGAGTTTGTGTGGCAGTATAGACTGAAAATCAGATAAATTTAATAAAACTAAAATACAGGATGTGGCATTTAAGTTGCTAAATCAGAATATCCAGATAACTAAGCGATTTAAAAAAAAATAGGTGGAAAACACAAAAGCACTAGTTAATTTTTATTTGATGAAAGTCCTCATGATCATTTCAAGGTCAAATTTGATTTCTTAAATTAAAGCTGCCAAAATTGTTTTTCAAAGGAATTTGACTATACACACACAATTTTACACCATTTTTTATTTGAGATCAATTCTTAAAAAAATTTTAAATTTATTTCTAATAACATTTTTTATTCAAGAACCTTTTATTACGTTATGATATTCTCCAAAAATGCTAAGTGTAATATGCTTTGTAAAATAACTTTAATAAATGTTCAAAATTATTACCGTTAACCTCAAAATACATTTCAATTCGATAAAAAAATTCGTTTTTAAAAAGTCGACCTTCAAATAAATTTCAACAAAATTAAAAATTACATGTTTTGTTTGTTCCCTTTCTACCTAAAAAAAGATTTGTTTGGAATTTTTTTTCAAAAACCCTTTGTTTTGGGGATATTCAGGTATTTCAACTTAAATGCCTTATCATGTATAATGACGTAATTTTGCCGCTTAGCCTCAAAAGGTGTTGTTTTTATGTAGTTTATATGATATTTATTTTATAATGTCACAGTTACATGCCATACTCTGGCTAGCTCTTATGACACTTGACTTATTTGTTCATCTGGTTTTTGAAACTTGTACTGTATATTAATATATAATTTAGTATTAGAGAAAAGGAAAGTATCACGGGTTATTTTTATTATTATTATTATTATTATTATTAATAGCACCGCGTCTTACTACCCGTTCGGGTTATTCGCACTTACGCTAATGTGTAATGGTAGGGTGATTGTGAGATGAAATGAAGGACCTACAGTTTAACGTGGAATCCGAACCACGGTGGTAACCTGGCATTTCTCACATTCACAAGATGTCTTGTCTGAGGTGAAGGAAGGGTTTGGTAATCAGATAAATCTTTGCCGGGACCGAGGATTGAACCCCGGCCGCCAGCATAGAAGTCTGACACCTTACCCCTAGACCACCAGGTCAACCATCATGGGTTAGTTGAAAGTCACTTTCAGTGAAATAATGTTTATGTCTGGTCGTGAGGAGATTAATTAGAACCATCTGCTTAAGTTAGCAGGGAATTTGTTCAGACTACATTTTGAAGAATAGTTAATCGCTATTTATATTCACTAGAGTTTATTGAAAATATACATCATTAGCAGAGAAAAAAAACTATTTTAATTAATTAATATTACTGTGAATGTTCTTGAACTATTAAATGATTTTTGATGAAAATAAGTTAAAAAAATAATATCTTCTCAAGGATTATCACTCACACTACTTTATCTCTTCTATTAATTTACTCATATTTTTAAATAAACTAATTCGTTTATTGCTAATATTCTAAACGCATTAACTTAAGAAATAGGAACGAAGATGGTAATTAAGAGGATATATACATGTATATATTAATCCAGAAATAGAATGGGTAACCAGTTGATAATATCTAACCATCATGGAGCTATGGCAACAAAATATCCAACAACGGTATTACTAAGCTCAAATCCTTATATTTAGAGCAATATTTTTTTTTTTTAATTTTTAAAATTTAAATTTTATTAATTTTTTTCTTGCAATTCAAATTTAGTTCCACATAGACTTTGAACATTTTTAGAACACTGAACGTCGTAACCAAGGAAAACCATAAAGATAAATTACTTAAAGCTATATATATTTATTTATTTATACATTACTTGAGTCTACCTTTTCCACCTCCTCATACACTCTAGATTCCACTTTTTAAAATATAAAAACATCCATTCAACAACTTTTTTCCACTTCAAAATACGCCCATACTTCCTTTTATGTACCATGTCTCGTGTTCTGTGGAGTCTTTCTTATTCTTTGCGAGCGTGCGGCAAGAAATGACTTTGAGCCCAACCAAGTTGCTATTTACATACGTTTGCATTTTTTTTTTAAGGAAAGGTAATTTACAGAGCACAGCCTAAGTCACCAAACTCATTATAATGTTAATTATTCTTGTATCCCCTACTCCCATTCATAATAATCTTCCTTAACGTTGAATATTCAACAACATGCACCAGAAGTTTTTAAAAATACTTTTTGAAAAGTTTAATATCCTTGATCTCTATTTTTGTAAAAATAAAATATATTTACCTGCAACTAATCTTGTCTGGTACACTGGTTATATATATATTTATATTTATATATATATATATATTTATATTTAGCACCGTGTCTTACTACCCATTCAGGTTATACGCCTATATATTAATTACTTTATGTTTTAGTGATAAGGAAGGTTGAATATAGAATGGTACCAACATTTTACTAGAGGAATCGTTGAGAAACCATCAAGATAAACCACACTCAGTATACCCAACCAGGATTCGAATCCTGAATACTCCATAATTGGCAGTATTAAGTATTTCAATAGTGACAACTTAGACATTGTAGCTACTGAAACAGTTACCAGTACTAGAGAAGTTGTGGAGTCGAATCACGGTTAGTTGCATTGAAACGGTTTTTCCTGAATAATTTCTCACTCCTCTTTTACGGAAATGTGGGTACATTATACCTAACTAGTATTTCCTACACCAACCTCCCATAATTGTAATAAAATTCAATTGGCTCGAAATCCTCGCATTTTACATGTTCAGGTTATATTATGCGTGTATGATAATTAATCCAAAGGGGTAGGAATGAAGCAGGAAGCTTTTAGAGGTAGTCTAACCTTATTGTCGTGGAAGGAGAGCTCGAAGCTATTTAGGAAATAAAACACTTGAAGTAGATCCGACAGGGATTCGAATCTCGATCTACCCGTCCTCAGCAGGTCAGCTTAACTCAAGATTGACGCTTTAAATAATTCGGCCACTGAAATAAGGGGTAGGGAATTAAAAGTTATAAAACTGTATTAATAACACAGCTCTTATAAAAATAAATTGGTTATGTTTGTTTTTATTTTCTCACGTAAAAAGTAGGCAAATTGTAAACGTAAAATATTAAAAAACTTTGAAATTAGGATGTAACATTATAGTGTTGCCATACTTATAAACATCATTTTCATTTTACATGTTCTTCTGCAAGAAATATACTTGAAAATACAGGGTTACGCGACTTTTGGATCATCTTGTAGAATGCTTATATGAAGATACTTTCTTGTGATTACAAATATAATTATAACTTATTTCAGGGCGACTACCAAAAACCCTTTTTCCAGTTTGTTCTAAACTCTAATAGAGTACACATGATAAAGTCTGTATGATTGTATCTTACAATTTATTTTTTATCATCGAAAATACCATTTGGTGATTGAAATTAATTATTTTATCATACTTTATTTTTCAAATAGATAGGCGTTTTCATAATTTACTATATAACGTATCTAGTCCTTCACTAAATGAAGTATATTATTCCTTAAAATATGGCTTATACAAACAATTGGAATTTAACTTAACTTTTGTTTACACACAGCTTTATGGATAAAACTATCACCAGCAAAATAAGATAATTAAATATATAACATTATAAATTCCATTTTAAATAATTTTGATGATTAGTATTTTTTTATTTCCAACATTTATTTATTAATAGATAAAATACTTCTCCTACTTATACATATTTTTATTATAAAATAATGTTTTAGGTCAAATCAATAATTTTATATATTAGGTAATATGGTAAAGCTTCGATGAAAGTTATTTAAAATGTGTTATTAAATGGAATGTAGTTTTTAAAGGTGGTTTTATATCGTTTTAATGATGGCTATAATATTTATTCTCTTCCTTATTTCTCCACTTGAATTAAAGGTTCCTTTAAAACATATTATTTACTTATAATTTGATTATATTTATTGTGATGAACCCCCATCTCACTTCTTAGGTAAACAACAAAAAGTAAAATTTTCACACAAATTTTTTATGTAATAGACTTTTTTGTATTCTCTATAAATAATATAACATTATTAAAATATGCTGGTCAACATAACTTGTTTCTCTCCTTTATTATATTTTAACATTCGCCAAACTTCTGTAGCTTAATCCATTTCACCCCACATTTCCATTATTGGAAAATAAGGGAGTTTTTTTTATGACAAGCCATTCTAATTCTCAACTTTGGACACACTGATTACTGCCAGAAGGCAACACATACATCAGCTAGTTAATTGTTTCATGCTTGGTTTGGATACAAAACTGGCATATGGTTTATAATATCCAGTTTTCTTAATTAGCTTCCAAGAAATAGTGAGTAGTTATTTTTAAATTTAATCATCTAGCTGTTTGTCAGATCACAATACGATATATATAAGGATAATGTAAAATTGTTTCATAATTGAAATTATCCCATATTTTATTTTTCATAATCTTAAGAAATGTGTGTTAAATATGGATGTAACTGCGGGAACAAATGGGAATATGAATATTTTATTCATCTTTCCTTGAAATTATTTTAATGCTGATAAAATTGCTGCAAATTTAGAAGAACAAGTGGGATTACTCGTAGCGGAAATTTGTATAAAACCTCCAGATAAACCCTTCAGATGAACCATTGTTATCATACGAGGATTCTGAGGATGAGGAAGAGGCAAATTATGACCTCCTCATTGGGAATCAACTAAAAGCTGTCTCTGAGGCCAGAGTATCAAAGGTTGTTAAAGGAAAAACGGCAACTGAAGAGGTTAATATTCCTTTATCTTATACAGCCTAGCAGTATGTATTTATTTTGAATAGTAAAATTTATGACAGGTTGACTAATTACTATTACAGGAAACATTATTAATCCACAATAATGGAGAACATATTGCGGGGAAGTCAAAGTGTTATAGCCGAAGTGGCAATGGCTATATAAAGGTGGTTGTACAATTGTCTATTATCAACTATAGCTCTTTAAAGAGCGGAGTTGATAGATTGTATGAAAATGTAAGTTAAGGATACATTCCCAGATGAATAAATGGTACTATCAGCTCTTTGCTTTTCCGATAAATGTGTTGCATAACAACACCTGGTTGAAATATAGACAAATGCCACGCTACAAGGAGAAACCATTGAATTTATTGGGTTCATTAGACAAGTAACGAATTGTATTTTCAAAAGCATTAATCTAGACTTCAAATAGGAAGACCAATGCGTAACCCAACATTATCTGACAAGAGGGTTCTGGGTCATCTTATATATGACAAGCTAGAATATGATTTTGGTAGGAAGAACGGTAGAAATTATTTACTAAATTTACTAAAACAATTTAAAAATATTCATACATCAATTCATGTGATGTGCATGTGTTCCTTTTGATAGATATTATCAATACCTATAAAATAATACAAGTAAAATAGTAAGATGTTTTTAATATTGGTCGCAAAGAAATATGTTTGAATTTTCTCTACTATCTTCCAACCAAAATCAGGGTATAAAGCACTAAATCTCACCTTTAGGAAAACAAGAAGGATGTAGAGAGTGCAAAAAAAAAATAGTACTGTCAAGAAATGTTTCAATATAATATTCTTCTACATTCCAACTCTTTTGCTCACTTTCTTTTAAATTAATTATTTTACTCGTGTCTTTTAATTGATTATTTGGTTTTAAAATAATGTGACATAAATTGGGAAATATGGCTCCACGATATAAAATAATAGCTATATCTCAACATCATAAGTTAACGATTAAATGCACATTTTATTTGTGATTTTAAATTAAATTAAACATTGAAATATGTATACAAAAAAACTGTTAGAATTTGATAAAATTAATTTTGTGTTATTATTATACCCTTATAACCCCACTGATCCACTAATGGAACGGTAGCTAATTACCATAAATTAATAATTTTATCTTTTTTAAATATGTTTTACGTGTCTTATGTACCTTGAGTATCACTAACAAATAAATAAGAATTTGAAAGAAAATAAAAGTTTGGATGAAATGGGTAGGATAATTATTTGTTAATAAATTTCACAAATATGTTAAAAAATAATGTAGTTATTAAAATATAACTGTATAATTTATATAAAATATATATTACCAATTATCTAACACCTATCTTCAGTCGAGATAATTTGTTTATACCAATTTAGGAAAACAGGTTTGGATACTTATGTATATAAGACTAGTTTGTACCTCTATAAACGGGAGATAATTTGATGCCATAAGGTCTAGTTAATGTTTTAATCGTAGAATTTAAATATTAATAATCTGACAGTAAGAATCAAATAGCCAAAATTAGTATTTATGCTTTCCCTTAAAATTATAATAATTGTACAAGTGGCAGTGTTAAGCCAACTACCGAGTTGAAGGTGGCTGCGTTCGTTATCTGATAACTCGTGATATTAATAAATCACACATTTGTAACAGACGATTTCCACACGTCCATCATGGACACTTGACTTAAAATATGAGTGAAGATTGACACCGGGCACAGGACGATTCCTGGGTAGCTCAATGGTTAGAGCATTTGGGTGCAAAGCCAAAGGTCCTGGGTTCGATTGCCATGTCTAAGTGTTATTTTTCAATTTTCATAATATGAAATCTGACAGTAGCCAATGCAACCATAAATTAATACTAAAGCTACCCACTTCGATGGCCACATGGTCGAAGGAATTACTCTAGCAGTAGACTAGACTTCTGGTGACCGTAGAATCGAGGTTCGAGTCTCATACAGGTGAGCTGATGGGGGTTATTCCAAAGCAGTTTTCCATTTTCCCTTCACACAAATGCGGTTACTCTTATTTTAAATTTACCCTTAATTAGCCCTAAAGCAATAAGTATAATTAGTTAGTAAGCTTATAATCTGAACCAGGGGTGGATTCAGAATTATTTCCTGTGGGGAAGGGAGAACCAAAGGTGGGTTGTATTACTTCCCAGTGGGGTGGGGTAGGGGTCAGCCCACCCCCTAGCCCCAATAAATGATTTTAAATCCAAGCATTATAAGTTATGTCTGTAGGTCATCCTGTGTTAATGAAATAAAATATAAAATAATAAACATCTTTAAAAAATTTCTGTTTTCATTGGTGTTTTTCAATTAATTCAACCAAATCCGACATATTTTACTACATTCCGTTACTTAGCATTATTTTACTAGTTTATACTGTATGTGGTATTGCAAATAATGCCATCAACAATGGATAGGTCAGGTGTTTTTTATGTAGATAAAACAACATGTTAATCCTTGCACAATATATAAACAAATTTGGCACATTTTAAAAATAAAACAAGATTAGTTTTGTTATGTATTTCAAAGGAAGGTTGCAGAATCTTTCCTTTTGTGCTTTCTAGAAAAGATGTTCAAAGCTTCTTCAGACTTCATTGTGAATGCGATGTTCTAGAGGATGTGCGGCAAAGCCAATCCATTTATGAGATATTCTGGTAATGTACAGCGTAGTTAGGTCTTACGACGACGCATGGTCATAAAAAACTCTCCGCTGTTCTCGTTGTGACAGGAAATGTACGCAAGAGTTGAAACAGAACTTGTTAGGGTAGAAACTATTGTATAGCCTACTGAAGGAAAGTTGGGAAACTCTTCTGAGAAGTTTGATTTCAACATCCGCTTCCAGGTTTGTAGCTATTATTTCAGAGCTGAGAAACAAGGAAAACTATACCTGTACAGTTCATCACCTTGCAGAACTACGTAATCAATACCATTACTGAATTATGGTAACAAAAGCTTTTGAAGTTCTCCAACGCTTTGCAGCTGTAGTTTTGAAAATCTGGAGGAAAATTCACTTAATATGTAGTCAAGGAAAAGGAATATACCTTTCAAGACGATAATATTATTTAAGTGACCCACTTGACTATGATTGAAAGTTTTTTTTTTTTTTTTTGCAGGACTGTTTTTCTAGGTACATTGATTTAATATCTCCATTTCCCGTGCCACACGTTGGGACTTTGTTGAAAAGTTGTTTGAAATAATCATTGGTTTGGTTACGTTTCTCTTTAAGGCCTGCCAATGTCGCTTCGACAAGGTGCATCGCTTTGAGTGCATCCATTTTTTCTGCCTGTAGCTTCCAAGCTAAAATCAGTTAGCTCCAGCACTTAAGCCATAACCAACCTATTTACGAGGATATCTGATGACACTATAGAGTGAAGGCATTAAAATGATTTACTTTCTCTTCCTTCAGGAGAATCAAATATAGTTTCCAAAACTATAGGGGGCCAGGAATAGTATTCAAAAAAGTCAAAACAGCTTTATGCCTTTCAACCCATCTTGTTTCGCACATCTTATTAAAGGCATGTTTTCTTATTTTGAGCCACTTTTTCATTTACACATCACCATAGACACACCACTACTACTAGCGAAGTTTGGTGGAGGCAGAATCTATATTTACAAAGTGAGCTCAGTGTATACATTTGGGGAATTGGGGAGTTACACATGTCTGATTGTTTCAAAATAGCCTCAATATATGGGTCTGTGTAACATTCCCATTCTATTGATAGCATAAAAACTATTAAGCTATTTGTTTAATATCTAATTTTAGGTAGTGTACCTATATTATGGTCAACTTGGAGGGGCATGTTCCCCCGTGCCCCGCCCCCTTAGATCCGCTAATGATTTGAAGGGATAATTATACGTGGTGCTAAAAAAAATATGTTTTTTCCACTGCGTCTTATTGGTTCTGGTTATTCACATATACATTAAAAAGAATCCGCTAATTTAGTAAAGTCCAGTTTAGAAGTAAATGTATACGTTCTCGTGTAGTGGGAAACAATTGTATAAAATTGTCCCAGTACACCTAATTGGGATTTAACACCAACTTACCCATCCCCTAAAGACAAATTAAATAAATTTAGGACTTCTACCGAATACCCATTGGTGTGAGTGGTAGTTGTAATAGTAGAATAGAGGTTCCCCAGTTATTGATTATGTTTTTTTTGAAAATGGGTCTCTTTCCATACATGACAAGAATAATTTAAGAGAATGAAGCTAATAGAATGTGGATAAGGTTACATTCTTACTAGTTACGTACCCTGTACTCATTGCTTAACATGGTTAAAATAATCAGGTCCCGTAGATTACTCTGAACAGGACATGCAGCGTGAAGGGGAAAATCTAGAACCTTGTTCATGTTATTGACTGGCAAACCCACTGGGAAGCGATTAATTATTGATAACACCTAGACACTGATGTGAGGATAGCATTGGAATTGGCCTGAAAGTGCTAGGGTGCTATGAGGTGGACTGGATAAAACTAGCTTAAGATAGGGATAGGGTGTAATGAGTTGGACTGGATAAAACTAGCTTAAGATAGGGATAGGGTGTAATGAGGTGTAATGGATAAAACTAGCTTAAGATAGGGATATGATGTAGTGAGGTGGACTGGATAAAACTAGCTTAAGATAAGGATATGATGTAGTGAGGTGGACTGGATAAAACTAGCTTAAGATAGGGATATGATGTAGTGAGGTGGACTGGATAAAACTAGCTTAAGATAAGGATATGATGTAATGAGTTAGACAGGATATAACTAGCTAAATATAGGGATAGGATTTAATGAGGTAGACAGGATAGAACCAAATTAAGATAGTAATAATGTGTAATGAGGTGGACTGAATAGGGCTAATTAAAGATAGGGATGGTATGTAATAAGGTGGTCTGGATGGAAATAGCTCAATATAGGGGTAGGTGACCTACTTTTGTAAATGTTTCAATGAATATTTTAAGTTCCTAAGGCCATATAGTAAGTAAATACTTTGAATAGTTATTTAATAAAACCTACAAATGAGAGTATTTATATTATTCTTTTATTTAACAAATTAAAAAAATTAGAAGTTTTGATCAATGAAACTAAAATATGAAAAATATTATATTAACTTGATTATGTAATACTTTTATTCCAAATTTGCAATTATTTATCTAAATGGCTATAGTTATTTTGGTTTGTATTTTGATGTATATCTGTTCTTGTAATCTAGTTTTGAGGAGTCTTGAATATGTTTATGTTTAAATTTAGAATGAACTGGAATTATTTAGAAATATTTAAACTACTTTGTTTAATATATACTATCCCATATAAATAAATTTAAATTAATAATATTTTTAGTTACAATTGATTTTGATTTGATTTTGAGATAATTATTTAAATTTTTGCATAATGAGACATATTTGTGAGATTATACCTGCTGCTAAAGATCCGGTGAAGCAGTAACCCAACTAGGCCTGCCTGGGGTTGTGATGGGATAATCTTGGTGGATTATTATCAGACGCAAAGTTACACAATTTAGGATGAGTACGAGGCTATTTTATTTAACGAAAGAGAGTGCAAAACACTAAAAGAGACTGAGAAGTTGAGCCGTGGTGGTGACGTACGTTCACCTTTGATAAAAACTCTTTGCTGATTAAAGAAAAACCGCGCGTAAAGCACAAGAGAGCAAAATGTACCACCCTTACAAAAACAAATTAATACAAAAAGAAGGTAGACAGAAAAATATGATAGCTATATAAAATAATAATGAATTGATATAAAAAATATTTAATTAGGTAAACAATAATGAAATGTATATTTAAATTATAAAATTTAAAGATATAAAGACTAAACAACAATGGTTAGACCATAAGAATATAAACTGCGTTTTACAACTATTTAATGTCTAGGGTTGCTAGTCCCTGAGATTTTATACTACACCACTACACCCAGTCTTATATCGTTATAGCTTTCTCTTTGATCTTTATGTCTTTATAAAAATCTAACTTAATACTCAATACTTTTTGTCCCTCAGCGATAAGCACATTTTATTTGACAGCAAGTTTGAAACGACGAAAGTAACCTATAGAATGATGGTTTGTCTTACTTGTTTAGTTATTTATGAGCTATACTTTAGGCTGCTTGAAGTAAATACTACCTCTAGCTATTAGCTCATATTATCTACATTAAAAAATAAAACATGCCAAGTATGTGTAAATTTAATTATTACGTTTTCATTCTGTTCGAATTACAGTTAATCTAATTTAAGGATCACAAAAATCAATCTTTTAAAAATAATTATTTCAACAACTTTAATATTAAATATGTTAATGAATTTGATTTATAATATTATTTTCAAAAATGCTTTCTAGGATTTTTGGTTTATATATTTAATCTTTCAGCAGAATATGGTGAAATAGCACCAGTGCTTACGTAGAGTTCTAAAGTAACATATTAGCCACTATTTATAAAATATTAAAAAAACTCACTTTCTTAAATATATTTATGCTAAAAACTAATTTCAAATCAATTTTGAAACATTAATAAATTATTTTTCTAACACTAATTTCAAAAAATGTTATGACCTTTATAAGTTCATATAAAAGTTTATAATTGTTTGGCAAACTAAAACTACTAGGATCTTCTAATGGCACAAACAAAATTTACAGTGTGCCGTGTAAAATTGTATTTTGTAGTAGTATTATAAGTAATAATATTAAAATAAAACTTTTTTTTATCAGCACGTCTTACTAACCGTTCAGCTTATACACTAAAGTAAAACATAATACAAGCTATAAGTATTCAGGCTTATTTTTTTCAAGCTTACTTAGAAAACATTTGTTTGTAACTTTGCGAATAATATATATGCTGTCACGTTTTTAAATAATTTCTTTAAATAATTGTATTCATACTTAAAAAAAAGGTGTTTTACACTCCGAGTCCTACGACATGGGCATCTATCCAATAACAAGGTAGCGTTAAGAAAATTAGGATCCAAAACTTATAATTGTTCAAGAGAAAGGAACACATATGGGAAAATATATCTCATTACAATCGATTGAGATTTGAGCCCCGACTTTATCGTCACTGGTAAACAAGAACAGACTGACGTCTACCGTTGCCGGTCGACTACGATGTTAATATATATGATGAAATAATACTGTCAATTAAATATTATACATGATAAATAAAAAAATTGTGTACATTCTAGAATGGTAACTCTAGTTTTAGAAAAGTTGTAAAAGTTAATTTGTGTGCCAAGCAGAAATAAATAATATGCATACTAACCAGAAAATAGAAATAAATAAACGTTATAAAATCTTTACAATAAAAAAAAAATAATTCCTTATGAAGAATATAAAATTAAAACAGCCCACGTAAGTGAATACGGGTACCAGATGTTAGTAATATGTGGTTTTGTTTGCCAATGACTAGAGAGCTGGGCATTGAATTACCGCCGGGTGCATGGAGCATATTTGTTTTTTTAATGTTTACCTACTTTCCCTCTACTCATAATATATTACATGACCTCTAAATTTTACCTTATTCATATTTATTTCACTAGAGTAGGTAAAATGTGTTTACCCACTAACATTTTTAGACGTGGTATCAATAATTTAGTGAGAATATACAAAATTTAAATTCTTAAATATTTTAGCTGTGACTTAGTAATTTTAATTTAAAAAAAATTAATCTGAGATTTGACATTTATTTAGTTTATTATATGAACTAGTTTTGGTGGTTAAATTGTCTAAAGCGTCACTCTCGCATTAGACTGGACTGACTATGATGGATATACTGGTGTTAGAAATCTGGTTGAGTATATAAAGAGTGGTTTACCAAAATAATTTTACATTATCACTCCGTAAAAATAAAGATACACTGTTTTTAAAATCACTAGTGGGCCGTTGCAGCGATGGATGCATATTATTGCACTCACTAACTTTTTAGTTAAAAGTTTACTCGTTAAGTCTATAACCTTTACTAATATATTAACTTTCTGTGTGTAATTTGAATAAAAATGTATATTTTCCCTCATAACGATATATTATTATAATATTATAATGAAAACATTTTAAAACTTTTAATCGAGGGAAAATCTTTTGTTATAGAACAAAAAGTTATTCCTGGAAGGAATTTCGTCTGAAGAAAAAACACAGAAATCTTTGTCAGTAATGTACCGCCGCCGGATCAGGACTATTTGGAGACGCGTTGCTTGTATGTATCGCCGGGGACGCGTTTGAACTCGTCTAAGGCGGTCAAAGTTGTTAAGACGGAGAAGATATGCCAGGAAGTTTATGAAATCGTATCGTCGCAAGAAATATAGGCTGGTCCGTTTTATTACATTAAATCATATGAAAGCTTTAAAATCATTTAGACAAGGCCATTATACAGTTGTTGATAAATCTATGTGTTTATATACTTCAAATTCAGGAGGACCAGGTTATGATCATAAAGTTGTAGACCCTATGAAATTTGAAGTAATAAAAATTGGTACTTTTTTTAATGAGACAAGTCCTAATATTGTAATGAATTGAACATAAAAACCCATTAATTGAAAAAAATTAACACCATACTCATAATTAGTTAGCAAAAATTGCTATTTTTTTAAACATGATTCAATATTATTTTATCATTTTTGATTTTGTAATACATACCTAAACATTTTTAAACATTATTTTATCATGCATGAAACAAAAGGTAGACAATATTTTCATGAACTTAACAATTTAACTTTTTAATCTTCTAATTACACTCAATATTATTGATTTAAATGTTAATTAACGATAGCAACATTCAAATAAAAAAGAAATGTTTCTCCAGTTTAGGAATCTCATTATTTAGATGTGTTATGTCCAGCATCCAAAGAGAAATATTCATCCAAAGAAAAATTTGAGAAGTGTTCGGACAAACAAATAAAGGTTGATTTATTATATTAGCTAAGGAGATATATTTTATCTAGAGATTTACAGCCATGCAGCAAATAACGGTTTCCATGGTGTTTAAACAAAGAATGAAAAACTGAAAATATATCTATCTTCGGTAACGGGCTTATCAAATTTTATAATATAAGGATATCTTCCTAATCTCTAATTCATTAGTGTAATGAGTACATATACGTATGACCCGAATGAGTAATAAGACGAGGTGCTAAAATAACGTTTTTGATATTAATTATAATATAATATCATAATATTCATTTCGGATTTTTTCCCAAGCAGCTAATTACTCAAATTAATAATAAAATGTTATCTGAAAAATACTTACTCGATACTTTAAAAAACTTAATAAACTAACATCTTATCACGCGATTACATCCATTGGACCTATAGTTATGGCGTCTCATTTTCAAACTTAATTTGGTTTTAAGAGTATTTTATATTATTTGATATAAAAATGATTAGTAAATATTTTTTGAACTAAACTTTATAGATGTTTTTAGATTCGTTTACTTATGACACACATACAAAGTAAATTTTTAATGTGAATTTCATGAAGAAATGTTAAATTTTTATTCAATTATTAACTATTCCCAGATTTATGTGGGATTTAACATTTGAAAGCAGTTCCCGTGGCTCACTGGAAAGGAGGCCAGACAGAATTTAAAAAAAAATCGAATTTTTAACATGCGAGTGGAGAAGTTTTCGCAAATAACATTCCGTTTGTCACAGTTATTGGCTGTTTAAGGTCAAGTAGGATTAAATTATATTAATTCTTTTTCAATGTTCGAATACATTAGGATTGTTTTCTACATGCGATTTATCATTAGAGCTTTTCAAATCCTTCTTTAGGAAAATGTTAGTGAATATTTTAGAAACTGTCCTTTCTCAATCTACATGTTCATAAAATGTATTTTCAACAACTTAACTTCAAAAACGATACTGTGGTTTAAAAAAAATTAACAACATTATAAAACAAAACCTAAGAGATAATAATTAGGGTTTATATAGCACCCGGACTAGCTACTGGTTTGGGTGATTCGCTTGTGAACTAGTTAAGCTAACAGTCTTATATAACCCGCCTTCGTGGCGTATATAGCAAACGCGCTTGTCGTGTTGATCGCAACTGTCTATGAAGGGGAGATCGAGGTTCGAATCTCGGTCGAGTGAACTGAGAGTGGTTTTTCCTAAATGGTTATCCACCTCCCCTCCACGCAAATGCGGGTTCACCTCCACTAAGTCAACCCTCACTATTCCTAATCCATTAACGTAATTAGTACTTAAACATATAACCCAAACGGTTAGTAAGATGCGGTGCTAAATAAAAAAATAAATAAAAAATTAGTCTTATTGATTAGGAGGGTTATATTTAAAGGATGTGTACCCTTATTGAGTGGAGGGAGCGTGGACCATTTTTTTTAGAAACCCCTTTTCAGAACACCCTACCAATATTTGAACCTCGTTCTCCCTGTCATCGGTAGTATATTCTACTGTTAGAGTAGTACTTTAGACCATGCGCCACCAAATTGGTTAATAATAATATTATGTTATAAAATGTAAGATAAGACGTGAATGATAGATGGCCATATTTTAGCAGCTAGTATTAAATTAATTTTGTGGAAGGAAGCTCATTTAACTTGGCATACTAACCTTACTTTTCATTTTTTAGGGGAGATATACCGACCACATTACCCCCCTGCTTTAAGGGTTGTCTGTCCAAGAATCACTGGATTTTCCCCCCCACACTCTCTGCTTAGGCAATCTTGAGAAGTACCGTAAAGCACGAGGGTGTAACTCAAGAATAACTAAGGATATTCTTGATGTACATTTATGTCTTAGTTTACAAAGTGTTTCTTTCTCATCGTCCAGCATTTGAGATGGTAAGACAATATCTCAAGAACCAAACCGTGGACTCTAACACAGTGGATTTATATTAAACTTACAGGCTACTATCCGTAATAGCTATCGTTTTAAAAGTAATTGAAATTAGATATAATATTATGAACTATATAACATAGATGACGTTATCTTTTTTAATTTTATTTTTAAGTTTAGTTACTGAAAACAACCATATTTATTAAAAAGAATTTTTCTTTAAAAATAATTCATGGTAAAAGTTTGTTAATGTATTGGTGTTTCATTAAATATAATATTTGTTTGTATTTTATTAGATTTGTTGTACATATCATCTCTAAATAATACGAAAATTTGCTAACTTTGTTTATTAAATTTACAAGTATTAACTTATTAATTTATAAGTGTAATTAAGTAGAATATAATTTTAAACAGCCTTTAAAAGACAAATAGCTGAATAAATTTAGCCTCGTATGAAACAATAAGACTCTGACGCAAATAGGAGGATAACGTTTGGATAAACCTGAGAGAGATAGTGAGTGAGTATGAAACAACTAGAGAAGTGGTCTTCAATCTGTGGTCTGCGGAGGTGTGGTCCGCACATATAGCCACAGGAAATAAATAAATTGTACGACACAGTCGTACACATTTTCTCATTTTGTGTATTATAGTTTAGAAGAAAATTTTAAAAATGGGCTTTTAGTATTTTGCCCTTAACTAAGTTTTCCTCATAAAAACAAATACTTCAACTAGTTAATCACACAAAATATATTTTATATCCATTTTTAAACAAAAATGTTATAATAGATTTAACAAATTTCAGATTTCAAAAAATAAGTTATTTGTAAGTTATTATATATATATATATATATATATATATATATATATTTGT
>CABEEJ010000180.1:323985-381040 GCA_901482245.1 Timema douglasi
TATATTTGTATTTTTTTTAAATAAACAATATTTTATCATAAAAATATTTTTTCAGATAACCATTTTAAACTCAATCTAAGACCAAATTCAATTTTTTTTAAATTTATATGATTGTTGTGAATAAACTACTTACCTTAAATTAATTTATTCTCGAAAAATAAACCAAAAACACTATTATCGATTATGTAAAATAGTCAATTGATATCAATTTTGAACCTAATAGTTAAAGCTATTTAATAAAAACGCAGATCTGTCATAAGGACTACTATAAAATATCTACATTTTATATATATACTATGGTTATTTATAATGCAGAATAATTAACAAATATCCATTTCGATACAAATTGTTATATCCAACCTTTAAATTATTCAAATTAAAAATAAGTTTCCAATAAACTATGCTTGAACGAATTTTATACCTAAAACATTTATACAGTGTTTTGTATAATGTAAAACACTCCAAAAATATCTGCTTTTAACTAAATCGTTATAGCTATTAAATATATTTAAAATTTTCAAAAAATTAATTTTCAGTTAACTACTCATAAACGATATTTTACCCCCAAAACAAGTAAGCAGTGTTATTGGTCATACCACATAGTAGATATACATTTTGAACAAAGTATTTAGAGCTGATAAAAATAAAAAGACTGTATTTTAGTGCAAGGTATTTAAGGATACCAAGTTTCATGAAAAATATTTCAAATTTTCACAAATCTTTGTAAGGTAAACCACCATTCAACGAAATTTTGACCAAAACCAATACAAATCTATGTGTCATGTCAATCAAGTCCTAGATATAGAGTTTACTAAAGAAAATCATTGGAACTATTTTTGAAAAATTTAAAATTACTCAAATATCTCGCCAAAGATTTGTATAGATGGTCAGGGACAGACAAGTATGTAATCACTCCATTTAACCCTACCTTGAGATACTTTCATCGAAGCATTTGCCTGAAACATAGCCTCCTTCAAATACATTTGCATATTGTCCTTCCATGGGGATAGGAATCTTGTATATTCAGGTGTCCCCACTAAAATGTTGTATACAAGCCCATCATCACCCATCCATACGTTCCACATGGCCACCCAACCTCACTCTGTGTGCCATTATTAGAAAACATAATACATATGAGTTAAATATATTTAAGTTTAATTTGTTTGATTCAAGATTTATCAGAAAATCATTATTATAAAAGAAAAGTAATAATAGTTAATAAATAAAGATATCTATGAACACAATTTTTAATAATTTTTTTCTATATATAATATTTATGTGTTGCATTTATAATTTAAATAAATTATTTAATTCTCATTACAAGCCAAAAGTTAGATTTCGTGTACACCTTTTGTTCATTTATAAAATAATATTGTTTGAGATTTCACTCGATACAAACGCATACACAACGTCCAAATAAATAATTACTTTTTTTCGTATACTGTGTATTGATTAATACCAACATGTGTGTAAGGCTGTGGGCTTATTCATGAGGAAGGAGATTTCAATTATAATTACATAACTATATCGTATTAATATACTCATAAACAGTATAATAATTTTATTGGTTTGAATTTAGAGAGATTCTGAATATGTGATTCAAATAATAAAACAATGTAGGTTTAATCAAGTGAGATTATGTTTTCAATAAATAGAGTTCTCCAATATCACAACTAAAATAAAAGAGAAATATATGACAGTGTTAATATTATTTAATATAATTTTAACCTCTTAATCGAATATTTGTATAATTATAGATAAAAAGAATACTATGAGTTTCAAAAAGTGTTTATTACAATATTTAAGCTCTAGGAATACAAATTTAATTTTATATTTGAAGCAGATCTTGTACCATGAAAATGTATAGTTTAATATTTAATATATCTTCTGTATATTATTCTGGGAATTGAATGAATTTCTTTATTGGGTTAGTAGAGTATTGATGCTCAAGATGTTCTTGGGTTTGGTTCCCATGCTAAGCTCTATTTTTTAAACTAACCATTGCAAATATATATATATACTATAAATTTATTTGCAATTAATAGTTTAGATACATATATACATGATCGTTCCATAAACCTAATAGCAAAATTATTATGGTTCCTATTTAAACTATATAAGAAAGTACTGTAAATATATACGATATTTATTTATTTAAGAAAATATTTATATAAATATGTTTTTTATAACTAGATGAAAAACCTAGTGTTCCCCATGTAAAATTATTAGTCTTTTATAATTCCCTTTGTATTAAAAATTGATATTTTTCCTCAGAGAAGAATTTCAATAGTATACGAATCACGTAATCAACTTACGATACTTCTAGTGTAGAAAAAAGTAAAATATACTCTTGTATGTGAACTCTTATATCTCACATAGTACATATACAAATATTTAGTTTTCTCGATCGATTGGATTTGTAGTCACCAGCACAGGTGATCATTCAGTCTAAAGCGTAAATCTTGGTATATTACTTTTAAATATATATAAGTATATTACTTTTATACCTATATATAATTTATATATGGTGTATTTTAATTGATATCAAGTATTCTAGGTGTGTATTACCATTGATAAAACATTAAAAAAGGTTTAGGGTTTAGAAATGCTCAGTTTCAGATGTATTAAAGGTTCTCCTCAAAGTTGGATTGGCTGTGAAGGATCCGTTTAATGGCCTGCCCGATCATCAGATTTTAACCCGATGGATTTTTATCTTTGGGCTGATTTGAGATCTATTGATTTTGCAACTTCTGTGCCTGATATTCACATTTCCTGGATAGCTCAGTAGTTAGAGCATTGGCGTACTAATTCAAAGGCCCCGAGTTCGATTCCTGTGTCCAGGTCTCATTTTTAAATTTTCAGAAAGTTGAGTGTGTTAATAAAAAGGAAGAGGTAGGCCATGAAAGACGTGGGTTAATGTTGTAGAGTAATGTAAAACGTTAAGCGTTTAAAAAATAAAGGTGTATTTATTTCACAGTTTTGTGTGATTTACAATTTATTAAAAGGGTATAAGGACTAACTTAGATAGTATAAAGGTGTGAATTCTTATATTTTAAAACTAATGAGAAGAAAATATGCAGGGTGGGTAGACAACAAATTTCCAAATATAATATAAGAAACACTTTTCGAGTAGGTAAAGATTTAAAATTTCCCATGTAATTTAGTTAATTTTCCCTAGTATCCGAATCATGTATGCACATATTAAAAAAATTAAAATTTAAGCTCGATAAATGGAAGAGTTTAAAATTTACAAAACTAGTATATAGCACTAAAGAGACCTGGTTATCTATGGTTAGGTATCAGACATCTGAACCCTGGTCCTCGCACAGATATGTCTGATTACCAAACCCTTCTTCCACCTCTGTCGAAGTGTGTACTGTCACGCTTTATGAATGTGTCTAATACCAGGCCCTCACTGTGGTTCGGAACATACGTTAAGCTATAGTCCCCCTCTGGTTTCCACCATCATCATTCTCATGTATCATCATACCTTCTGGGGATGATGGAATTAGCCTTAATGGCGTCCTTGTCCCCACCTTGGAAATTGATTTATACATATGCCAAAAGAGCATATGTAATAAAAGGTCAAATGAACAAATTATATAGCACTAGCCCCACCAGTATATAGCACTACTTGCTATGTAATCAAGCTAAGATTTGGTAGAAACGTGAAAAATGTAAGGTAACCAAACAACTCTTAAAATTTAAAATAGCGAAATTGTGAACTCAAAGGGGGTGAGGTAAGTAGCTTAAGATATTTCCATAAAAACTAGGCAATATGATTTTCAGCACGGAATTTAAATTCGCCAAGTTGGTAAACTTAAAAATTATTGCCTATTTAAAATCCACATAAGATTTTAAACAAACAAATGCATATGACATAGCATGGAAACCATGTTATTCTTTGGTAGATCAAGATAATCAATGTTTAATGTGTTTATGTCCTTTGCTGAAATTCGATGTTCTTTAACTCACCACGTTTATTTAAGCAAACTTTCTTAAAGGACAATCTAGTTTACATAGTATGGATTGACACGGACATAATACTCAAGGGTATTTAAACTCAGTTTGGCACACAATTTTGTAACTATCTATTATAAGAATAAGGTTGACTCTACCTCGTTTTATTGTTGATATTTAATCAATAAATATAATTTGTACTACCTTGGATATAGCCTAATCTCAATTCACTTTAATACCGGTGACATCTTTGCAACAGCTAAATTATCATTTATCCATGCAACCAAATATATTTAATCATTTTGACCATCTAAGCATAGATAGAAAAATTCCGTGACCTATCAACCCGAAACGGGAAGTTTATTTACCTGAAATACGGGTGTCGTACAAGCTGTTAATATAATTTCACTCTAAGTATGATTGACGACTTTCTTCGTTGTTGTGTTGCAATAGCAAATACCAAATGCTTTTTATTCCAGAAACCTATTAATTTTATTTACCATAAATCATATACATTGTCAAATATGAGTTAAGTAATGTTCTTCAATAAATATTCAAGAATATAAAATATTGCTTAGTGTTATTCTAAATTTTAATACCAAAATTTTAAACAAGCCATAAATAAAATATTTTTATTACTATTAGATGTTCTGTATTATGACAGGTACATTACTTTTGTCAGTGAACTCCGACCACAAAAGCGCCCTGCCCTCTTACATCTTATTCAGTTACCAGAATTTTTTTCTTTCCTTCAATTCATCCAATATTTGAATCCTACTTCTTCCCAAGCTCCTCTTTCCCTCAAACTTTCCTTTTATGTCAACGTAAAGAAGACAGTTCCTCCTAAGGATGTGTCCATCCAGTTTCTTTGCACCAAAAAATCACATCCAAAATGGTTCTCTTCTCACCTAATATTTTTAGGACATCTTCTACCTGATATCCGCAAGTCTTCTCCAGCTTCATATTCCAAACTTTCCAGATATTTACTTTCCATCTTTCTAGCTTGAAATATTATAGAATTATTTAATCACTACCATTTGTCCGAATCTTCACTCACATTTTACATAAATCAACACTTGCGACAACTTCAATTATTTAAAAAAAATCGAGAGAAATGTTTTATGCAGGTACTGAAATTCACGAAGAATAACTAACTCACCCAGCCCCTCCCTCAACACACCTGAGCTAATATCACGTGCCATATTATGTACACTCAACACCAGCTGCGACGTATTTTCCCTCGTTAAAACTGGTTTTTACGACACTTCCACTCTTGTTGGTGAGATAGCGTGATAGTATGTACTATATCGAGTATCTAGAAAAAAGCGACCAAATTTAAACAGTACAGTCTCAATCCGATTAGTACACTTTGATTGTACTGGCAAAGAATAAGCATACAGAAAGACAACCATTCTAAAAATGAATTAGTATTTTTATCTTTTAAATTAGCCAGAAAATTGATATTCTTTACACAAATTTGAATACGCAGACAAATATTAGAGTTTTACTATACGTTTAAATTTGTTATATAAAACAACATAGATAAAGTAAATTAAAAAAAAAATCTAAAGTAAGCGCCCTATCACACCATAATAAAATTGTGCTGTTTGCTTAGTATCAACGAAAGAATTAAATGATCGTAAATCACAAGCAAAATCATGCCTGATTGAAAACATACATACATTTAAGACTCAAATGCAAGGACTTTAACAATTTGCTCAATTGCGTGGAGGCATTGTTGCTCTGAACACCAAAATAGATAGTACAAATTTTATAATATATTATTGTCCACAGATTTAATCCTGATAGCGGAATCAAATTTAATTAGAAACCAAATTAAACCAAAGAACACGGAGTATTATCAAAGGCTTCGCGTTCGAGTTCACCGCAGCTTAGCCATTGTGGGTTGTATTGTATTTCTATAGTTGTTTGATTGTATTTTGATGATTCAGGATAGCTCAGAGGAAGCTCATTGGATCGCAAATTCAAAGTTTCTGGGCTCGAATTCCGTGTCCTGGTTACATATTTCACTTAATTGTATACCTACTATTTAGTGATTCTCGAGGATATTTTCAAAATATTCTTATCTGATATTAGATAAAATTTAAAAAAGTGGATCTTCATTTAATAGAATTCACAAATGTAATTTTTGTTTGGCATTGTGTTTTACTATCTGTTCGGGTCGTACACATCAATACAATTATTACTAATTGTTTATTTATTATGAACAAATATTGATAATATTGTTTGTGAATGTTAAATGTAGATAGCGTCCATATAAAACACAAAAATGTAAAGTTAAAATAAATTTATCTATTCTTAGATTATATCATTAAAATTTTAAGAGTTATTTTATACATTTAAATAGTCAAATTTATTTAAATCAAATTTACGGTGAAGGAATTGAATGGGTTCTGATGAAAGGGTTAGTTCCACCCCGACTTTGAAAACGGATATTGAATCAAGTCAAGCGCAAAGGAAAACAGATCTCGATGAAATCAAATGGATTACTTTTATAAAAGTAGCGAATTCTTTGTGAGACTTCGGTATAGATAAATTATATCAAAATAAATTAAATCAATATCACAAAAAAGAGCAATTTAAGAAAGTGTATGTCGAATATTATTTTGAGTTATGACTAAAAATGTATTAAGTATTATAACTTTGATGAACTTTAAAGGAATACTATTCTGACACTATTTTGTTACAGTAGGTATTATAAACGTATCTGTTTTTAGTATTTTACTATAAATTTTTATAATGTTAATAATTACTTGTAGAGCTAAAATATATCAAAAGCATAAAATAATGAATAAAATATTTGTAGTAAGGCACTGAAACAGCCCCTAATGTGAGTTACCAAACCATTCAAAGTTGAATATAATTTATTTTAATATAATAAATTCATCATAACCTGTTTCCTTAAGTCATTAAATTAGTAAGTTATTATAATATAGCACTAAAATAAATTAACAGTAAAATATTTAAATAACAATTTAACTATAAACGCATTGGAACATTCATCAGCTAAATTCTTTAGAAAAATCAATTGAAATTTAGGCCCATCACTCTAATATGATATTAAAATGATGTATTATTTAATATTTAAGTATATTCCCAAATGGGTTGGTGATTATTAAAAATCAATGTCTAATAACATAAAGAATTATTTGAAAAAACTATTGATAGCTTACAAGATTCTATCAGAAATGTACTGTACATAATTATAGTTAATTCAAGAAACCCATATAAAAAATTAATATACCTTTTTATGTATTGAACAATGATCTTGTAGGTAAATGATAAGCTAGTATTTAAAAATTAGGGCAATATTTTAAATGAGAGCTCAGCTATACTAAATGTTTAGAGGACCCATCATCCGTTAGAGAATCTTTTATTATTAGATAATATTTATATATTATATATATAGCTATATGCTTTTATGCTTACTTTCATCTTCTTACTCAGCTAATACAAATATAACTTTCACAGGGGTGAAATATTTAGTGTTCAATTTTCTTGCCTCAATTTACCTATTTTAAAGTTCGTGTTCCCTTAATGGAATATCATATTCACAAGCCTAGTTATATTACATATATATATACTTACTTACTCTATGGGATCAGGAACTAGAAATTTAATTGTTGCACATGCAAAAGTACACCAGCAATCCCTATCATCAGCTAGTTCTATCGGGTCAAACTCGTTACACCCTAATCCTATCTTGAGCTAGTTCTATCCAGTCAAACTCATTACACCCTAATCCTATCTTGAGCTAGTTCTATCCAGTCAAACTCATTACACCCTAATCCTATCTTGAGCTAGTTCTATCCAGTCAAACTCATTACACCCTATTCCTATCTTGAGCTAGTTCTATCTAGTCCACCTCATGACACCCTATATCTTTGAGGTTAATTCTAATGTTATCATATCATCTGTGTATAGGTCTTCCCAATGGCTTTCTTTATTGGGAATACCAATTAGTACTCTGAGCATAGTTATAGATTATTCCATTCTCACTGCATGTCCTGCCCATCGTAATCTATGAGACTTGATTATGCTAACAATGTCCTGTGATGAGTATATGTTATGTAACTCATAATTATGTAACCTTTTCCACTCACCAGTAGCCTCATAACTTATTGGACCATATATCTCCCCATGCACTTTGTTTTAGGACATTCTGAATTGGTTCTCATTTTGTAGGATGTATATGTTGTTAATGAGAAAATATTTGATTAAATTGATAAATTAACCTAATTAGTAACTATTCCTTTTGATTTATATATTAATCTATATTAATAAAAAAATAATTTGTGTATCTGTGCTCCTGTTACGAGCATTGCGCGATACATACCTCAAAAAGAGAACTGAAATTTTAAAATTAGGTGCCTTAGTGCACAAACATTAGCACCTTGATGTAATAATTTTAAAGTTCTTATTTGATATTTATATCTGATTAAAACTCTTCTCCGAATAATTAAAATCAATTCTATTTTCTGTTTATTTTAATTAAAGGAAAGCTTTTTCAGGGGTAAACAATTGCGTTGCTACCCGGCGCTACACAAACTACATCTGTTAGTTGAATATATTTAAATAGCATACCTAGGCTGTTAGCTACCAACACTAATTTCTTATAATCATTCACAGGTTTTAATGATAATTAATTATTAAGTCTGAGTTTGTTTGTGAATGATATTTTCACTTAGTTTACCTACACGTTTAGAGATTATTCATTTGAATTAATTCATAGTTGCAACGCAACTCGGAAAGCGGGTGATATATAAAACAATAGGAAACTTTTGCATCTGGGAGAAATTGGAAAAACGGGAGGAATTTGGCGAAATATTGTAAATTCTGGAATATTTGTTAATTTGGTTAATTAAACATAAAGCTTAAGATTGTGGGTTTTTGGATGGATGAAAAAGTGAAATGAATAATTAAGCACACTGATTCAAATATAACTTAGTTACCTCAAGCAATTGTTGTGAAGTGACAGAAAATGAATTTCACAATTAATATTTAATCATCGTGTTTTAAACATATTTTGCATGACTTCACACTTCAGTTTGATGGAAAATAAAATTTATTAATCTATTTTTCAATCTTACCTGCCAGGAAAAATTATAATTCCATCAGTAAAGCATGTAAAATAAGGAAAATTTGGTAGTAAGAAAATGTTGTCAACCCTAGAGTTGCTTTAATATGGTAGAGATGAGGAACAAAGAATGTAAATGTATTGTAACCACATTTACGTAGATAGAGGGCTTGAAACTATTTTAGTAATGTTCCCTTCACTACACCTGATAAATATTTGAGCTTTGACCTCACCGTCATTGGTACACTAGAAAAACATAATGCTGACACTTAGGCCTATCTACCACAAGCATGGGTTGTGCCTTATTTAATGTCCGGCAGAACAATTGAATCAATCCTTCAGTGAGATAGCACCTATTAATTTTGAGGATAAACAGCTGATTATTGAATAGAATACCAGTGAGATGTTTCACGTGAGACTTTGGTAGACAAAATATGTTCAGTTAAAATTTAAATTAAATCAGGCGTTATTTATTGCGTTCAAGTATCTCATAGAAATAAATTTAAGTATTTAATAGTTTCTATTAATCTAGCAGATCCTATAATTCAATTCTAGTCATTAAAGTAAGCCTAAATTTATTAGAATTAATTGATTTATCTTGGTGATAGGCTTATTTGTTTACCTTTCCAGAAAATCTATAAACTAAAATGCTTTGGAGATAGAGTTAATAAATTAATTAATTAATTTGTGAGGATATAAATATGGATAGACAGTGTGTCATAAAAATACAGTTAAGCCAACATTATATCAAAATTATAGATACAGAGAATATTATTTAGCTTTTAAATTTATAAAAATGGGTGCTCTAATTTTTTTTATTAATTTCTTTTTATGGTGATTATTCTTTACTTTCATTTGACAGTATACAAAATAATCAACGTGTGTAGCATACTAACAGAATTGTTTCTGACTTCAGGGGATAAAAAAAAAGTCGAAGTTTACCCCATTTGAAAAAATAAATGTAGTGCGAGGCCACCCGCAGTTTTACACATAACTCTCTTTCTGAGCCTTCCTGCTTTATAGTCAGGAGTATTCCAGCTCACACATACCGAACTCTCTGGCTTCTTGTGTTCCTCCCCTATCACTTTCTACCCCTCTCCCCTCTCCTTCACCGCCCTTCAGACAAACACTTGATACAAAGGCCTCCCTGGGGCTAATAGCCACTCCATCGTGCACTGGGACACGGGTTAGCACTTGCCCCTACTGGACGCAACCCTACCCGACAACACTACGCTCCCGTTACCTAACCCCTGTTCAACCTACACTGAGCTATACACCAGCCATTGTCTGGCTCATTTTGTCAGGCCTTATCGCGTTATTACCTCTAAACCCCCCCATAGCCCCGTTACTTACACTTATATATATACTAGGTAATAGAATAGGCTTGCCTCACAAACATATTTATTTTTGCAGCAATACACAATTATTTGAGGAAGAAATAAGCTTCCATTTCATGCGCGGCAAAGTTACATTGCTGTTTTTTTGTGTGTGTATTCTTAGTACCGTGTTTTACTATCCCATTGGGTCTAAGCCTATGTAGTATAACGCTCATGGTTTTAGAGATGAGGAAACCTATATTTTATAGAAACTGTACCTGCGTGGAAAATCATTTTGGAAAAAAAACACCCTCAGTACACCCGATCGAGATTCGAACCTCAATCTCCCCGTATTGGCAGTCTAATATACAGCGAGAGTAGCGCGATAAACCATATGCTCACAGAGGTGGATTACATAGCTGGCTACTTCTTGATATTGTTTAGATCTAGGGTGACCTGGCGGTCTAGGGGTAAGGTGTCAGACTTCTGTGCTGGGCTCCGGGGTTTGATCCTCGGTCCCGGCGCAGATTTATCTGATTACCAAACCCTTCCTTCACCTCTGACAAGACATCTTGTGAATGTGGGGAATGCCAGACCTCCACCGTGGTTCGGACTCCACGTTAAACTGTAGGTCCTTCATTTCATCTCACAATCACCCTACCATTACACATTAACGTAAGTGCGTATAACCCGAACGGGTAGTAAGACGCGTTGCTAATAATAATAATGTTTAGATCTAAAATAAGCTATGTATCAGTGGTGTGGTTAAAGTTGAAACTACCGGAAAAACCGGGAACACTAGGTTAATTTATTGTGTCTAGAAAAAACATGGAAAGCAGGAGGAGACAATTTTGCAAAACTGAGTAAAAATAATGAAATATTTGTTAATTTGGGACATTAAAATGAAAGCTTAAAATATTAAGCCTTTGGTTGGACAAAATAGTAATCTGAAGAATTATTAACGCTGATCCAAACACATCTTACTACCCCTTGAAGTGGCAGATGACGTATTAATACACCACTCTAAATTAGTCACATTTTAAACATAAGTTACTTGATCTAACACTTAGTAAATTTGATGATTAATGAAACTGGATATACTTTTCTTCGATATAAGCTGCTTGGAAAAATGGGACTTCCTTGTGGAAAATCGGGAAATCACAAAGAGAATGGTAGCAAAAAAATAGTGGTAAACCTGGATAACTACAAACAGGGATTTATTTTTACAGCGATGTACAAATACATTTATTTGAGAAGGAAACCAAATCCTTTTCATCCGTGGGACCTTTGCTAGCTATCTAACTGTTGATATTGTCTAAATCTAATATAAAATGTGTACCAGTGATGTTTTTTGGATTGTTTCTAGGGTAAGAATAAATTGTTTAAGCTGTACCTGTAAATTCTATCATTACTAATAATAACAACACAAACTTGTACTTCAGTGTCCGCTTGATATAACGCGTTAATCTAACGTTGGACTAAACTAATGATAACGGGGATATTGAGATTTGAAACTTGTTCGGGTGTATTAAGGTTAGTTTTTCTAATCTTTTTTCCATCTCTCCTTCTAAAAAAAATGGGGGTACATTACCTCTGAACATAACCCTCCAAATCACTAAAAGCAGTAACGTATCTACTACTTAAGCTTATAACTCGAAAGGGTACTAACCCGCGGTGCAAAAATAATATTTATAACTCTTATTGGCCATCTATTAATAAATATATAATTCCTTTTGAGGTATGTAGAGCAGTGATTATTTATGAATGGACAAATAGGGACAGAGTGGTGGGGAAATATTCATAGGTACCGTTTTAACAAATCCTAATTGCCCTGGTTAACACCCCACGACACGCCACTGGCCTTTACTCATATGTTTTAAAGAAACAGAAATAAGATGAATATTTTAAAGTTTTTTTTACGTTTACAATAGTTTCTCTTGGTATGAGAAAGAAATATGTGACATGAATGATGCATATCTATAGAGTGTAAAATATAATTGCACCATACACATTTGGAGTATGGTAAAATTTACACGTGTATTAGATTTGCATGAGTTAATAAATGCAATTTAATACTGTCATACGTTATATAATATGATACGCAGCTGTTACTTTGATTACATAGTGTGTCTGCCTATAAAAATATACCGATCAATAAAATGTCATTAATACTAAGCGTAATTAAGAGAACACTTTTTTTATATAATTTGTTTGTCACATCATAATTCTATTAAATGAATGCGATGGTTACACCAGTTATTGGAACCACTCGTATTTTCATACGTCAAATCATAATATATGCAGTTGTCACTTTTGACAGGTAGTTTCAGTAACAAAAAATATACAAATTTAATTTAGTTCAGGTCAATTTTCATGGTAGAATATTACGCTAAATGTATCATCGTACGATAATTACACCATACATCAATTAAGTTGACCGGCTGCATGACTCATTATTTTCAACGTTACATCCTTTGCCTGCTTAACATTGTTTCACACAACATAATAAATACACTAGGCTATACTGAGAAAACAAATCTTTAAAAGTTAAATAATATATTCTTCCCGTATGGGTGGGCAAGGGGACTAAAGGCTTGTTCACACAAATGGCTAAGCTAGTCTATGTTAAGTTAATATATGCTATGCTATGCTGTACTGTGATAAGGTTTTATCTGTTTGGTTACACACTCATTGCCAAGATAAGCTAAACCATGTTTCCTCTTTCAACTCCTGAATCAACTGTGGTGTCTTTCTGGTCTGTTCCAGTGAAGTTAAGTTATGGCATTTTCCAAAATGTCTAGTTTGAGCTAAGATACTAGTATTGAGAATGAGAACCTGCTACTATTAGCAACTGTTTTGGAAGATGAAGGAAATGTAGGATGTAGAGGTTTGTCTTGTTCAATTCATGGTTTCATTTTAATAAAAAAAAAACTTTCTAAATAATTAAACCTAAATAGAATATTACTTAAATACACGTGAAAAAACTTAAAACCAAACTTCAACACTACTTCTTTGAATAGAAATTATTCAAAGGAACGCCTAATAGACAATAATAAAAGGATCTAATTAAAAATGAAAAGATAATAAGTGATATGAAATATAAGGTAAAAGTTAAAGACATCATGAAATTTAATTAGAAAAAAAATATTGAGTTTTTAAGAAAAGAACCTTTAGAAAATTAAATGATATACAGATGATAACAAGTATTTCATTTAATTTTCTAAATGTTCTTTTCTTAAAAAACAACTCAATATGTTTTATTTTTGCTAGTTAAATTTCATGTTGTCTTTAACTATTACCTTATATTTCATATAACTTATTATCTTTTCATTTTTAATTAGATCCTTTTGTTATTGTTTATTAGGCGTTCCTAAGAATAATAATTATTATAATTCTTCTTACTAAATCACTATGAATATAACTAATACTACTTCTTTAGTTATTTTTACCAAACCACACTGAGTCTGTAGAACACCTAGCCCAAGCTGCGTTATGCGCATGCTCAACATAAGATGGCTCAAGATGAAAGATATAAAAATGGCCTGGCTAATGATCTAAAAAAGCATAGTCTGAAATATATATATGCTTGTGCTTATGGAATCCAAGCCATCATGGATCCCACGCACCCCTGGACATCATGACCCAGAGCAGTTGCTAGATTGGTACCTGACAATTTATCTCCAACCCCCACACCCACAAAGGGTGGCATGCTCCGGTTCAGGCTGGATACCCGGCGAGGCGAGAACTAACTCCTCCCCCCCTTTCCAGTCACACACTGAGGGGACCGACACCCGGGACTCATGCCTCCCACCTATCCAGGGTGGTAACCGGAACTATTTACTTCTGCTTACAGAAGTGACCTCGCGATATCCACTCTTTCCCGTGTGTAGGGGAATGGGATTACACCCATTGCGCGTGGGAAAGTAATCTCTCACTCCTCGTGCGCACTAGTGGAGGCATTTATGTTCCAGCCCATGTACTACTAACTGTTTAGGTTAGCACCGGAGCTCTAAAACGGCTCACCGCACGAATAGTGAGGCCCAGAACCCAAAGAGCCCAGACCCGGTGGCCCAGAGCCTCAGGAGCCCGGACCCGTGGTCGAACCCCACCACGCTGCTAACGTAATCACTCGTCGGCGGTTAAACACACTACCCCACATAGCTCAACCCATTGCTGGGTCTCCGCCACGAGACAATCTCTTGACGTGGGCTTGGGAGCCCAGCCCTGCGTACTACTTATAACTAAAATAGTCTGACGGAGGCATACCAGTCCACAGGGCCACCCCGAGCACCTGTAGGTGAACGGACCAGTACGCCTGGCACGGGAAATACCGTGAAATAACCAGGCATAGCCTAGCTTAGCTCAACTTAGATTAGCTTTGCTTTCTGTGTGAACCAACATATTTAAATAATTTATATGGCCTGCTATTTTACTAAAGTTATCAGAGAGAATCTTAATTTACCTTAGCTTCACTCTCAGTATAAACTGTCCTTGAAGGTAGGGGATCAAATGGACCGGTTTGTACAGTGATAGTAAGGCTTGGAATCAAATCCTGGCTTACTTAGGATGTTTTTTCCTTTCGGCTTCTCACCCCGAATTGTTTTCAATTATGAGTGTACTTTATATATAATTATACCTTATATAGCCTATCTACCTTAGTGTGATGAAATTTAGATATATTCCAGATGGGTGAGGATATGCGGTTAAAATAAAATAAGGGAATGTGCTTCTTAAATTGGCATTCAATATTAATTATTCTCTTCTTCTAGTTTGTTACAAAGAGTTAAATGCAAAGAGCTGATACTAATATTAAAAGAACATATTTTCAAAACTAAATCCATATGTATGTTTGGTATATGTATGGAAGTTAGTGTAGTAATATCAATGTGTTGTATATATATATATATATAATGTGAACCAATATCAAATAATATCGTTAAAAAATCTCAATAGCTTGGTTGCATCAAACTACTTTTTAAGAATAGTTTTGAGACGTATTTCATGACAAATACCTTGTACTCTAAAATTGGTAGCTTTATTATCTATCTTTTCAGTCACGTCTAACACAAAATTTACATTTCATTCATACGAGTTTTAGCATTTCTTCTACTATGACTGGTCCAAAATTAGCACCATGAAATGTATTTGGACACAAATAAAAATTTCAAAACAAATTAACAATTAAAAAAATTATTTTAATTGTAAATTTTAATGCATATACCATCGTATGTTCTATACGTTTTGTAATACAGGCCATGCTCATATCTAAACGGCTGAGTCCAAGTGTTAGTAGAGAGAATATAATGGAAGTTAGCGAACACAATCTGAAAGTTTAGAAGCTAGAAGTACTTTAAAAGCACATTTGTTTCCCATGTACGTACTCGAGTTTGTGACCAGATAAGTATTTCTCCGTAGTTATTGAAATATGAAGGGCTTCAGGGAGCAGGAAGAATAAAGTGGTACTTCAGATATTATAAATGTGTAGATATCCTTTATTTACCATGAGAGAGAACAGGCTTACCTTGCATTATTACACTATAAAATAGCTTATAGGTAATCCGTCAAGGTAGGAATGATAACTTTCATGATAAAGGGCGTTTACTGTACGTGATAGGCTGAGAATTTAACAAATTTAAAAATTTCGTCACAGATTTTCAGTACACGAAAAAGGCAATGGGTAGGATAACATTAGCTGGTAATGTTAAAATAACTCATCATAAGTGGTCAACAAATTGTTTGATTTGTTTGGTTGGCTTTTTGTTATTGTTAAGTTTTTAATGTTGCCTTTGCAGTCAATTAACTTAAAAGTAGGGTCATCAGTGCCTTGGACTACACTTCAAGTTTATTTAGTAAGCTGTACCCAAACTGTTTTCGTGGCCACTCTGAGGCTATATTCAATGCTTTAAAAATATTCTTATAATTTATATTGAGAAAAGTCTATAAAATATAATTTCATTTCTTTACACGCCAATACACCTATCCTCCATCTATCAAGATAGGCGTAGTTTTTAAAGAGTAGCCTATACAATTCAATTTTAATATGTTTTTTTTTGTATCTAACATCTAAAAAAGTTACTGGATCTACTTTCACGTATATTGTTCAGGTTATATATTATATCGTTAATTTTTAGCTTCTCTCGACACCACGGAGCGAAAGTATTGTGATCGTAAAAAATCAAATTCAAAATGGTGATAAATGTCGAAACAATAAAAGTTGCTTTCGTAATGCTGTCTTTATTTTTGATCTTTAGTGATTTCACAAATAATTTGAGTATTTAATAAATGTATATTTTAAGATAAAATCGAGGCAATGTATGTGTGGTGCACCGTAACATTTATTTTCTATTGATATTTTCAATACCATTATAATAACACTAACGAAAGAGTAAAATGTTAACGATTTTGTCTACACAAAATATTTGTATTTTTTAAAAGCCCTTTATTAGAAAATTGTAAATCCTTTATTATCCTGTAGTAATTGTTGTTGTAGCTTAATTGTTAGGACATTATTTGTTTAAATAACCCATTATGATTTTAAAAGATAAACAAACTCATAATTTATAACATCTTAACTATATGATTTATTTTCATTTGTAGAGGATTTTATTACAAATTCTTTAAATAACGATAGAAAATTATTTCAGGAAAAACTTATAAGCTAACTTAACCAATGATAACTACGCAGTGACTAAATACCTAGAAATTGTGGAAATAAATTTAATACCTGGCAGCAGGATGAACTTTAAAATTAACATAATATTTATTGATTTTGGGAATTAGCTTATAAAGAGACAGATAACAAAATCTGTAACATCCCTTTCAATCCACTTGGGTACGGGACATAACAATCTAGCTCTTTTATATTTAATATTTTTATCACTTTATAATGAGTGGTTTGTTGATATAAATTAACAAAGAAGAACGATTTTTTTTATTTATCAACAAGTTTAAATAATTAATTTTATTAAGACTTGGGATTGCATCTTAACCGAAATAAACCCTAATAAATACGTTTAAAATTTGTCATACAAAATCTCTTTAAATTAAGAGAATATTAACAAATATCTTCTCCCTAAAGATCAAACCAGTTTGTATGTTATCTAATTAAAATTTGTATTTGTTTTCAATCATCCCATTAACAACAATGAACGAAACTAAGTCATTCTTTGGCTCAATAATTTAGCAGACATTTAAAGCTATTGCCTGTGTTTCAAAATCATTACTAAATTAATTAAATTCTCTTCATTTTTAAAATAGAAACACATTTGTTAATACATTCCTTAGCTTTGTCAGTAGCTTGCTTGTCTACTAAGCTAAGGTTCTTGGGTTCAATTCTTGGCATGGCCAAAAAAAATTATCATTGATGAAATGTGGGTTTACCCTGTCACAGTGACGAATTAACGGCCGGGGAATGGATGTTGTGTCTGTTCTAGTCTTAAGTTAGATTATAGTAGTGGAAAATATATGATGAGAAGAAAAAACTGATCTAGGCTATAGGCTGTAAACAGTAATAGGTGTAAAAATTTGCTAATAAATTATTCCAAATGTATACAATTAGAATCTAACTTCAGACTTTGGCACATTTGAACGTGGATACAGCTTACTTAATTTCACATTTGTTAAAAATATAATACAAATATTCTAAGCATCTTTTGTGTTTTTTAAACACTTGAACATGAAATGTTTCTCATGTGATAGAAATACAAATAAATATAATCATAATATTCTTTGATTTTATTCTGTAGCATATTTACTTCAAAACAATAAAAATAATATCCTAGCTCAACAGTTTATGTACAGATGCACTTCTTGTAATTATTACACAACCTTATAATAAACACGCAAAAAGTGTCAAGGACGCCAAACAATGTCGTAACCGTTATTATAATAATTCGTAGCAAAGACTACCATTATCTTAATACGCCAGTATAAGTGGTTAAGTGGTAAAATAGGGGGTATCATCTTGACGTGCCCAGTGACGTGGAGGCTGTGGGCATAAATTTTGGGTAGATCTATTGAAGAGATTTTTATAAAGGGTTTCTCAAAATTCTTTATCTAAAATGCTAATACACGTATACCAAATTTCATATTACTTATCCATATTTACATATTTCAAGTATCTCTACGCTAACATCTCATACTGGTAATAAAATACGTCACATTAAAAAATGATGGTTTACCAAATACAACCTCACAAGCAAAACCAGATATATGCTAATATAGCAGTTATCACAGAATATGCAAGTCCTTATTCCTTTCTTATTTCCCAAATTTCCCGTTTTAACTCACTTTAAAATATAGTCAATTCTCAACTAACCTGGTAAATGAAAGGAAGGCGCTGTACGGATATTCTTAAACTAATATATATTACTATTTAATATCAACTAACAAATTATCGCTTCCTAAAAAAAAAATGTTTAGTTGGGAAAATAATGCATGCTATTTGTTCATCCACAAAGTAAATCGTGACCTATAATAACTCCACCATTTGTTTGAAAGCTTATTTCACAGTTAAAAATTGAAAATAGATTGAGAACAAACCTCCCATATGGACGCCCAGATAATCTTATACACGGATAAACAGCACATGAATAATCGGGATTATACATTAAAAATATAAATTCCCCCCAATATCGTTCAAAACAATGCTAGCAATATTTTAATACAGACTAACGTTTGTCTTAGTATTCAGTACTATTTGCATGATACTAATCTATAGATTATTGGTTCAATTCCTGGCAGTACCAGAGATAGTTTCAGGAAGGGTAATTTTCATATTGCCACCATACTCTAAGTTAATTTGGCTTAAAGTAGGTTTAAAACTTTAACGGTTACCATATAATAATAATCATCTCATCGGGGTAATGTGACTTCACCTAGCAATGCCCCAAAATCAGAAGTCGGCTACATATCAGCCAACGCCAGTATAAGGACGACAAATTCTGATTTTATTAGAAAAAAATAAATACATTAATTTGTACTATAGTTTCCATTGTTAAATCATTCCCGCTTGTTTAGAAGTTAGGTACGTAAGTAATATATTTTGAAAAGTATTTTTAAACCTGTCATATGATGGATTCCCTACCTGGCACTTGGGGTACTCCTCGATGACTCTTGCGACCTTCCATCCCAGAAGAGGAGGTATACAGATGAGCCCACTGAGGATCCATACCAAGGTGATCATCACGGCGGCCCGTAGAGGGGTGCGTTTCTTAAGGTAGTCGACAGCCTGCGTGATAGACCAATACCTGTCCAGCGAGATGAGGCACAGGTTCATGATAGAGGCCGTGCTCAACAACACGTCCATAGCGCTGTGAATGTCACACCACCAATGACCAAATATCCAATAGCCCATGATCTCATTCGCCAAGGAGAACGGCATGATCACCAAACCGAGGAAGAAGTCCGCCACCGCCAAAGAAGCGATGAACCAGTTCTGTATGTTCTTCAGCGCTTTCTCGGTGGCTATTGCGATGATAACCAACATGTTCCCGACCACCACCACGATCATCATGAACGTCATCACGATAGAAGCGAAGATAATCTCCACCAAGGAGTAGCCACTCGGGTATGGATAGAAGGAGTCTCTCACGATGAAGTAGGTACTGTTAAGATCGATAGTGACGTTTGTTTCGTTAATGAGCGAGTAGTTTTCAGCGCTAGCTCCCAGAAAAAGGTAAATACCGTCAAACCCATACAGCAAACTTGATGTACCGTTGATGTCATCACCCTCTACCGGATAAATCTCCATGTTTATTCTTATTTAAAATATCTTTGTTATTTTATTTTTTATTTTAAATATTTATAACCGGAATCTTAATGTTACTTAATAATATTCATCCAAAAGTATAAAATACAAAAAGTCAAATGTTTTCATAGTTGTTTAAAAGAATTAACTATTGTACGACTACGTTTTCTTAGAACTTTTCCCTTACTTTAGCTTAAGATTTCACTCTTTTAAAGGGAAAATTAGGTCTATTCGACCTTCAGAAATTAGCACAACATTTCGAAACAAGAAACATAAAATTATTAACAGATTTCAAAACACTATCGCAGCTATTCTCAAAATAGCAAGAATAGAGGCACAGATTGTGTGGAAGATAAGTATTAGAATTATGGTTGTAATAATAGTATTAACTATGATCACTCACAAAGTTTTTTCACAACATAGCATAATTGTATTTTAGATAAATTATTTGTTGGTCCCTAAGAGATTTTCTGGAAACACTTGGTTGATTAAACTTCAATTAATTCTAATTTTTCTTTTATATAGTCATATCTTTGCGTTCAGTACAAACGTTATGTTCTTGATTTTATTTTTCATTGTTGTAATGTTGCTCTTTTTCAAAAACAAGAAAATATTTTCTCCAGAAAATCTTCATCATAAACTGTTAATTTCAACAGTACCCGTAATTATAGACAATTACATTTTTAACTTTGATTAATATTTCTAATTATTACATTCCCATTAAAAATCTAATACATTTTGGTGTATTCGAAACTTGAAATTTAACAATATTTAACATATATCAACATTTTAATTAATGTTTTATGTTTAGTGATATTGAAAGGTTTATTATCAAAACATTATTTTAATTTAATTTACTTGGATTTTATTGAAGTTGTAGTAAATATGAAATTATTTTAAAATCTAATAACGTTTCAGAAAAATTTTAGATGTAAATTGGTTCAGTGTCCTAATTAAAATTTAATTTATAGCTAGCTTTTTATAGTTTTATTTTGACAACTATGAATAAGAGCAGTAAGAAACTTAAAATATTTTATTGAATGAAATAAAACTATTCTAGTATTGTTGTTTCGTTTGAATGCAAAAATATTATAGTTTATTATTTATATCATATTATTTAATGTATAGCATATATAAACATAATATAATTTTTGTTTGGTCATTCAAATTTTTAATTATTATTATTAAAATTAGAGCATTAAGTTAAAATATTAGTACAATATGTATTTCAAATAAAAAATTAAAAACTAAACTACCAACACAAGTTTTACTCACAATGGCGATTGTTAATCCTTATATTTTTCTGTTATAATTTAAAATATCGGGAAAAAATACCAAAATTTTAAAATAATTGTAAAATTATTATATGTGGATCCATTTAAAAAGAAATTTGATACATCATAGAGATGTAAAAATATTATTTTGTTAAAAATACTATGAGGACAAAAACTATTCGTTTATCTGTTTTTGCAAAAGTCAAACAGATTATCTGCTTTAAAAATATATATTAACGTATATTTTAATGATTAAATCTACATTAGGGTGTGTATTATATTTATAGGTGAAATTTAATTATTTATTTAGTACACACGTCCAACTAATACAACTAAACTATAGATGATTAATAATCTCTATAATATATTCTGCAAAAAGGTATGAACTCTTTTTATATCACGGGGGTTTGTAAATGTAAAGTAGGAAAGTACTTTAAAGGAAAATATGAAAATATATTTGATTTTAGGAAGTTAACTTACTTATAATTATTGAATTAAAGCGTTACACTTATGAAATATATCAGTACAGTAAATACAAGAGGGAAACAGCGGAATGGATAATGTTACGTCAATTTAATTGAAGAATCCTTTAAAAGGAGTACATTTAAGTGGACTTTGGATCCCATGCAGCATCCTTGAATTCCTGAACCACTAATTATCTGATACCCGTTTTGCCCGAGAGAACCTCGATATTTCATCAGAGACTACGAGAATTTTCAAAAATAAAATTAATATTAATCACGTGTTTTTTTTATGGTATTGTAAACAATTTCGTTATACATACAATCATTTTTTTGTGTATTACTAACATTTGAAAAATTGCTAATGTATATCAAAGAACACCATATTTTCCGTGTGAAAATAAGCAATCATTCATTTGGACACTCAACGGACATTGACATTAAAATAGTTGATTATAATAATTAAGGTAATACAATTCACACTACTTATAAATATTATTTTATTAGTGACCCACCAACTTGTATATGTAAAACATTAAACACAAACTATTGAACGATTTAAATTTGTATACTCGCACTTTTAATCTTATTCTTCTATGAAAACAAGTAGATAATCTTATTTACAATATTCTATATTATATTTTACACGTGTCTCTATTTACAGATCAAAAATATTTAAATAATTATGTATACATTGTCTATTTAGTATAAATTTAAAAATAAATTTCCTTACTGATAATCAGAAAAATACAATAATTTACATTCTTGAGGGATCAAATTACGTGACTATTTTAAAACTACAGTATCAATTTATATTTTGAGATTAATAAATATACAAATTATTTTAGTGATCATTTATATATATTTGACTTGCGCTATAAAATTAATATTGAATACTTTGGTGTTTTATACAAAGCAACAGCAAACAGAAAGTAATTATTAAAATTTAATCTTTTTTTAAGGTTGATTTCCTTTTTTATGTTAGTTTATCTCTCAAATTTATACTTTTCAATAAATGTACAATAAAATAGGCCAGATAAAATGTATTTAATTAAATAATCAAAAGTAAGATTTAATATATCGGTTATTTTTTTCTTGTGTATATTAATAGTAGGTTTATGCTCTTTACTTGGTTATATGATAGTAAATATATAAATATATGTGGCACGTTAGTCACATGGACTTTTAAATATGTGTTGTCGTAGGTCTTACTTGCCACGTTCCGGGCCCGACAAGGGTGATGGTGAATCTACTCTACATTTCCTCCGAGTCTCTTTCCAACGTCCGTGGGCCATGGCGTCAAAACCCCACCTCTGCCACTCAAAAATTACACTTTCCTCTTCCCTGAAATCCCTTCGGCCACCAGCCCAATGCCTTCAGGGACACTCACAACTTCGATACTACCGTCTCCTAATACAATATGAAGCTTTCAGATTAAAAATTAAAAATTCACCTGACGGTTGTTTTTAGCAAACTTTCCATCTACTCCGAGGACGATATTTCAGACACTTCAATTTGTAAATGGCATACGGGTCTATATTCAACGTATTCTCACAAAGATAAATATTTTTGGATACGCTCAACACACTTGATCAAGTTTAGTTGTAATACTTAATTTAAATTATTTATATAATTTTTTTAAACTCCATTTACTTTCAATAAGCGTATGTTTCTAACACAATTTTATGCCTACATTTTAGCCAAGGTGTCAATGAGCTTTTAATTTTTCGAGAGTTCTATTAATAATATGATACTTTAAAATAGTAAAGTACAAATGAACTAGTATATTATCTTTTATTGAAGTAAATATCTTGAAAACATGTTTTTCTTAAATGTCTTGAAACTTGACTTAATTTATTCAAATAATTTATTCTTATAAATGTTGTTCTCTTTTTTAAGTATCACTTCAAGTAGTTACAAAACGAATCCATTTATATGCTTTGAATACCAACAATTTCTCAGTTTTGCTAAAGTACAGATTAAATAAATATAAACAAACTGGTGATGTGACAGTGAAATTCTCCACCTCCCCTTCAAGCTATCGCACTTCGGGAATTCATAGAGTTGAGGGGGGTGGGTGGAAGAACTGCTCCTGGGCACAATCACTCGAAACGACTTAGACTGATTGTGAAAACACCGCTCCAGTAAAAAAATAAAAATAAAACACTGCTTGATGGACCAAGGTCACGAGTTCTCGTGATAGGTTTGATATATTATGATGATGTCGCCTGGAGATCTGTGATTGGTCGCGTATCTATGTATGTGTGTTTACAAGTATGTGGGTTGTTGGCTGCGCGGATCGAGCTTACAGTCCGTGTGACTGCCAGCAAGAGCGACAAACGACTGAGCGCCAAATGTTTTCGAGGGATCCCACGAAGAGTCGTGTACGATGCTGGCGCTGCCCTACGGCGGACGCGTCAAGCATGCGCCTTTGGAACGCCTCTCTAACCCCCTTTCACGTTTCCAACACCCCTACCCAACACAACCAAAGCGTCTAGACCACGGGATGTTACTTTCTTCATGAGAAATCCTCCTCTCTTCCCCTACTTTTATCAAAGCTTTAATATTTTCCCCTTTCTGCTTTTTTGTTCTGTTCATACTGACCTCATTTACCATCCTTATATCTATTTCAACCTAGAGAATCAGTTCAGTATTGTATAGGAATCGTCTTGCTATAAAATAGCAGAATCATATTTGTAATGCTATAGAAATGATTTGCTTTTTTCTAGTTTGGGACTCACAAGGAAGAACTTTATACCACCATTCAAAATGTTACTAGCTCCTATTGAATGTACTCATAAGCCAACCCACACGTTCTTAAAAATATATTTATATTGTGTCTCTTTAAAGTTTTAAACTAAATTAGTGGCTTTTAAATACTATGACTACCCTACTTTATTTATTTATGTATAAACAATTAATAGTACACATATCTGGCAGTGCTTAATTAAATTAAAGTGAGCCTGACTCTGGAGGCCATTGTTCAATTCTAACCGAATGGTTTTGAAGATAGTTTTGGTAGAGTGAAAAAAAGGGGGAGGGGGTGGGGGAAGCAAGTGATACCTTTTCCACAACCCATCTGGTACTTTCACATATTCAAACTATAGGCATTAAGTGATGGAAGGTATATTTAAGAGGTAAAGTAGAAAAAAAAAATCAATACTTACGGCCGGTATTCGAAGACCAATACCCCTGTTATCAGAAAACAAGACGTGGCCTATGTCATTGTTGGTGTGCTCACGGTTGTCTGAACATTTCAATCAAAAAACCAGAGATCACTTTTAGAAGAGTGAGAGTGTTCGTTGTCCACCAGACATCTCCAGCTCATCAGTAAAGGAGTCGAATCCCGGTCTACTGAGGCATAGCACAACAAAATCATATTCACCCCACTATACTAATCCCTTACTTATAAGTACATATTTAACAATCTAAATAATCAAAATATGGCTAAAACTAAAAATTTACATGAATAATAATATTTATGGCAACTATAAATTTTATTTTATTAACATGGCATGACCCAATTATATGATTGAATGGTCTGAGATATCTTTCTTGCAATAGGTTTGACTGCTGTTTACGGGGAGATTGGAGCTCGCAAAAACTTGCCATAATTGTTTTGGTGGACCTGTCTTACAGCCTGATTACTTTCCCAACGCTAGCCTCCAAACTAATTCACGCTAAAATGGGGACCCGTCATTTTTAAGAGTGAACTAGAAAGAGCCATAAAGGTCATTCTAATAAGGAAAGCTGCTGGGGATGTTGACATACCTGATTACCTTCTGAAGGAACTGGAGAACAAAGAATTAATGGCTTTGACAAAATTTATAAAATTAATATTATTTAATAGAATCAATGAAACAAGAGAACGTCCTTAGGACATTCTAGACCGAACTATGATGGCTCTACAGAAAAATAAGCAAGCCCAGAAATTAAATTACCACAAGACCATCAGCCTTATCTCTCATTTGAGGAATATCTTGGCAATAATACTCAACGGGTAGCTAGTAAAGGAAATATAAAGTATAATGGAAGAAGCATCAAATAGTCAAAGCTATTATTTATGATTTCAGTGAGGTTTACTCCATATAGATATCATATCCTGAAAATTTAAAAATTACACCTGCACACGGAAAGCCAAAGAGATCCCGGGTTAGATTCCCGTGTCCAGATATAAATTTTCAATTCTACGAATATAATGGAAGAAGACAAATATAGATTAATAAAAGGACAAGGAACCAGAGATGCCATTGGGATACTTATAGAATTTCAGATCGAGTGCTATAAATCAAGGTGACCTGGCGGTCTAGGGGTAAGGTGTCAGACTTCTATGCTGGCGGCTGGGGTTCGATCCTCGGTACCGGCAAAGATTTATCTGATTGCCAAACCCTTCCTTCACCTCTGACAAGACATCTTGTGAATGTGAGGAATGCCAGGCCTCCACCGTGGTTCGGATTCCACGTTAAACTGTAGGCCCTCCATTTCATTTCACAATCACCCTACCATTACACATTAAGCATAAGTGCGTATAACCCGAACGGGTAGTAAGACGCGGTGCTAATAATAATAATGCTATAAATCAAGAAAGATGTCTATATTGGTTTCATTTACCGTCAATAGACGTTTTATAGATTGAAGTTGAAACGACTGATAGAATTACTGGAAAACATTGGCATCAACAGGAGGATCTACCTCTAAATGTTTAGGGATAACTTCGCACTGTGTCGTGGTACGACGCTCATTTTAGTGTCAATCAACAGCTCTCGTCTATATTTAGGGATTTAACGACTATGGGCCAGTTTCATAGTCCAATTTAGTACGCCTCAAGTGCGGCGCTACACTAAGTACATGACGACACCTACCTAAACTCGAATGGAAATGGGCCGTTCTCTCATAGGAAACTGGCCCTTTACATTCTGGTTTAGGTAGGTGTCGTCATGTACTTAGTGTAGCTCCTCACTTGAGGCGTACTAAATTTGACTATGAAACTGGCCCTAATAATACTTAAATTTAATTACACTGTTGGTGAAGAAGATATGGATTGAGGTAAAGAAATTCTAGCAATGTAATTATGTCTGCCAATACTTGCGGTAAAGCCTGCCATAATTATGCCAAACGTATAAGGCCAGAAAGAGCGGCTCATCAGCTATTCAATTATAGTCCAATATCTGGTTCAGAACGAATAAGAATGTATCGGGAGTGAAATAAATTGGAAGCGGCTAAGCGTATTCACGTAAAACCCGCCCGGCCATGCACCTATACAGCCACACCCGATATTCTTGCACATTAAAGTGTAACTAAACATTTTATACCATATATAGAATCCATTTAAATAGAAAATAAACCCTTGCGTGACTTTTTTTTTTGCATGGTCGCCTTCTATGTTTAAAATCACTACATAAAAGTATACGCCCGACTAAATTCCAGAAAATGCTCATTGATACGAAAAATGGACTGTACTGCACGTTTGGTAGGGCTTATAGTAAAACAACCGAAAAACAAAACAAATATTTTGCGCCATTTATCTTTGAAAGCGGCTAAAGCACGTCCTGTCTAGTTTAGATTAAACATAACACGATAAATTTGTTTCTGAATTATTTATTATTAGTGGTTTTGTGAGATCTACTCACATTGATCATGATAGATTATGAACGAATGAATAAATAAACCTGTATCTATTTTTNAATAAAGTTTTTAAAAATTATTAAATAATTCTTTTTTTTTTTTTTTTTTTTTTTAATCTTGCCATGTCAGGAATTGCACTTTTTGTGTGTGCAAATAAAGAATCATTCCGAAACGCTTGGGCGTTACTGTGGAATATTTTCCTCCATTCTAAATAGTGTGGACCACAAAAAGGCCGGAGCTTACAAAAATATATAATAGATGTTATATTATATATGTTTACGTTTGGTTGAATTAGGGGAAATTTTAATAAGTTTTAAAATGTTTCCATATATTGATATAAATCAATTAAATTATACACTATTTTTTCTTAAATTAACTTATGGAATGTTCGCATTAAAATACACTGAGTGACTAGGGTTGAGAAAGTAATCATTTAAATTAAACTAGCCTTAATTTTAACATTAGACAGATTATAAAAAAAAACCATGGGACATATATGGAAACACTAGATACCAAGTTTTAGCCCTATCGGTATAATATTTTGAACTGTAGTTGCATCACAGACAAATGGGCATACATAAATATTTGCAAAAAACATTTTTTTAAGGTTAAAAGCTCATTAACTTTTAACAGCCATTAGAATTTCCTATTCAAGAGTTACGAAAAAATATCATTCTGTGTTCAGCAATGATCTCGTATTAAGAAAACAGCTTTGCATGACACAGGTTTACCAGCCCTTTCCTAAGGTCTCAAACCCTTCAAGGCTCACTCCTCATTGATTTAATAGTGTTCTCCAATAATTCTCAAGTCACGTACCACTTTCTGAGTCATGAACTAACCATAGTACCTTTTCCAATTCTGAAAAAAAATATAAGACATCTATCTAATAGCACGTACATTATAAAAAATTGTTCTAGATTTTTATGAATACTTAGTAGTAAGATAAGCTAAACAATTACAATGTGAAATATGGGTTTAGGAGGTATTGCACTATCATATTTATCTTATGAAGGAAGGATATTAAGAGAATTCACACAGCCCTTGATAAAATATATACTAGATCACCTCATATTTTCATCAAACTTTGTACAATAAATATTGTCACAAAAATGGACGACAATTATGTAAGAAATATCTACGAAGGGACCACAAAACTTTTGAGAAATCTGCTCACTAAGGCTGCTTTATTAATAAAAAGAAAAATTTGTTCATAAAGAATTTAGGATAATACAATAAGTAAAATAGTGCAGGTAAGGAAAGGTTTTCATAAAATAATACAAACCTAGAGTAGCATAAATTTGAACTCGGGGAAAAAATTTATAAAGGCATATGTATGAAGCGTTGCACGTATTTACGGATGTAAAACTTAGACCATTGTCGCATCCGAAAGGAAAAGATTAGAAGCATTTGAAACGTGTTTTTACAAAAGAAAGTTGAAAACATTATTGATGGAAGTTTAACCAAATAAGAAAGAAATAATAAAATCAATTTAAAAAGGAAACTTTATTAAAGTGCACAGCAAAGAAGAGTTGGTAAGCTATGATAGTATGATGAAGATAACTACTATGGGAGATATATTATTATTATTTAGCACCACGCCTTACTACCCGTTCGGGTTATACGCTTTAAGTACTAATTACGCTAATGGATTAGGATCTGGGAAGGTTGAATTAGAGGAAGTGAACCCGAATTTGCGCGGTGGGAGAGTGGAAAACCATTTAGGAAAAAACACCCCAGTTCACCCGACCGAGATTCAAACCTCAATCTCCCCATCCTCCGCATTAGAGCTCAACACGACTAGCGCGTTAACCAACTACGCCACCAAGTTGGGTTATAGAAGATGTAGAAGGGAGAAGTACTAGAGGGTGCATTACTCGGATAATGGACGATTTTGACAGAAGAAAGCACAAAGATGTAACAAATTTGGTTTAGTGTAGACAAAAGTGGAGAGCTGCTGAAAACCAATTGAAAAATTGATGATCTAATTATGATGACGTAGAGTTTGTGTCTTAATATTAGATAATATCAACTACTAATTTTGATCAAACTCAAAATTATAATTATAAATAATTTATGTATAATAATATCTATTGGGGTGTATAGCATGAACGGTTAGAGAGATGTGGTGCGAGAATATATATATTCTAGCACCACTCACACACACACACACACACACATATATATATATGGACAACAACCCATGAAATATTTCACGTACTTCTGGTAGTGCTCGTACCACACTTTGGGAAACACTGATCCACGGTATGTAAATTACTCCACAGAAGTGTTTGTGAACCTTTGTACCTTAACGACAAACACTAAGATACTGTAAATATCTTGCAGCTCAACGTCACATAAAAAAATTCGCATTTTATCTCTAAAACAGCTGTGTTTTCTCTTAGGATAACTTTTTAACTAGAGATTTACGGGCCACATTCCTAGTTTTATTTGACATTAGGGACGTATTTTTGAGACAAATTCGTAGAAATGCTTTCTGCTAAAAGTTAAATAAATTAAGTTAGAATATAAACACGTTTAGAAGGCATACTCTTGTACAATTAGTTGTACAGAATATTGAAGTTCCGGATATTGAAATCAGTTTTAGTATGGATAAAGCCACATCGCATATCATCTTCGTTGTTCTTTACTAATAAAACATGTCAATGAAAATCAAACCCAGCATTAATCCCGTATTTGTGGTAATTCTTCATTCATAGTTTTAGGCAGAGTCCATGATGGAGGTGTGTAAATCATCTACTACATATTGAGTGAGCTATCACTGAGACCAACACCAAGGATAACTCAGGAGTGGCTTTATGCTGGCGTTATTAAAATAGTTAAAAAACATATATACATTTTTTGTAGCTTACCTATATTATGTATTTGTTTCTCACATTTAAATAACCTCATCTTAAACTATTCACAGAAGACGTCTCCTGGCCTCAATAATCACCTTATCTATATCGGTCTAATGTGGTACTATCGCAGTAGACAAGACTGTATATGATTCGAAGATAAAATTTTGAATCTCGGTCGGGTGTGCTAAGGTGATTTTTCCCCAAAATGGTTTTCCACTCTCTCTCCAATCAAATGTGGCCAGACTTCCTCTAAATATAACCTTTATAGCCCCTAAAACCATTAGCGTAGTTAGTACATAAGCGTAAAGCCTGAAAAGATTGTAAAGCGCGTTGCATGAAATTAATCACCTTCCCAACACCCTCCATAATTATATAAATATGAAAAGTATGTTTTATAGAGTGATTATACGGGTGATTTATTAGGTTCAGTAGTATATTGGGCGTCTGTGTAGAAACTACCCATTAATAACGTACTAGTAAATTATGTTAATGATGTTATTAGACCTGTAGAAAATAATCTTTAATTAAAAATAAATTCTTGTAAGATACGAGTTGCTTTATTAAACCAAACTATACAAATACTTACTTGCTTCAGTGACCAAAAGGTCTGAAACATCACTCACGTCTGACCTGCTAATGATGGGGAGATCAAAGTTAAAATCCTGATCGGGTCAGCTGGGGATTTTTTCTTTCCTAAATTGTTTCCCACTCTTCTTACAAGCAAGCTATAGCGTATAAACTGAACAAGTAGTAAAACAAGGTGACAAAACAAACAAACAATAATTAAGAAACACAACATTAAAATAATAATAGCTTGATGTTTTATGTAAACAGCTCCATTAATTATTAATTTTAAATAATAGTACTATATCTTCATATTGTCTTAATGCTTTTTATGTGTTGTAAACTTTAATCTTTTCGTTTTATATATAAACACTTAATATTCTAAGTCGTCTTGAAACACTTATAACTGGTATAGGATACATTTAATTATCCTATATTATTAGTTCAATGTTATACAATTGACTCCTTTATTTAATATTATAACATTTAATTTTAAATCTAATTACACGTATGATAGATCATGATCTAAATACTTTTCCGAATATTACACTTGTTATCTATTAGTATCGTTTGATTTTCAAACCTATTTATCAACCGAAGATTTTTCATGAAATTATAGCGTTATATTTATATTTAATAAGGTGTTATTTGTTATCTTCTTTTAATCATCATTTTCAATAAATACATTTTAATTATATTGTCGTAATACATTTATATATTGTAAATTTTTTTTTAGTTGAATTAATTATTATCATAATCAAAATTTCTATTTTTTATTAATATAAATTTATCAACTCTTTCATGACTACTTGATGTGGCGTTGTTTAAACATTATTTTAATATCTAAAGTTTTCTTTCTTAATTAATTAATCTTTAATTTCTTCCTATTAACAAAAAAACCACGACTATTATTTAAACAACAAATATATAAAGTTAAAAAAAAAAGGAAATTGTAAACATTTTTTTATTGCTACAATATTTTACTTGTAGCTTTATGAAACATAATTTTCTAATTTAGAATAAATTACAAGGAAGTTATATTGTAATTTGTAGACTTGTGGCTTTATGAAACAGACCCACGAGTCTAGAGTGAAGCGTCTGCGTTGCAGTGGCTTCCAGATAGATTGCAAGAGTGCAACCAGCGCAGATGGGAATGATCACAGTCACGAAGCAAAATAAGTATTCTTGTTTATTTTACTTTGTGGTAATTAGTCAACGACAGCAACACTATACGACTACTCTAGAATATCCATGACGTGAAATATTTGTTTGCTTATCGTTCCGAGGTTTTTGCTACAGTCACAGCGCATTGTGATACTATTTTAAGTGCCCAAAAGTTTTTTCGCAATGAAACCAAGCAAATTGAATGTATATACAAAGCGAGGGTTTTTACCTGACAATTTCAAACATTGTGAACTATATCTTATAAATAACAACAGTAATATCCTGCGTTAGTGAGTGAAATTTACTAGACTACCAATGGCAGGGAGATTGGGATTTGAAATACCATCTTGGTGCTCTGAGGTTGGATATCCTCCATGTTTTTCTACTTTCCCTCCATGTAAATGTGGGTAAAACTCATCTAAATTAAACCATCCTCATTCCTTACTCACTATCATAATTATTACATAGGCATTTAACATTAACAGGTAGAAATACACGGTGCTTAAAAAACATAATAAAACATTTTTCAGTCACTTAGTATGCCTGAGTACGGGTGTCATGGCGTAGCTATAAGAATTGGTTGAAACTGTGGCTATGAATCTTTGCCATCACTCAGTAGAACACTGATGGGTCAGGTATCAACAAAAATCTATTTTAATATGATATACAGTTTTCACAAGCTTTGCTTATCTTGAAAAAACAGCTCAAATTTGATTGGGTGTACTGAAGATATTTTGTTCCTAACAATGTTTTACACATTCACACCATTCAAATGAATGGACATTTCCTTTTAATTCTATTCTGTTTATCCCCAGCCTTTAGATTGATCTTATGCGGATATCCTGGACGGGTAGCATGACTCTGTTAAAATAAAAGAAACCAATATTAATGTATGAGATCAATTCGTGCCTCCATAAAATCTCACTTGCAACGTGTAAATGGTTTTGCACATGGGCTGAAGTATGCTGCGAGTAATTTATAGCTTGACTGTAAATATTCTTTGTCGTAAGAAACACTGTTTCACTTAGACTTTGAGAAGTATTACCAAAACACACATTTAAAGGAAAAAGGTGTTGAAAATATTTCTCACGTGCATGAAACATGACTTAGACAAAACGAGCCGTTAATGTATTAGAACAACTTTAGTAAACTAGTTGTTACTATTATAAATGTTTGACTTGTATTTCCGTTTTTAAATAGTTGTCTATCGATAGTGTACTATGTCATGTTATTAGCTCAACCTATTTGACTCATGTTACAGTACACGTTGTAATGTAAATATGTAATATCAAGTATGCTAACATCCTGTAAAAATTAATTACAATATCTATTATACACAATATACTATATTTATCAACCAATTTAAACCCATACTTTCATTAATCATTAATTATTATTATTATTATTACTAGCACCGCGTCTTACTACCCGTTCGGGTTATACGCAATTACGATAATGTGTAATGGTAGGGTGATTGTGAGATGAAATGGAGGACCTACAGTTTAACGTGGAATCCGAACCACGGTGGAGGCCTGAAATTTCACACATTCACAAGTTGTGATTAATACACATCTTGTTAGAGGTGAAGGATGGGTTTGGTAATCAGATAAATCTGTGCCGGGACCGAGGATTGAACCCCGGCCGCCAGCACAGAAATCTGACACCTTACCCCCTAGACCACCAGGCCACCTACATTAATAATTAAGATAATATCTAAGTCTTAACTTTTACTAAAATCTTTCTTGGTTTATGTTATTTAAATACTTGAATTAGAAATGATGAAAGAATTGTGCTACGTGATTAGTGTATATATATTAATTTCTGTTTCCTATATCTAAAATAACCATTGATTTTATCCATATACATACCCTATTATACTATGGAAGAGTATGGTAGAATTGAGAGAAATTATACGAGCATCTGCCTGGAGAGAGTGTGGCAGAACATCTGTCTTTGTTTTCATAAATAACATTATATATTACCAGTGGCGTTAGACGAACGGCTAGTCCAGCGAGATAAAGGCGTATATTCTCTCCAAACCCACTCTACTGAGAATGTATGTTTTTAAATGTGTGACTTTCCATCCTCTATTTAATATCATTCTGTAACATACTTTATGTAATGCTAGAAGCTAATGATCACTCTTCGCAATAAAACTAGATATGTAATAATTGCTTAAAAACTAAAACAATGTTACATTTTTAAAACAATTAATTAAATTATATTAATAATTACTATTTTAACGGACTCAATATATTTAATAATATAACTAAAGGATAGTTACTTTTATGGAGTGTGAGGATTTTCATGTCTTATTAACTTGTAACTGGAAAAGTGTTTACTTTTTTTTGTTTATTTCTAAGAAATAATTTTAAATACAAATATATGTAAATAAGCCTTTAATTACATATTTTATAGCATCAAGCCCTCGATGGCTAATCGAAGCACTTACAAAGTACGCCACCTATCTCTATCTCTGCATACTCTATTCAACCCTCACCACCCACCCCCCTCATTACATCCTATATCTTTCTTGAGATAGGGTGTAATAAGGGGGAGTGAATAGAACTATCTATTTAATGTATATTCTAATGTTACCCTCACATCTGCGTTTAGGTCTTCCCAATGCTCTCTTCCCACTGGATTAGCCAGTTAAAACCCTAATCATTTTTCTAGAGTATCCCATTTGCTCTACATGTCCTGCCCACCTTAATGTGTGTGACTTTATTATCCTAACAATGTATTATGTTGATTACAGTGTATGTAACTCATTATTATGTAACCTCCTCTATTCCCCAGTAGCCTCATACCTTTTTGAAACAAATATCTTCCTAAGAACATTGTTTTCAGACATACTAATCTCTTTTTGTCACGTAAGGTAAGATACAATGTTTCAGACCCATAGAGAACAACCGGTAAAATTATTGTTTTGTGTATTCTGAGTTTTATATTCCTTGAAACCAGGCGAGATGTTAACAACTTACTAACAGAGTATTAGCATGTATTTCCCGACTGTATTATTTTATTAACTTTCTTTCTATTGTTATTTTTACTAGTTAAAATAATACCTGTGCTACGTAACACTGTAATGTCCCCCCTCCCTCCATGTAATACCAAGTAGAAAATAGATTTACTTTCCCACGCACAAACACAGTGTATTATTATTATTATTATTATTATTAGCACCACGTCTTACTACCCGTTAGGGTTATACGCAATTACGCTAATGTGAAATGGTAGGGTGAATGTGAGATGAAATGGAGGACCTACAGTTTAACGTGGAATACGAACCACGGTGGATGCCTGGCATTCCTCACATTCACAAGATGTCTTGTCAGAGGTGAAGGAAGGGTTTGGTAATCAGATAAATCTATTGCCGCGACCGAGGATTGAAGCCCGGCCGCCAGCACAGAAGTATGACACCTTACCCCTAGACCACCAGGTCACCACACAAACACAGTGCCTTGTGGTATAAGGATTACGTCTTACTTCTTGCCAAGTCGATCTTAGTAATTACATTAAGTGAGCAGTGGTTATGAAGTTAGAATTTAAAAGAAATGTCCTCTTATTTGCGTAAAGTGAGAGTAAGATACGATTTAGAAAATACATTCTCTAGTACAGCTGGCCAATATTCGAAACTCACCCTCCCCATTACTGGAATTATAGACTAGAAAATAAGGTTTTTTTCCGTGGGATTAGGATTGTAAGTATTGTAAATATAATACATTATGGGATTCTATTACCTCATTGACCAAGTTGAAGTGAGGTCCTGTTTTTACTCGACCGTTTGACATTTCATCTCGTCTGTTTATTTGTTCCACTATTACTGCCAAATGAGTTGATCAATTTGAACAAAATTGAAGAGTGCGTTTTTGAAGATAGGTTGAGTTGCGTATTCATATGTTGTTAAGGTCTAATTATTAGTCTCAATATGGTGACCACTTAAAATAAGTTTCGTTTAATAGATCATTCATGTTAATTTGAATTAAAATATTAAAGCAGTCTCGGGAGTATTTTTATGAATTTTGACATTTTTTGCGAGACAGACGTCTCAAACCAAGTGGTTATAACGTAATATTGAATATAGTATTAATTTATTTTATGACTAACGAGAACAAAGTAAATATATTAATTTCAAATTAAAGTGCAAATTATAGGAGAAATTTCAACTATACATCCAAAGATAAGAGTTAAGAATCTAGTAACTGTAATGACATAGAAGGAGAGAGGTCTACTGTTCACAAAACTCCTAGTATACCTATATATGAAATATTTACTTTATTTATTTATATTATTTATATAATCATGGGTCTATTCTCTATCTTCTATCCACCCATGTGACCCTCTCTTCTTCCACCATGACTTTTCACGATTTCATTTTTTGATCCAAGACAGATGATAGAAGCGACTGGAAACTACAACACTTCACAGGACAATTCTCAAGGTTATATCTTTACATAAGCTTGTTTGAAGGTCAAAACTTGCATGTCAAGTTAATTATAATCAAACCGCCAAAGGGGGAAACGTATATAAGTTTAAAGATCAAGTTATAAGAAACTGAAAGATAATCAATCCTTGCAAAATGTTAATGACAGTCGGAGGGACAGCTGAAGTTTATATATTTCAAGATATGAATTTATCTAATAAATAATAATAGTATTATGTCTAACACTTAAATTATTATTATCATTATTAGCACCGCGTCTTACTACCCGTTCGGTTTGTACGCACTTACGCTAATGTGTAATGGTGGGGTGATTGTGAGATGAAATGAAAGACCTACAGTCTAACGTGTAATCTGAACCACAGTGGAGGCCTGGCATCCCTCACATTCACAAGATGTCTTGTCAGAGATGAAGGAAGGGTTTGTTAATCAGATAAATCTGTGCCGGGACCAAGGATTGAACCCCGGCCACCAGTACAGAGGTCTTACCCCTAAACCACCAGGTCACCCACTAACACTTAAAACATATCTTTTAGTAAATAAATCTAGTTTAGTTTAAAGGGTTATAAAATAAGATGAAAAAAAATTTCCAGATGCAATTGACTGACACCCAAACTTTAACGACAATTCAGTTTGATTTGACACGCAATGGAGTTCACATGATCACTGTCGTCACTCTCATGTTAGATTAGATTTCCTGTGATGGGAATATATAGGTTTGAATCCCAGTAAGGTAGGTTAATTTTTTACTCTAAACGTTCAAAATCACCCCTTCACACAAATGTACAGTAGCCCCGTGGCTTCTTTGGTGCTGACTGACAGTTCACAGCTGACTTCTGACAGTCAACATTTAGATATAATACCTAAATCTTGACCGTCAGAAGCGATAGCTGCTAAACACATGTTTTTTGCAGATCATATGGTTCGGTGTAGGGATACATAATTTAGTCCGGTAACTTTTCAAAGCTTTTAGCTGTCAGTCAGCACCAAAGAAACCATGAGGCTATTGTAGGTATATTTTCTATACAGTTCTATCGTTTTCATTCCTATTTGATTAGCGTAGCTAGTATAATCTTATAGGTGACCTGGTGGTCTAGGTGTAAGGTGTCTGACTTCTATTCTGGCAGCCGGGGTTCAATCCTCGGTCCCGGTAAAGATTTATCTGATTACCAAACCCTTCCTTCACCTCTGACAAGAAATCTTGTGAATGTGTGGAATGCCAGGCCTCCACCATGGTTCGGATTCCACGTTAAACTGTAGGTCCTTCATTTCATCTCACAATCAAACACATTAGCGTAAGTGCGTATAACCCGAACGGGTAGTAAGACGCGGTGCTAATAATAATAATAATAATAATAATAATATAATCTTATAACCCAAACGGGTTACGTGGTGATGTATATATTTCGAGACATATGCATTAGAATGGGAGAGTGTGTTTTATTTAAGAATCCATAAAAGTTAATTTAGTTCGGTTTTTAACTCTTAAGATAAGGTTATTTTTTATACCTTCCGATTGTTAAGTTGAGGTTAATCTCCGATTTAAAGAACCTTCAGGAAAATACAGATATTAAACACATTTTATTAATTACTAGTAATTTTTCGTATCTAGAGATATTATAAAACAAAGGCTACAGCTGCTGCTCACATGAATTGAGGTTGAGATACATGAACACTCTTGTAGTTGCTTTTATAACTATAAAATGACTCTTTTTTATCTGAACTGGACTGAAGTTGTGTGACTGGTTGAAAGAATCTAGACCAGAATAAATATTTTAATCTGCCGTCAAAGAGTATACCTATTTTTTAACATACACCGACGAAAAACGCATTTAGATAACGGTTTATATCACCAATAAAAATATCTTTTCATTAATATTGTGTAATCAATTCTTGCGTGCGTACCACTATCCAGGTTGTACATAGATTAAGTAATTATAACGTTATTGTCGTTATAAAATGTACAGAACATAGGCGTGGTGTCTTTATAACAGTGCTCTGATTCTAGTGAAGATAAAAATGGTACCGCGTCAGCGTTGTTCATGCAGCACGTACAACTTGGGGTGAAGTGTTCACTTATAGTATAAGAGGGAAATGTGTTAGAAACTGTTAGTAGCGGTCAGTCTGACAGCAAGACGGTTGAGTAACTGTTCAAATAAATAGTCTTCCTCCATTAGGCCTGCAAATATTAAAATTAATGTATATATAGATATATGAAATTAAAAATATATAAATATATGATTGCCTGAGATATATTTAGTATAATTCAAAAGTGCCCGTACAATAGTAAATAACGGTTAATGTGTTTTGTTTTATTTCTTACTTTCAAATAACATTAAATGTGAGTAAAAAGGATCAAAGGGAATGGGCAAACCGAATTTACATGTTCATTGTCTGGTGTGGCAGACACGTTGAGCACATTTTGTAACTTATTCTATTAGTTCTACCAATGTATGGAGACTTTTTAATCAACCTGTATATATTTATGACTGATATATATATATATATATGTTTATATATGTTTGTGTGGCTGAGATATGTGAACTATTGAGAAAGCGCTAGGTTCAGAGATGAACTAAAGAGCGAATGGTATCTAGGGTGGAGGTATTCTTGAATCACTTACCAAATGTGAGAGGTAGATATTAAAGCACAGTTACTGTGTAGGCTTGATTGAGCTACCAATATCGACGGGGTCATTATAGTGGTTTACAATCCTAATCCTCACCTAGGAGGTCTGAAATAATGTGATCACAATGGCAGAGTGGGTTGGATTTTATATTATTAATTTTCTAGACTCTACGCAGTGAAACGCTTAAGAATATTTCAGGAACCACTTGCTGATATAATATTAATTAACAAAGATTATAACTATGCTTTGACTGGTACTGGTGTATCGTGTCTTGCCAGCTGTTGGGTCTATTAACGACACACGATATTTTGTAGAAAAAAATAATAAAAAAATTTGGATTTTAATAATATTTACGATATATATATAAATTTATATTTATATATATCGAATAAAATTAGAAAAAAAAAAGACAATGTGAAATATTACATCAGTTCAACCAGCAGTATCTTGCTACGAAGCCACATATCCCAGGACAAAGTTGAGTTATCCTGTAAAACTCGTTGCCATTGAAACAACCTTGCCTGCCAACCTCTTGATAATAATTGTCGGATGGACTAAATGTTAAGTTTATATATATCCTGGATTGCTAGTGACTAAGAAGTCAAGGTGTGAATATCAGCTGTGTTTAAAAGAGGTTTTTGTTCGAAATATTTTCACTATTTCTCACCCTTTCAACGCAACTTAGGGTATATTTTGCATATATACTCTATACGCTTGTGATTCAGGGATAAGGAAGTTTGAATTTAGAGAAAGTGTACCCTAATTTGCGTGTATGGAGAATAGAAAGGCAATTTGTATACACAATATTCTGTACACCCTCTGGTATCTGTCATCTTACCACGACAGGGACGTATTACTCGTATACCATGCGGCCACTGAGGCAGGTATTACCCAATTTTTGTGGTTAGATTTGGATAGATTGGATGGTTATTAAGACTGGGAGCAAAGAACTTATAAACACGAGAGGGACGCCTTGGACCATGCAACCAGTGAAGCATGTACTACTCAATTTGTGTAGTTACATTCAGATGGAAGTAAGAAGTAGATCATACACAATATATATTATCTCTAAAAATATCAAAAGATCTATCTATATAATATAATTTACACTAATCCAAGCAGATTGGATTTAATACTGAACTCTGTACATTTTTATATTTATTATGGTTTTACATTCTCTCCACGGGATGGTACTGATTGTATTGAGGTCCCAAAAATTAACCTACCTCATTCAATTCCTCTATATCATATAGTTTAAGTTTTTAGCGGTGAGTAAACGCAGAGAAGCATACTAAAAATAAACAACTGATTATTAACTGGTCCAGTGGTCATGTTACCTTGAAGCATCAAGCATGCAATGTACTGGTTTCCTATTGACAATGATATCTAGCTTAGAATCTTGGCCACAATCACTGGGAGTGGTTTTCCCCATCTCATTAATTACCGTGGTTTTCCCTTCTGACGCTATTTAAGGTTCATTACCTATAATATCATTCTGTCTAATACACTTTTATCCATTAAAATATACCTTTAAATTATATAGGTACTTATCGTTGGAATGTCATGGATAGTTGCCAGAGTAATTAGAGCAACTTAAAACAGTGCATGTGATATTTTCTCCTCCACTAGTTCCCCATATTGTCCTGCCTGGGTCAGTGAAACTTCCACGAGAGCAAGTACATCTAAAATTCTCAATCTGAGCCAACCTCCTCCCTCCCCCTTCACAGTATCCTCCCATCATCCAACGGGTCCCCATCTATCGCAAGAGACTACCCAACCACTGGATAAGGTAATTAGAACTTTAAAAAAATCTGCTTAACCTGGAAAAAAGTATCATACCGCCACTGGTATGAATATTCAGAATGTACACCTACAATGTACTGTCTTGCGTGTATGAGCTGTGTGCTGACTTACCATCCGGAGTTGACTTTAACCATCACTATAGTCTATAGGCCTATATAATTTATTTTACATATTTTATCACCTCCCAAACTTGCTATAGATAGGGTTTAAAGTAATGGGATATTTCGTGCTCAAGTTCAGAATCCCGCCTGGGTGCATTGAAAGTAGTTCTACACACATGTGTTAAAGAAACTATTGTCTTTGTTATCTTATTATCGATCTATACTGTTAAACTTGTTTTAAATATGCACTTCTCATCCGTACATCTAATTTATTTAGGATACATGGTGTTAAGTGACTGCATTAATGAATATTAAAACTAGAATAATTAATAATGTGTAAATTTGAACAAGAATGGAAATGACTCTCAGACGCATCTATCCCGTTTTTCCACCAAAGTACCTAATGTTTACCGACGTTCGTTTGTTGTTACGGTACAAACCATTCTGTTGACGCTCGTTGCCCGCGTCCAAACACTGTCCACAGGCCTTATTGGGCCCCAATAATTAATCACAGCCCATCGCCCCTCATGTTTGCATCCCAACCAGCATTTATGAATGATTTGATGCGCATGCTTCGATTATTATATGATAGTAGGGGTGAATATTGGACTCTTGTGTGTTTCAAATATAATACGAATGAATGTAAGCTTTGAAAAAGGAAGAATTTACATATTGAATATGCGTTGAAGGTTCAAAGAAAATGTGAAATTATATACACTGGGTCAGGATGAGGCATTTAAATTGAGACATCAGAATAAAAAAAAAATGTTTTGTACAAAATATTTTCGTTTCAAGGGTAGAAGAGAACAGCCCAAGCTACTTTGGATTTGTTAGATGTCTTCAAGGTTATGTAAATTTCAAGTTTGTTTTTTAAATTAAAATCTGTATTTTTTTAACAAACATTTATTTTCAATTAAAAAAAACTTTGCCTGAAACTTTTTTTTTAATAACTTAAAATTTTCAAGATATTATAACATTTTATTTAAATAAGAATTTTTATTCAAGAACGTTTTATCACATAAAAGTGTCTTGATGTTTTAAATGTTTATTAAAGTAATTTATAATAGTTTTGCATTGAACCTAATAGATTATAATATAATGTAATAAAAATTATTGAATAAAATTTTTATATAAATCTACTATTTAATATAATTTCAATATTTGATATTAAATAAAATAAATAAATGGTACTGTGCACCGCAAAGAATTTCTCCCTGTTTTATCTTAAAATAGTTATTTACTAAAAATTCGTGAGATTTTTGAAACTAAATAATAGGTCTATACATTGTTATAAAAATATTACACCAAAGATTATAAATTAAATAATACACACTGCTACTTATTCTATAGTACTAGGAATACTGTTACATAAATATTTAGAAAAGAGAAACATCTTTCTCCACAAAAGTTCATAAGAATCAAGTTCATTTTCGAAGACATGAATTAAAAAGTGTATATATTTAATGTAGTTCAGAAATTATTGGTTCTATAAAAATATATTTCAATTAAAAGATTTCTATCTTTAATGGTACTACAACTTCATAATGAAAAATTATTTCATATCTCAAATAGTTGTGAAGAAATGGTCAAAATTGGAAAATATCCCTCAGCAAACTTATTCTCAAAGTCATTTCCATAAGAAAATGAAAATTGTCAGCTTTTTATAGTAATAAAAAATGTATACATTTAAAAACTAATTAAAATTCTTACAGCAAATTTTGAGAAAGTCGATTTTTTTTTCTCCAGTAAACTACCCTTAAATTTAGGGTTGGATATATCTAGCTTCAAAAATCACTCGGGGAGATGTTATGAAAACTCCAGAGACCAAGCTTTAACCCAATTGGCCTTAACCCGAAGTAACCCGAGGTAAAGACATACGGCTTTACGAAAACAACTTTTTTTGGTTTCAGGGGATCATGAAACGTCAACATTTATCAAAATCTTGAGTTAAATTTTTTTGACGAACACAATATTTTTCTACGAGGTGTTGAAAGCAAATAAAAATTTTTAGGTAAAGTTGTTTGTTTTTTTGTGTGGAGTAAAATACCGCTAAAAGCATTACAGATTTTCATTTAAAAGAAAAATTTTGACATTGAAAAAACTTTTTAAACTTCAAACAATTCAAATAAAAATACTATGAAGTACTTTTATTTGAAATGCTTCATTTTCGAGAAAATCCTGTGTCAAATGCCTCACCTGGTATATATCTATAATTTAATTCTCATCTGTTTTGATGGCCCAATGGTCTAAGGCATTACGCTCGTGTTAGACTAGAATGCCGATGACAGGGATTGTGTTGAGAACGGTTTTAAAAAATGATTTCCCAATATCCTTCCACGCAAGTGCGGGTACACTTCATATAAGCTCAACCTTCTTCATTCTTAGCTCACTAGCATAATTAGTACATATGCGTTTAACCTGAGCAGACAAGAGAACAGAACCAAAATAATAATTCTTAGTTGTTGACTAAATTGTTTTACTTTCTCAGAAAAGGTATTATATTCTTGAAAAAAATCGATCTCAAGATTATAGCAAATATTTACGTTCTATGTGAACTCGAACCAAAAAAATTTGGATTTTAGCATTATATCTGACCCCATGTTTGCCTGTCAGTTTTTATGTCTGTCTGTACCTGACCAGAGATCCAAAATGGTTTGAAGGATTTTGTTAAAACTTAATAGTTAGATGTTATAAGGCTATATCACAAAACCTTTAGTTTTTACCCTAGTCTAGCATTAAGGGAGGTTTATTGATGAGTAAGTTTTTAGACTTCCATAATTTTGAAAATGTATTTAATTACTTTGTTTAAAATGAATAGCCAGGATTATATTGGCATGACAAATAGAACTGCATAATAATTGTTTTTAGGAAAATATTTGTTGAGGGGTAGTTTATACTGGTTGGAAACTTTTGAAAATTCTTTAGATTTCAAAAATAGGTCTTAATACTTTGCTCAAAATGTATGGGTAGTTTGCTGATGACAGATTTTTCAAAAACTTGAAATATTCTACAAATGGATTTAATGATTTATTTTCAAATGGGTATCTTAGGAATTTTTGAAACTACAATTAACACTGTATAATTGTATTTGAAGCAAATACTCATTAATATGTAGTCTAATGAGGATTATATTTCAAAAACTGTAGGACTTAAGTATTTTAAATTGTCCCGATGATTTGATACAAAATGGATATGTTGAAACTATTGGGCATGAAAAATAACACTGTTTACATAGTTTCAGGTAAATACAATAAGGTTTGGTTTGCTGATGTGTGATTTTTTTATTTTTGAAAATTCAAATTGTTTTGGAAATTGTTTTAAAGATTTTTTTAAATGTATATGTGGTGTATATGAACATGACAAATAAAGCTGTATACTTGTTTTTGGGGTTGAATTTAGTTTTGTGTTGTTTATTGAAAACTGCTTTTATTAAATATGATTATTTAAAAAATTTCTTTAGTGACTGGTTTCGAAATTGATATTCGGAGACATTTTACATTATAAATAATAATTTATATTTATTTAAAATAAGTGTATTTAAGGGTAGTTTACTTAATACAATTAGACAACTTGAATTGTTTTTAAAATGACCTTAAGAATTGACTTCAAAATAGGAATATGGTAATAGTTTTTCATGATAAATAAGAATACGCTTTAGTTTTTACAAATAATAAATAATTTTAGGATAGTCTACAAATAATTCATTTTTGTAAATTTAAATTTGGTTAAATTTAGTTGAACAGCTTGGTCTAAAATGTATATCTATTTAAAGACGGATTAATGTGATTAACAAGATGTGTGATTGTTTTTATGAGGGAAACATACTTAAGGTTGGTTTACTCAAAACCTATTTTTGAAAATTATCTTAAAAGCCCTAACACACAATATGAAATAACTTGTGCCATTGTGTTGTACAATTTATTATTACAACGTGAAAACCAATAATGATATAGAAAATAAATACTATAAACAAATATGATAATGAAATTCACTTTGCTGTACTATTTAATTGAAACCTAAATCCTCATATAGCCCACATCAGCAAGAGACGTTTTGTTGTATATTCATCATCAGATGATAGATCAGTGTTATTGTGTAAACATCCGTGCACATCACCAGTGAGCATAACCAAAAGTAAAATAATTGTCTTATACGATTGTATTTAAAGTTAAGGCCCTAGACCCTGTAGAGTGCAGCCTGAAACCCATTTCATGGGAGGGTGGGCGGAAGGGTGAAAGGCGTGGCGTGACTTTACACTCGACCAAAGTATCCTTCCCCGCCAACAGCAACAGATGGATCACTGAAACCGTAGATGGCGCTAGCTACCGGACATGTCTTGCGGAAAAATCATACGTTTGGAAAAAAACAGTTTTCTCAATAAGGAATGAATTTTTTATGTTAATATTTTCAACATCCCTTCTAAGATAATGTATCTATGTATATTAATTGTTACATGTTCTTATTTTTTATTATCAAGCCGGCAGTTTTCTATTGAAAAATGTCAATTTTATCGATATTTGACCAATTTTAAAATAATAGAGGATGTGTGTATATAAATCAACATAATATAATCAACATGCTCCTATTCTTAAACAAACCATTCCCGAAAAGAAAATAGCAAAACAATAAAAATTCTTAAAGAAAACCGTTTGTTCCCATGGGTCTGCATTTACACGCCAATTGCCTTAAGGGAGGAGTAAGACGTAATTTTGGCTATCAAAAAATGTTCTCACTGTAATGTTATTTTCTTTGAATGCGGTCAATATACACTATTATTTTTGTATCACCACATCTTACCACCTATTCAGGTTATACGCCTGTGTTCTAATAATTACTTAATTGGGTTAGAGATTAGGAAGGCCTAGCTCAGAGGAGGTGCACCCTAATTTGCATGGAGAAACAGTGTAAAACCATTTAGGAAAAAACTTCAATTCACCTGACCGGGATTGAACCCAGATCTCCCCGTCTTCGGCAGTTTAGTACAACACGCGATTAGTGGGTCAGAGCATGTGGCCACTGAATCGGGCTAATAAATATTATTGTTACTTCAACTGATCTTAGTATAAATGTAAATTTGTCTCTCAAAAATTTGATATAAGTATGATCTTTTTCACAAATATTTTTTGTAATAATATTGTATACTTAATAAAAACAAGCATTTTTTAAGTGCATCCAGCCATGAGCCTTACGTTTTCGGCGCTTTACTGTAAAACTTATCTTTTTCAAGACCCATATTTAGTACTTCAAAGATAATATTATTTAATGCCATATTTAATTAATTATTAACTGTTAAAAATGTGTCAGATATAACTTTGCTTTAAACAAGTGTGACGCGTCATTTCAAGGATTCATCACCAATCTCTCTGTTGAGTAATTAAGGAATCGTCACTAAATAATATCTTGTACATAAGACTTTTTGAATAATAAAATCGTGCGTGTTAAATTAAATATATGGTTTTCATACTGTGAATTTTTCAGGAAGATTTTTTTTAAATCCAAATGTATTGTCTATAACATTTCCCTTCAATTAGGAAGAAATTTCTAAAATACAGTGCATTAAATCCTTTTAACAACATTTGGTTTAGTTTTATGGACTTTCAAGCCGTGAATAAAGATAATGTGTATAAAGGGCTTACAAAAATAGCTCGGATATGGGGTAAGTTACTTGAATAAAATCCTGGAGGGGATTACGTGTCGGTGCAGATGGGTGTCATTTACGACAACTTTAGTACAGGTAAATGTTGAGGTGTTGTTTGTCTCTTAGATTAGATACAGAAACTCCCATATACATGTAGATAGAGACTTAAGACTATCAACACGATGCAAGACAATCTACTTGTATTTGTACAATACAGGTTAATTGAAAGTTTAATTGTCTCCCTTTAAAATTAGTGAGAGTTCTAAAATCTGTAAATCCATAATAATAATAAAAATCTACTAAATATTCTTGCTTTATTTTTATTAGTTTTGTAAAAGTAATTTTATAATTTGTTAAATTTATATTCATATAAGGTGACTTGGCGGTCTAGGGTTAAGGTGTCAGATTTCTATGCTGGCGGCCGGGGTTCAATCCTCGGTCGCGGCAAAGATTTATCTGATTACCAAACCCTTCCTTCACCTCTGACAAGACATATTGTGAATGTGAGGAATGCCAGGCCTCCACCGTGGTTCGGATTCCACGTTAAACTGTAGGTCCTTCATTTCATTTCACAATCACCCTACCATTACACATTAGCGTAAGTGCGTATAACCCGAACGGGTAGTAAGACGTGGTGCTAATAATAATAATAATAATATAATAATAATAATAATAATAATATATTCATATAATTTTTTTACAGATTTTGTTGTACTGTGATTTATTAAAAATAAGCGAAAGGGCTCGAAACTTTTCCAAAGTTTTTAGTCCTTCCATAAACTCAGAGAATATCATCAAGTCTCTACTTCAGTAATATTTATTTCAGTATTTACCTTTAATTTTTGTAATGGTTTCTCCTAGTTATAGTTCTAATAGTAAAAGTCTTCTTATTTTAGTATTTCAACCAATTCAAATACATTTAGTTTCCTCTTCCTTATTAAGTCCATTGTTCCCACCTTGAACACTATTCGTTGTTTTGTGGCTCTAATTATTTCAATTGAAGGGCTTGGGGCAACATAGTGACAAGACACACTTTTGTCAAAAATGATATTTCTGCATCACATATTACGTTAATAGTTTATCTATCTAATTGATTAGTTAGTTCCAAAAAATCTTATATATAACAGCGGTATATTGATAATCATGTTAATTGCTTTTTATGATGAAAAACATGACAAACCACACCAAAATGTCGGAAATCAAGGAACGCGTTGTAGAACTTGGACAAAATTATTTGATTTAAATAATATTAATGACCATTCTTGTGAGAGTTATAGTTCTACAACTGATGATAATCATAAAGACAGTGACTATAATGAATCAGATGATGAAACACAATCCTCTAAAAATGTTAGTACATCCTTACATAATTTGTGGCTTATCATATTCTTGCTGCAGCCAATAACAGATTTATATGGGTGTACAAATATTTACATAAAATTGCTTATTTCAAGATTCTAGGTACAAGCCTATAGAAATCGAAGTTATTGCAAGGATAACAGTTAGTTTCTGTTTTGTCTATGAACATTTAATAAATATCAACAGATTTATACTCCCAGTATGTGGTTGGACGTCATTAGTAAAGCTACGAAGAAAAATCCATTTAAGGTATGTAACTAAGGCAGACATTTTAAATGTCAAAAACTTACTACAAAATGTGACCAAGGCTAAAAAGAATAAAGTGTGGATCTCCAGTTGACTTTATATCTGCTGTTTCATTCAAATTTACTTATAAAAACCCATCAAATGTGTTCATCAAGCACACAGTCAATGGAGAGTTCAAAGAAGTATAACTCAGCAGAGTTGGCCGACCAGCTGATGCCACACTGAAAAAACTAAAACAAAAGTACCTGAATCTAATAAAGATCAACAAGAAGAAACTTCAAGATGTGAATAGCTTTTTGCCTTTCATTCCGCCAGTCCGCTATGATTATTTCAATGGGCTAGTTCCTACTGATGAAGTTTATGATGAAAATGATACTGAGTTAATATTACGATAGATAATAATTAGTAATAATTTACTAATTTAGTAGTTAAACTGAACATAAAAATAAAGTTAATCTTGTTTCTTATGGCACTTAAATAAATATATTGTTTTCATGAAATAATTTGTTTATCTTAATTTTAAACAGTTGCTTAATTATTTTGAGACAGTAACGTGACAAGCCATAAAATATTGGTCTTATGCATTAAAAGTACAAAATTTATCAATTTAGGAAAAAGTTTTAAGTAATTTCATTGGTAGAGTAGGTAGATATAATATGTAATTGTATTATAACTTAATATGAATACTATAAAATCAGTAATAATTACTATATGATTCTTCAAATGTTAATATTTAGCACTGCGTCTTACTACCCGTTCGGGTTATACGCTTTAAGTACTAATTACACTATTGGAATAGGAATTGGGAAGGTTGAATTAGAGGAAGTGAACCCGCATTTGCGTGGAGGTAGAGTGGAAAACCATTTAGGAAAAGCCACCCTCAGTTCACCCGACCGAGATTCGAACCTCGATCTCCCCGTCCTCGGCGTTCGAGCTCAACACGACAGGCGCGTTAGCCAACTATGCCACCAAGGCGGGTTCTTCAAATGTTGAAAATGGCTGTAGTGAACAATTTGAGTAATGTGGATTGTAACTTTGTTGCTCCAAGCCCTTCAATTCAAATACGAATGTGACAATTTGTTACTATACAGCTGTTTATCACCTAAATATTTAAAACCTAATTTATTTTCTCGCAAAATCTACATAATATACGGAAATTTTTGCTCCATGTCCTGTGATATATCCTGTTTAAGAAAAAATTTAAATACGTTTCTTTGAATCTCTTATGTAATCTGAAACATGTATACTTTTTCCCTTGTTTTCTTAGGCCCTGTTTAAAATTAAAGTTGCAAACATTTACAGCTTATTTAAGAAAATCGGTTTCCAAATATTTAATTGATACTATCTTGAAATCATGTTTGACCTTTACGGTTTTGAAAGGAGGCAAATATTTAATTGATACTATCTTGAAATAATGTTTGACCTTTACGGTTTGGAAAGGAGGCTAATATTTAATTGATACTAACATGAAATCATGTTTGAGCTTTACGGTTTTAAAAGGAGGCAAATATTTAATTGATACTATCTTGAAATAATGTTTGACCTTTACGGTTTTGAAAGGAGGCAAATATTTAATTGATACTATCTTGAAATCATGTTTGATCTTTAAGGTTTTGAAAGGAGGCAAATATTTAATTGATACTATCTTGAAATAATGTTTGACCTTTACGGATTTGAAAGGAGGCAAATATTTAATTGATACTATCTTGAAATCATGTTTGACCTTTACGGTTTTGAAAGGAGGCAAATATTTAATTGATACTCTCATGAAATCATGTTTGACCTTTACGGTTTTGAAAGGAGGCAAACATTTTTCATACATAAGTAAGCAATTTTCATAATATACAGTTATTATTTTTATCAGGCAGTATATCATAAAGAAATAAAACTACACTTCTTTCATTGCTTCTGCATGGAGTTGAATATATGAAAAACCGATGAAATAACTTTTCTAGCAAGTGTTTAAAATATTGTCCATAAAATATGACAAGGCTCTGCCTTGAATTCCATTTGTTCTGAGATTTTAAAATTCTAGCTCTTATTTTACGGTTTTAAATATTATAGCTCATTAATAAAGATGGTTTCTCATTAGAAACAAATATTTAGGCTTTCAGAAAAAATCTGTACAGGACCTAGAGCTTCCTTTTTAGTTATATTAAAAAACCGACATTTTCTTTTGAAGCACATGAAGAGAATTCAATTCATTAATAAGCAAGTTTCCCAGATAAGTTTTTAAATTTACATGTACAATTATAGGTTAAATTAAGACCATATGTTTCTCTAACGATTTTCTGGAAATATCACACAACTTATCTATTAATTTATTAGCAACACTTACATTTAATTAGCGTGGTGTTATCCATTAAATGGCTTGACCATTAATTACATTATGTCCATACCATGTTTTTGTCTTTGCCTTAAAAATATTCAAAGGAAAAATTGCAAAATAATATATATATATGTATATATTTTAGTGCATGAGAAACATGTTTTTTAATTTTCCTAAAATACCAATTCGATAGTGCAGTTTTTTTTGCCAATTTATATATATCACTTTCTCAAAACAGCTCTCTAAATTTGTATTTTGCCACAGTCTGATATAACTTTATATATTATATAACATTTAAGGAATCATTTTGTAATTATAGTATATATTATCAATCTATAAAGCATTTCAAGAAGTTGTTACACAATGGGCTGTAACAAGTTACTTTTAAGTATACTTCCTAATTTTTTTAAAATAATTGTTACATTTCGGTGTGTAACAAGACACTTCAAATTATTCTCTTCATTAATAGTGCCCCGTATCAATGATGTATTTACAATAATAATATTAATATTGCGCATTTGGGTTACACCATTCGTATTAGCCAGTAATAATGTGGCGTTGCCCAGGAGAGTCATGAATGTAGTAATTGTACTTACTTTCTGTGGAGGCTGTTTCAATGTGCCGATGAGATAAGGTGATGGGGATAGTGAGTATTAGGGTGAGGAATCAATGTAATTACTTTAATCTAACATAAGACAAGTTTATCAAACCTTAATTATCGTTGGGGTAGATAAACTTTTGGGAAAAATACCCACGCTTCCAGCTGGGTATTGAAACAAGAACCCCTACGCTCGTAGCAAGGTGCACTGACCATTACACCACGAAGCCGGTTTGTATTTACAATGTCGTGCCATTTAATTTTTTTAACCATGCCCGATGAATTTCGCTTAAATAATATCAGAAAGTGTAATTTTCTTAAGGCCATTACGTAACTTACATGAATATTACTCCTGTGATACGCTATTACAAACAATGTAATACTAGAATATAATTAAATAATTGCAAATGAAATAGAATTCACAGATTTTTTTTTCTGCTTCGGTACAAATTTATTCCGTTTCTGGCACCGTCACAAACGTCACCTCACCTAGAAGGTTTGGGTTTAAACTAGACAGAGCACATTTAATTTATATTTACCTCCTGCAAATTTTGTTACTGCTCTTCTATAAATATTTTTTTATTTGGGGAAATGTTTGGTTCTTCTCATACGATTTTACTATACTTTAGGTTTATTCTACATATATAGTTATTTGTGTAAAAATATTGGTATCTTAATTCAAAAGTTTGACATAATATACAGTAATAGTTGGTACGTGCCTTTCTATTGAGCAGACGCTAACAAGTTTTATTCCCATCTACGCGCATTTATTTATAATACTTGAATTGTAGTTTTTACAGTGATAAATTGACGGTTGAGAAAAAGGTATATTTTATGTTCTAAAATTTTTCTAAAATTTCTTGAATGACTGTCAAGGGTGTTCTAGAATTTAATTATAACTTTTGATATTCACTCAAAAAGCTTGTTAGGTAATGCCATCATGATCATGACAGATAGATCTATTAAACAACTTTTGATATTAACATGGGAAGAAAAGTAAACTCTATATTTCTACTGGAGCAATATTTTATTAATTTTGGTCAAAAAAATGTTTTGCCATAAAAACTAGAAAAACACTGGCGTTTTCTCGCACCTCCTTCCATACTAACTTGATATTCATTAAATAATACTTTTTAGCAATGAATCTTACAACCCACCAAGTTTATACCAGTAGTATACCATTAGTAAAAATTATTAATAATAATCTAAAAAAAATATGTACTTTTAAAAGTTAGTTTTACCATATATATAATACAGATATACATTTTATTCGTAAATACAATAGGATTCAGAAATGATACATAATAATAAAATATTATATTATTTTTTTGAAGGTGGTAACTAACTTTGGTTTTAGATACAGCTGTTTTTGGATACATCTTTATATTAAATAAAATATAATTTTAAAATGACACTTAGGGGAGGGAATTGAACCCAGTTCCTTTGGTTTAGCATTGGAACACAAAGACAAATAGCCTGGGCTCGATTCCTATGTCTAGATGTAATTTGTACTAAAGTGAAATAACCCTTAATTACGACACCTCTGGATGGCATATTCTTCTTTATAGTGGATATTTAAAGTTTCTACTGCAAATAACATGGGCTGTTACAGTTAAATAACTTCCCAATAACGGACATGGGCACTGATAGCTACGTACTGTAGCTGTAGCGTGTAAATCTCTTAACAGCGGACAAAATTGGAAGCAAATGCCCGTGTATAGTATTTGTATGTAGGTATGTCAGGAATGCCATTGTCTTGCGTGTGGTGTGGGAAGTCTCGCCTTCTCCCTCTGGTAAAAGTTTATGAAAAGGCCTACGTAGTATTGACTAAGGCACTTAAGGGTCTGACCTCCAATCCTATCAAAGCTATCAGTGGGCGTTGTTCCAGACTTTAAGTCTGAGCTCGTGCACTCATATACAGTACAAAAGGCCTAATGTTCACTTATAAATTTATTAAAGATGGGATGATACCAAATTTTCAATTCCGATTCTCGATTTCAATTCTTTAATTTTTACCTCAATTAATTGATACTCGATTCTTATTGATATAGGCCTTTGAGAATAGAATAATGTAATAATTTATTTTATATTAACTGTAATCAATTAATAAGCGTGATTTAGAATTTATTATAAAATTTAAGTTTGAAATAAACTTTAATAATCGAATCAATAATTTAATAATAAATTTCCTAAAGAAATAAAATTATTAAATTTATATATTTCGTAATTAATATTCTGCACCTTTTACCCCATTTACAACCTCTTTCTTTGCAGGAATGTGAAAAGGGAAGAGATGGCGGATGATCCTCATCCTTCTCGACCGACGAAAGAGAACCTTCACTTCATTCCTGAAGAGAGCAGCAAAAGGGGAGATACCGGTGAGTCTGGAATGTCAGCTTACTCCTTTGTCTTGGTGGTTGTAGAAGGCGTTGGGGGGGATAGAAGGTTGTATCTAGCATGCCATTGGTCCAGAGCCATTAATCTCCCGCCTTAACGCGTCACGAGGTAGCAGGCACGTGTGTGGTTTCACCACCAAAAGACGGCGTAAGATGTTAGGGAAATGGGCTTTCTTTTTAAATGGCGTATCACACGAATTAATCTAGGAAATACTTTCGCATTCATTTTATTCTCCAGTGGTTTTGGGGAAGGTATACATTTATAATGGAAAGTACCACACAATTTTGAGATTTTTTTTAAATACAGTCTTATAATTTTATATCTAAAAACATTTATTTCATAAACAAAGGCATAAAGATAACGAGTTGTATTATTTTTTTGTATGTGTGCATTTTCTATTAATATTTTTTAAATAAATAATTATTTACCTCGTTGCTCACATAGTATAACGAGTCACTTGTGTGTTAGACTGGATTGCAGTAATGTGGATATCGAGTTTCGAGACCATGTTGGGTGTACTGAGTGTTTTTAATTCTTGAGTGACTCCCCGCACTACCGCCACAAAAATGCAGGTAAATTTACTAAAAAATTCTACCTGCCTCAACCTATATTCAACTAGCGTAGTTAATGTATGTATAAAACCCAAACGGTTGCTAAAACATGATTTAAAAAATAGATCAATAATGAACTACTACCAAATTTTACTTAAGACTCTTTTGTTTAGTGATTTAAGTCGGTAAGTTGTCTAACTTCTGAGTTAAAGAGCAGGACACGGTCTTTAAATGTATGTGTCGTAAAATTATTGTTTATGTTACTTTATTTTTGATACAAACAATTTGTTTGATTTCAGTTTTTTTAAACATAAAAACACCAAACGTTTAATAAGTTTATTTTACGTAGAATTTACTAGTATTTAATCAAATAGTAGTTAACTGATGAGGAACTTGAGTTCGTCGTTTCTAACACGAAATTTCAATTCGTGGTTGAATAGAAGACAAACAAACGCACATTTGAACCGTTAAACCCAAAAAAGTGCCTCTGTACGAATGCTCAAGTCCAAGTCTGCTGTAATGAAGCCAAATTACATTATAGTGTGCCACCAAAACTCATGACAAGGAATAGTTTGTCGTCAACAACAACAAAAGTTTACGATACAATTGCTTATAGTTTTGATTAATGGAATGACATAAAATATATCATTGGCAATATAATAATTTCCTCTTTTATAGTGATGAGTTTACGACCAAAGGGTCGTTCATAAACCAAGTAACGTTTTGAGAAGGGGGTTAGGGGTAAGCTTTAATGTATTAATGCTGTTACAAGGGGATCTAGGGGGGGGGGGTACATCAAAGTGCTACGTAACACGGATCTTATACTTAAATTCTAATATTCAACAATAATATTATTGTTCATGTTTTCACCTTTGATAAACATACTTAGATAATTTCGAATATCTGTTTAATTGAAAATACAAGTTTAGCACTTTTTGTTTATTATTATTTCAAATGTGCTTAGGTTTTATTGCCTGCCCATGACTACGAACGCCAAACACAATCTAAGACATATTTTCATGCACATGACTGTGACATGTTTATATTCCCCACCCTTGTTTAAATTTGTCCAATCTACTGATCCCCTCACGGGATTTTATTTGGATAACAGCTGTCAGTCGAAGCAATCTTAATTTATATGTATAGTTTAGTTTGAGTATAATTTAGATTCCTACTGCACATTCTTTTAAATAGGTTATGAATAATCGCTTGTGTTTGTACAAAAACAAAATTAATTTCTTCAAAAAGATGAGATTTTATCATTGCTTGCATATAGAAAGCGATATCCAGAAGAAGAAAAAACGTGAAGGATTCTCAAAAGCTGTATTGAAATGGAAAGAAGCAAAAGTACAGAATTTATCTAAAGGCAAGTTTGAGGAGTCCATCAATAGTTTTATTTCTTTGTACAAGCAGCATGTTATAAAAAGTAAAGCTTCAAATATCATTAATTATTTTCAAAAGGTTGATGTATTTAAGCCTATATCATTTTCCCTTCTGTTAAATCTATTGTGTATGTATATAAATGCAACTATTATACACCCGCTATGGTGGCCGCATTGTCTAAATTGTCATTCTCTCAGTAGACTAACCGGCCGATGTTGGGGAGATGAAATTCGATTAACAGTCAGATCTACTGAGGGTTGCTTTTCCAAAATGGTTTCCCACTCTCCCTCCATGCAAATGCTGGTATTTTTATTTAGAATCCTACATTTTATTATACATTTTGTTGGTTGGTGTAATCGAATTAAGTTATTCTAGTTATTTTTTATTATATTTATCTAATGGAATAAAAAAAAGGAAGGTAGAATTTTAAATGTAATCTACCCTCATTAACATGGAGAGATAATATAAAACCTTTTAGGAAAAGCCACTCTGAGTACACCCGACAGGTATTCGAAACCCAATCTCCACTTCATTGGCCGTATAGTCTTTTTCGAGAGTGAGGCCAGAATCCAGGATCGATGTTGGAATGAAACATGAGTCTAGGAATTCATAAGTTCACTAAAGTAAAATTGTAGATTAATCGAAAATATAATTTAGAAATGTTGTATACCTAGAATTGTTTAAATGACTCTCTATATGATGATAATATGACTATCAAAAAAGGTACAATATTATTGTAGATGTCTTCCCCCAGCATCAAGAATAGTATGTGGACACACTAACATCATCATGTAGCGCCACTGCAGAAGAGGGCCATCCTATTCAGTACATAGAACTTACTCAGATCGCAAACCTGATATCCATAACATAAATATAGCGGAGGTTTCTCCTCATAAACCTGAGAAATAAGAGATTTACGTCTTTATGTCTGTATAAATAATAATTATCTCTGAAATAATTTATATTCAGGATTTAAAATTTATTTTAAATTGTTTTTAATCTTAATCCGTCCTTTATTATCACAAAACTTCCCTATAACTAAATTACTTTAATTATTGGTGAGGAAAGTTACGTAATACAGATTGGGGGAGGGGGTCTAGGCTAGATCTTTAAATTTCTTCTCAAGACAAATAAAATTGAGGGATTACTTGATTACTTGCGGTGACCTGGGCAACACAAGGACCAGTCAAGAGGCAGTAGAATTTCTAAAAGGAGAGTAATTTGAGAATTAGTTAAAGCAAAATATAGAACAAATTTATAGTATAACATTTACACAGTCTCACTTTACAAGGTTGAGTGTTACTAAATTTGTTGGATAGTTGACTGGTGAATCCAGCTTGATGATGGCTAAGGGCCAGGAGTCATTAAAGTACTATGGCCTGACATGTTCCCTTCCGGTACTATCAATGCATTCAATAGTACTTTAACCTAATATTGAACTACCAGAAAATTTGAGAACCTATTTACAGGCCAAAACAAAATAGTATTATTTGCGCGGACCCCACTATG
>CABEEJ010000181.1:0-105200 GCA_901482245.1 Timema douglasi
CAATGTGGGTAACAGTGCCCAAATAACGTTTGACGTGGTTAAACTTTTAATAGCTAAAAAAATACCAGCCCTTATGTTAATGAGAGAAAACATAATTAATTAACTTAGTATGTAAATATAATTTATTGATTCTATCATTATCAGAACCATAAAGTAAAATTAATTTAGTAAATCAAACCATTCTGGCATCGCTAAAAGACATAACCCCTCCCCATCACTCCTTCACAACAGTCAAGAAATAGTTTAACGACTTAAGGCCTTCTCTAATTTAGGTGTTGGGCGTAGCTAGGCAAACTATCCTACAGTTATGTGTGGAGGAGTATCATACCTCTTGGGCTCATTGAATTAGAAGTTGCTACCTTTCAATTCGACGGAGTGTACATTAAACATAAATAGAACATTTACAATAATTCTCACAGCCTGCAGCTTACATTTATGGTGGTATTTAATGAGTAACATTATTTTATGTATAGTTTTAGTAAAGTGATTTATTTTAATATGGGCTTACCTTCTTTAAACTATACAATATACGTATATATTCATATTATTATCTCGTATCTCAGAATTTGAAATTGTATAGTTTTGCTAGGTTCATTAAAGTAGTGACATAACCAAACATAGTCCCCATTTTCTGAAAATTGACCTTCGGCTTAATACGCCAATGCTCTTACCACTGAGTTATCCAGGATTCGTCCCGTGCCCATGGTAATTCTTCACTCATAGTTTAAGGCAGAGTCTAAGATGGACGTGCGAAAGTCGTCAGCTTATAAATATGTGATTATATAAGGTCACAGCCATCAGACAACGCAGCCATTAACGACTCGGTAGTTGGCAATTTAGCAGCCATTCGACAATGATATATATATAACTGTACAGGATCTTGCATATATTAATGAAACAAATATGTGTCATTTTTCAATTTTCAGAATATGATATCTAAGAGGGAATATCCCCACTAAAATGCATTAACAATAGTTACGGCTATTTGTTTCATTAATAATCCCCATTGTAAAAGAAGACTAGGTTAAAACATTAAAATCATAATATATTATATATTTGATGTTATTCTTGGGTATTCGTTAGAAGATTGTTGAAAAATGACACCAGACATTTATCAACTGTTTTAAAATAAAACGCTCTATTTTCATGTAGGTTTGATTTTATTGAGTCTTTATTCATAAACTTATTATTTTTGATTTCTTAATTCCTTTGAGCCTCACATTATACTACATATTGAATCATTCATATTATAAAAAAAACATAAAGCTGAAATCCTGGGTGAAGACTTAAAAAATAAATCTCTTAAGTCCATCGTGCAAGACAGAAATATATGGCATTTGCAGTCGTTGCAAAACACTTTATTTTTATAAGTTCATTGTATTTATAAAACGCAATGATTTATTATTAAATATATTTATGACTTAGCAGATCACTTATTAAAAATTAAGATGTAATGGAAATGGTTCTAATGATATTGATAAAACCCCTTCATATTGAGTTAAGATAAAATTCGGATGGGATCAAGTCTTCCCATTGGCAGAACCGGGGGGGTGTAAGGGTTGAGGGTGGGTGAGGAGGGCGATGGGACATATTTGTCCTCTCCCATATAAAAAAATAATTATTTTTAAAGCTCAAAAGTTAAAATATAAAGAGTTGAATATTTGTATAATGCATAGGCCATTTGTATGGCTAAATGGGAAACATAATATTATAATAACTTGAAAACTTTATATTCCACCTTTTTCCTAAGTTTATTTCTGCCTTTTCCACCGAGACCTACCCACCACAAGTATAGTAGTAATTAATTTAAGTTTTATAATACAATAAATCCACACTAATATTGTAAAGAGGAAAGATTTTTTTTTGATTTTTTTTTTTTGTTTGTAATGGATAAACTCAAAAACTACTGGACCGATTTAAAAAATTATTTTACCAATATAAAGCTACCTTATCAGCGAGTAACATACGCTATATTTTATTTTGAAAATTTCCTTTATTCCTCCTATAAATGTCGATAGTTTTACACAAGGTATAACAAATTGCCTAAAAATATGCTTTCTCCGCGTGCGCTGCGAAAACTATTGGTATTACATAAAAAATACTATACATATTAAACGTTCTCACTAATATGAACAAAAAAGTTCGCGAGACAATATATGTAATTATTATAGTTATGTTACAATAAACGTTTTTTGTTGAAATTAGTCAACTAAAACACGGATGCGAACAAAAAGTGATTATATCCGTATCATGATATGAAACCTTATCCAAATCAATTATTTAATCAAAACCTTGATCTCCCCGTCATCGGCAGTCCAGTATACTGCAAGAGCGTTGTGTTAGACCACGCAACCACTGAAGCGGGTGTGTTGGGTAGCTAGTAAGCTATATGACACAAATGACCACAAAAGTATCGTTTTAAATGCAATGGGTCTTGTTGCCCTTTTAGACTATCCTAAGCTTATGTATCAATTTGAGGAGACAATAAGATGGGGTAGTTTTATTTACATTAACGCACCTGAATTCTATTAGAGAGAGACCCACCTCGGTGGCGTAATTAGCTATCGCGCTAGACGAGTTGATCTAGACGGCCGAGGAGGGGGTGATCAAGGTTTGAATCTTGGTCGGGAGAGCTTAAAAAAAAAAGATTTATTTGCTCTGTCAACGCAAATGCAGGTTCATTTCCTATAAATTCAACCTTCCCAATTCCTAATCTAGTAGCGTAATTAGTACTTAAGCGTATAGCCTGAACGGGTAGTAAGATGCGGTGCTAAATGAATAAATTATAATAACATTAGAGAGAGCAATGGAGGGCCAAGGTAATCTCTTAGGGTTGGGAGGAAAGGGGTGATAATACTGCAGGAAAATTAAAGGATATAGCAGAATTCCTAATTCAATACTATTCCCTATTGAAATGATCAGTATACTACAAATCTATAAAAAGTTCTCATATGAAGAAAGCATGGTCCCTGGGGAGTTGACGCAGGAAATAAGAAAAACTAATTGGGGGCAAAATCTAATACGTCCAAGAATTTGACTATTATAAGAGTTAATCTGCGTAAACTTTCCATAGTTTTCAGATGATTGAACTCTGAGCCATTGATGTTCTGTGAATAATATGTTATCATAACTCAAACACCCAAGAGTGTTTCTTTAATTTGTATTTATTAGAAGGCTTCCTTGTGTTGGTTAGAACTACCCCAAGAAAAATAAAATAAATACTGTTATTTTTTCTAGCACTGCGTATTACTACCCGTTTGGGTCATACGCCTACAAAATAACTAAGCCAATGGTTTTAGTGATTAGGAAGATTGTATGTATAGGAAGTGTACCCACATTTGTGCTGAGGGAGAGTAGAAAAACATTTTGTATAAACCACTCTCAGTACACCTGACCAAGATTAGAGCCTTTATCTCTCCATAAACGGCAGTTTAGTCTATTGCGACAGAAGCTACTACCGAAGCGGTTAATAAATACTGTCAGGACTATATTATGGAATATAATTTATTTAAACCAATTTAAAATACTAAGTTAGCCTATGAATCCTTTGAAACTGTCCACTCTTAGTTCAATTCATGCATACTTTATTTTTCAGGCTCCTTAGATGACCTGAGGGACTGAAAGTTATTAGAACTTGAACCTTAGATTCCATTGATAATGAAATCCTAATACCTATAGCTCAATCTTATTTTGTACCATGATGGGACTGAAAAACAAGGTTTTGAACTAATTAAGATACCCAAAGGTTTTTTTATTGTATCATTCATACTCATATTCAGTTTCTTCAATAGAGGGCATTATAGACATCATTTAGTAATTCTTTTACTTGAACTTTATTTTATTATATCACTTTTAGGCCTGTAAAATCCAATTTTTGGCCTTGAGGAGTAAAATAAATCTGAAACCAGACTGAAGAATAAAATGGAATAAAAAAATGTGAAGATGTTAGAAAAGTATTTGCCTTTTAATGAACACACTATTTATAGGTGTAGGACTATTATATTTGGCCTTATATATTATTTGAGACACAATTTAAACAACCCCCACTTCTAAGTAGAACTGTAAAGTACTAATGGTGTCAAAATTTAACTTTTAATCTATTTTGAAGATTTATTATTATCAATGCAAGATATATCGAGTTGAATTGACACATCTTAATAGTAGGCTAATAATGAATCATGACACTTCACACCATGCCGTTATATTTATTTATACATCTCATTTGTGTAAAACAATTTAACATTTCGTGTATCATGTCAACTCTGTCATTAATAATAATAACAACAAATGATAATATTAATATCCTTTATTATAGTGCTGACCAACAGTCGTGAGACATATGAGAGGCCAGCACTGAAAAGTACACAAGTAACTTACAAATATATTATAATTACACGAGAAAATAAGAAAAACAATAATAGCTAAATAATTATATATACTGATGAATAGTTACGAAAAAAATTGTAATTAATATTTATCAGATTAAAAAGTAGCAATAATAATAACTATTTAAAGAGTAGTTAAATGTAGTAACAATATGCAAAAAATAAATCAGATTATTGTAAATTAAAATATTATAGGCAGAACATCGACATGAGAAATTATTGATATGGGAGTTCCTTAAATAACTTTCTGAGCTTAGCTTTTTTTAAATGATTTAAGTCAAATTAGACAAATATAAAATTGGCACTATGAATACAACGGCGTAGAGGGCTCACCCTGTAAGAGCTATTTAGAAATAATAATTTTGGAATACGAGAAGCCTGAGAAGGGCTATGAGAATTTACATGGACAAGGTCAAATTTAAAAGAAATATTGCTATTGAAACTATTAAAAACAAATAATGCATCACAATAAAGTCTACGCTAGAAGAGATTTTGGAGCATTAAGAGGTTTCAAATTCTGTCATAGTAATAATAATAATAATAGCATGTCTGGGCTCTACTAATCTGTAACTCTTCTTTAAGAGAGATTAGCAAGCACTAACGTACCATTACCAAGAGGATGCCCTAATGTACTAATCGTACATCCTTTACATGGAGGCTCTTTCCATGTCCCGGTGAGATGAGGGGATGATGAAGCCAATAAAGATCTTAAATTAACTTAAACCTAACTAACCAAACCTTTGTGAAGATGGAAATTATTTCCCTTCAGACAAAAATCCCCAGGTACCAGCCGTAAATTGAACCCTGGACTCAAGATCAGTAGCCAGATACCCTGACCACTATACCACGAAGCCGGTATAATCAGTCAGTATAAATCATACATGGAAACAAACGAGACATATAATTGGAACACTCCTTAGTTTATAACAAATTACTGTTTTTGCTTTTAAAAAAGGAGTAAATCAACTTTTAATCACCTGCTTTGCTGATCACAATGGTCTAACGCAGCACTCTTGCAGTATACTATACTGCCAATGATGGGGGGATTGAGGTTATACTCTAGGGTTGGGCGTACTGAGGGTTTTTTCCAAATGGTTTTCCACTCTCCTTGAACGCAAATTTTGGTGCACTTCCTCTAAATATAACCTTCACAATCCCTAAAAACACTGTAATTATTATATACGAGTATAATCTGAACGAGTAATAAGACGTTGCGCTAAAAAAAACCTCTTAATTGGGGTTATCAGCAGTGCTTGAATTGGTAAATTTTAACAACTGGAACGGTAACAACAGCAAATACCATTACATTTGTAGAACCTGTTACATTGTCTATACACACTTCAATAATTTTCATGCTAAGCCATGCCAATTTAATTGAATTTCAGTAAAATGAATATCACAATGTAGTTTACTATACTAATCTAATTCATTTATAATTCTAATTAATTAATATTAATTTATATTGAAAAAAAAATACACTGCCACAGTAAAATGATATCCAATATCTAACTATAAAGGTATTTTGAAAATAAAATATTAACATTACATTGTTGTTAGCATTGTTGTTTCACATCTCTTTCATTCTTGTAAAAATTAAGACATTTGAAACATCGAAACATGTGAAGTATATCTATCATTAGTGATGAAAATACTATACTGAAATAATTGAACTACAATGAGAGAAATATGCGTGTTAAAACATTCACAAATTAATTCGTGTAAAGTAAAGCGGAGTTTCATCAAACATCCTACAAAATGCTGCTACAGAAAATATAAAATATGGCACAAGAAAATTTGATTTTTTTACATTGTTATGAAAAAGTTTACTAAGAATTATTAATAATATTGTTATTATTTTTATTTAATCTGTATGAAACAAATTTTTGTTTAAATGTAAAATGCCCAGTAACAAACGCTGTTTATTAAATTGTCAGAAACAACCAGATATTCTATTCTTTAATGTAAAGACCTTTCTCATAATCAAAATCATCATCATCATCATCATCATCATCATCAATAACTGTTTCCAGCCTGTGGCAGGGTCAGTTTATTAAAACGCCTCCATCTCCCTCCATTCTTCCACCACTCTTCCTCCTTTAATTTTTTCCATACTTCTCCTCTCACTTGAACACTTTCTGCTATCTGCTGCTCCCATCTCTTTCTTGGCCTCCTTTACGGTCTTTTTCCTAAATTCTTCTTTTCCATAATTTTCTTCGGTATCCTCTCTTTTTCCATTCTCATTACATGACCATACCATCTCAGTCTTGCTTCCTCTACTATCTCATGCACTCCCTGTACTACTCTTTCCCGGATAACTTCATTCTTAATATTGTTTCTCGTGACGGCTCAAGTATGGGTTTGTTTTGGCCAACAGCTTACTAAACCTGTCGTGGTATAACCATTTCTATTACGCGCAAATTTTAATATATATAAGTATTATTTCTGACCACATCAGGACAGTGTTTTTTTAAAAATTAATATTGGCAGTACCTGCGGGGTGGAATTTAGTATGTGCTCGCTTATTTCAGACATCACATATTGGGACTTTAATTTGCATGTAAATTCTGATTCTACTCAGCAGGCTCAGTTTTTATTAAACACGCTTAGCATTTCCAAAAATTTAGCCAATGAAACAGACATTATTTGTCATTTCTAATTTCATTAAATTTTAATAAATATTTTAAAGAAAATATGTTTAGTTATAAAACTTACGTGGCAAGTAGACATTGTAGCTAGCTTGAGTATATAAATATAACTTTACGCAAAACATAATTTATAAAATGAAATACTTATTAACGAAATGTCTGTTTCTTTGTTTTTTTAAATGTTGGTTCACTTGTGGCACAGAGTTAAAAACATCAAATAGGTGCGGTATTTACACTAAGCAAGACAATGTGAAACTGAAGGTGGAAATCGTCAACCCACAAAAAGATACAGCAAATTCCCTTTCCAAAAATAATCCTCACAAAGGAGGCTACAAAATGTAAGGGGGAAAGATTAACATTTGTAAGATATTTGTGTTAAAGTCATTATCTTGTAATAGGAATCGTCGTCTCTGTTGTGAAGCAAATTCTTGGAAAACCGAGTGTATTACACAATAAAATACACTATACAAACACGTAGTAAGTAGCATCTGGGTCCGTTCAAAATCCTATACAGTTTAAAGACACGTAGTAGGATCTGGGTTCGTTCAGACTAGAATATAAATCCTTTTGGAAAACGATAGGAAGAACGAAGAAGTAGCGTTCTAGTGTGCAGGCAGAACGCTTTTATCTCGTGTTGTATCAACCGGAACACTCGTAATATAACGGCGTTCCGGCCCAATTCGAGCACTGGGTATTAGATTACATTTGTGCCCCCTACATCTCTTCAACATCTCTTCCTATATCCCTTAGAAAATAATTCAATTGTCTCCACGAAAATGCAGTTACATTTATTTTAAGTACTAACATCCTGATCTTTACTTCAATACTGTGATTGAATTAGATATCCTGGTTAGGAAGAAAAAAGCAGTGTACAGATAATAATATTAATTTTACTATTTAACAACTTTAGCACTCATTAATTTATTTCATAATTAAAAGACATATTCTCGAATATATAAAAATAGCCAATGTACCCGTTCTTCTCCCGGAGAATGCATAAATTAATTTTGTTATTTTTTTATAATATAAAATTAACGAAAAGTAAAAGTAACCAAATCTCAAATTCTTTTTCAAAATCAATTATTTATTAAGGTAAATTGTGTGACAAAACTTGAAAAGTAGGTTGAATTAAACATAATGAGAAAAAATAGATATAATCCAGAAATGTTTCAAAAGGTTTTGAAGGTTAAGATAAATCTTCTTTACACACAATATTTCAAGTATCTACTGTTGGTGCTAGTAAAATAAGATTATTTGGTGAATTAACATTAGAACATGTAACGTAAAACTGTCCATGTGAAAAGCAAGGTTTTCTTAAATCAATTCTTGTATACTTGATGGACTGGCCCTGAGCTTTGTTAGTGATCATTGAAAACAAACTTTGACCGGGAACTGTAACCTCTTGAACTGGAAGGGGTAACCATTTGGTATGATAAGTATTCAGGGTTGTAAACACATTCTCCTTTGCCAATGCCTGTGAGGATGATGGATTATACAATATTTTTCATGATAGATTTCACTTGCATCCGAGTTCCATTGCAGAGTTTAGGTGGAATCAAATTTTGAAGACACATTATGGAAGTAACAATTTTTAAGTATAATTTATGTAGGGGTATTCTTGTGGGATTTAATGAATTTAAAAATTCAACAGGGAGGTTGACACAATCATTTTCTTCCACTATCCGACCAATAGAAAGGTAATTTTTCTCTTCAGCTTCAAACAGGCCTATCATCTTTGCATTAATGTTATAAACAGCTTCGTTTTTTGGAGCTAGGGTGGCTCGTTCACAAAACAAATGTATGCTCTTTTTCTTCAAATTTGACATATCTAAGTATATTTTAACAATAAGTTCATCCAAAGTATTAACAGTAGTTCCTAGGTGTGATGGAATGTCCACCTCTTTGTCTATTTCTGTAGATCCCCATTCCCAATTTGAAGAAGCGTGTCGGAAAATGTATCGGTTGAATGGTCACCCTTCTAATGGACCTGAATGTTCACAGATAATTTGAGCTTATAATATTTTAACCAAAATAAAGTACTTCTTAAACAAGTTTTGACCTCATCCACTCTTGTGCCTCTAAGAACAACTGGAAGTGTTTGTCAAAAATCACCGGACATCATTATTGTAGCCCTTCCCATGAGTATATCAATGGCCCGAATATCCCTTAGTGTTCTGTCTAAAGCTTCGAAGGCGGCTTATGTGATATTGCCCATTCATTCCAGACGATCAAAACCCATTTTCTTAATACCCTGCCATGTAAAGTGTCCTTAATGTTGCATATAGGGTTTTCTGTGTAAGTTAAGTTTATGGGCAACTTGAAAGTGGAGTGTGCAGTTATACCTCCTTGAAGTAATGTAGCAGCAATGGCAGAGGAAGCTACAGCCAAAGCGAATTTTCCCGTTGACCGTATTTTGTTGAGAAGAATATTTAGCAGAAATGTTTTACCGGCACCTCTGGGAGCGTCGAGAAAGAACAACTTACCTAAATACTTATTGACATACTAGAGTATGCTATGATAAATTTATTTTTGTTCCCCTACCAGTACACCTTCATTTTTGCTGAGTAAGGTAACCAAATCTGCTGAATTATAACTCTTTCCCAGTAGATAAATAGATCCTGTTACTCCTGTATCACACATGTTTGGTAATGGGAGGCCACAAGCATCTAAAGGCTTGTCTGCCATCGTCAATAATTTATCTTCCAGAATAATTAAACATATGTTGTATATTTCATCAATGAAGGCGACTGTAATGTTTGGAAGTTGTGATTTGTGAAGGATGTCTTCAGATAGTTCATCTCTATGATAAAACCTCAACTGAAGTGGGTCTGACACTTCATAAAAGACCAACATGACAACAAACAGCTCCCTTAATTTCTGTGGAAAATCGCTGACAGCAGCTTCGTACAGAGTTGGTTGCTAGTGTAAGTTATCCTCCAGAAGTTAATTAGCTTTTCAGGCTGATCGGTAATCAGGGTAAACATGGCCATTGACTGTTCTAAGTGATTCGAAGGAAGTGGGATCTTTCACGTGGTGGAGTAGCATGCGAAGAAAGTAAAACTCGGCATTGTTCAGATGAACTCTGTACACTATTCCAATAGCATTATTCTTTATGATCCCTGGAAAGCCATCAAAGAAAGCTCCTTGTTTATGGCGTGATAACTTTTAATTATTCCATGTGTAGTTTTGTGGAACTCCGTTGTAAAGAAGAGTCTAAGCAAAATCATCCACATGACATAGCTCGTAGAAAGTGTCAATGTGGTAGTGGGAAGTCCGTCAAGGTGAACATTATCGAAGTTGTAATAAATCTTTGACCATTTTCCAAATGAGCAGACAAGTGCTCAACAGTAGGTTTCCTGTCATTTATTGGGAATGATAGTTTCATCCAGACTGCCTCAGATGTGCTGACGTGTCAGCCAGTCTGGTACTTCTAAATCTCGTATTTCTCATTTTCAATTGTGAATGTGGCTTGATCACTACCTTTTTGTACATACTTGCATACATATTTGATGGATTTGACTGAATTGTAAAACTCAACATTGATATGGGCCATGAATGTCCTGCAGAGCATTGGCAAATAAGGGACAACCCACCTGTTGTCAATTGTTAGGGTACCTTGTTTTGTTGAAATTTGAAAAGAAACTCCGGCTAGCTCAGGGCTCCTTCTTCTATATGTAGGATACCCGTCATTTCCTCTCTGAGTATCTTTGACAAAGGGCTTATAATATCCCTTAGAGCATTTGCCCTATTTCATGCAAAGAGATTTCATAGTTACACAGTGTCCATGAATCATGTTTGAAGATATAATGCCAAAAAGGGCAGGGTCTATCTGGGAGTCTGGCAGTTCGAATGAGATGATAGAGTCGATGAGTTTTGATTCAATATTATTTTCTAACAAAATGATCAAATGAGGAAGACCTCTCTTCTGCCATTCGATAGAGTACATGTGACATTTTATGGGACCAATAATCTCACCTTTAGTCAGTAGATTCATCATTGCCTTAACTTTGAAATTGAAAATTCATGAAAAAATATCGTGTCTGTCGTAGGGTTTCTATTTAGCAAAAAGCTCTTTGGCTAAATCTTCCCATCTGGGGCTGTATGTAAAGGTTATGAACGAATTAGGCTTTCGATATTTTCTGAAAACGTTAGGGCATCTTGGATATTCTCATGCATGTATCGTGGTCCTCTGTGAAATAAGAATGAATTAGGTGACCTGGCGGTCTAGGGGTAAGGTGTCAGACTTCTATGCTGGCGGCCGGGGTTCAATCCTCGGTCCCGACAAAGATTTATCTGATTACCAAACCCTTCCTTCACCTCTGACAAGACATCTTGTGAATGTGGGGAATGCCAGGCCTCCACCGTGGTTCGGATTCCACGTTAAACTGTAGGTCCTCCATTTCATCTCACAATCACCCTACCATTACACATTAGCGTAAGTGCGTATAACCCGAACGGGTAGTAAGACGCGGTGCTGATAATAATAATAATAAAAAGAATGAATTGTTATCCAATATCTTGAGTGCTGCCGTCGCTGCTGATCGCATCTCTAAGATGAATGTAGTCTTCTACCCTGAGCTTTGATTGATGGTGTTAAGTCGTTCAGTATTGATCTTAGCATACATATCTACCAAGAACTGATTGAAAAGTTTTCAGAAGTGATGTAAATTGTTGAATTCATTTTTCCCCATCAAAACTCTGTATGCATAGAAATTCAAGGCAGATACATTTTTCTAGGCGTCGCTCTGCTTTAAAAAGAAGTTATAACCATCTTCACCTTGTGGGAAAAGTATCAGGTATTGGAGCGAGTCATAAGATCTATGAGTTTCAGCAATCCTTTTCAGCCTATTGTCCTTAGATTTCAAATCAATGTCCCTTTTCTGAAAATCTTGCTCATTGATTAAAATCGCAAACTTCATTGACAGTGGGAGAGTTGACTCTACATATGTCAGCTTGTATCAAGACTGTGAATTTGTCCGTTTGTGGACTTTCTATTGTGCTTTTGAATCTTTTTATACAACTGTTATTTTGATTAAGCATGATTTGTAGATGTTTAACTATATTAAGATTTAGAACAGGGTTTCTCTTGCATCTGAGATCAGCTTCTTCATCCTCTAATAAATAAATTTGTAGCAATGTTGAATATTCTTTGGTTGTGGGTAGAAGAGATCCTAATAAATAACACACCTGGCCTTTCACCTTGAAAGTTCGCTTATAGCTACTTTATTTCATTACTTTATTACAACCAAAGGAAGTCATCTGGAAGGCAAAGCTATATTTCCAAGTAAGACTTAAGAATTTATGTGACTGGGGATGATTTTGGGTCAACAAACTGTACAAGGGCTCAAGGGGACCACCAATAGGTTTAAGTTTGATCTTTTACTTAAGGCAGAACAGACCAGTCGGCTCTCATTTTCATTTCAGGACATTGCAATGGGGGCAAAGAATATTCATAACTCTTAAGGTGACTAATTTATCTGCATCATATATAATGTACTTGAAAGCCGATCCTTTTAATATCTCATAGGACCAACTCTTTCATTTCTTTCATGTAACTTCCTTTCCTTTTCTTGCTCCGTCTAATTCTCCCTAGTACCCTTCTTTATCTTCCTACAATTCGGTAACTTTTTTTTATTTCTCTCCTCTGCAATCTCAGTAGCCTTATCCTCCTTCTTTCTCTTCCTATCAATCGTTAATTATATATCTTTCTCCTCTGTTGTTTCATTCTCATTAGCCTTCTTATTTCTCTTTCTGTCATTTGTTAATTTTATATCTCTTATTTCTGCAGTCTCATTCCCCTTTGCCTCCTTCTTTCTCTTCCTATCATTCATAATTTTCTATTTCTCTCCTCTGCAGTCTTATTCTCCTTAACCTTTTTCTTTCTCTTCCAATCATTTGTTAATTTATATCTCTCTCCTCTGCAGTCTCATTTTCCTTAACCTTCTTTTTTCTCTTTCTATCGTTCTTTAATTTTCTATCTTTCTACTATGCAGACTCATTCTCTCTAGCCCTCTTCTTAATATTTCTCTCACTCTTTAACTTTCTATCTCTATTCTCTGTAGTCTTATCCTTAGCCTCCTTAACTGTATTTTTTAATTCTTTAATTTCCTATCTCTTTCCTCTGGAGTATCATTCTCCTTAGTCTCCTTAACTCTATGTTTATAATTCTTTAATTTTCTATCTCTCTCCTCTGAAGTATCATTCTCATTAACAACTTTTTTTCTATTTCTATCATTCTTTAACTTTATATCTCTCTCATCTGCGGTATAACTATCTCTGTGTTCCTTTTACCTCTTCCTCTCACTCTCCAACATTTTCTGTTTCTTCCCTATTACGACATTTTCCCCCACTTCCTCCATTGACCTAATATAAGAATGTCTGCCTTGTTTAACCTTAATCGTTTTTCCTGTTTTTGATCCACTGAATTGAATCACTGTACTAACAGATAGGGATTCAGAGAGTAGTAAAATATCGACTTCATATGCATCAAAATGACCATTGTTCAGATTACCGGTGAAATGGCATTCCTTGCTCCCCAAAGGACTGGGGCAGTTCCCCCAGCAAGTAAACTTGAAACTGAAAGGTGTATATTTTCCCTGCTGCATTCAGCTCAACATGACATCACGGTATCTCTCTTCCGATGGGAAATTATTTTTATTATCTGAGTAAGTGAGGAGCTTGAAGGGCTCCCAGTTTCGCTATGACGTGAGACACGATGGTCGCGCTGATATCCACAGACATTAGAATGTTAGTATTGATCAAGTAGGTAAGGGAGTGAAACAGACATGAGCCATCCCCCAGCATAGTAACGATATGGTGGAATGTAGAAATATCATTACAACCTTGAACCTCAGATATGTTAGTATCTATTATATCCAAATTAATATAAATGAAATAGGTCGTAATGAACCGCAATAACTAATATTAAAGACCCATATTCAATCCAATGTATCCCAAATCCAAACAATAGTCATTAAATAGGTGGCAATGAACCACAATAAACATTTTAAATCAGTACAATCTATTCAAGAACTATACCAAGTCCAATGTCGTATCCAAAATAAACCCCAATGTCATATCCAAATCAAGTCCATATCTTATCCAAAATCATCTCTAATGTTGTATCCAAAATCAAGTCAATTTTCTTATACAAAATCCAATAATTATATATATAAAAAAAGAATGTCTTCAATAACAGAATAAAACAAACGATTATAACACACGCACAGATAATAAATATAAGTTTTATTTTTAAAACATAAGCTTATAATTAAAAGTAGATATTGGAAATGAAATCAAAACTTTTATATGGAAATATTTATTGTATAAACGATTTCATGGCAAGGCGTTAGAAAAAAACATGGAGTGACGCATCAAAAAAAAAATAGTTTTTTAGGAATTCAAACTTATTTTTTTCGCGTCTTACTAACCGTTCGGGTTGTACGCCAAATTAAAGTTACACAGCAACAGTTTACATATTTTAAGAAACGGGAATGTTAATTTTTGACGTTTTTGACCAAATAAGATCCGCTTTGGTATGCTTAGAGGAGTTCAAACAACTCATGCGGACAGATAGACATAAAAATTATATAAATTTAGGGCAATCAAATCCGTCTTATAACTACTTTTTGTATAAATCCTCAAACATTTAACATCTCTGCCCTGTGGGAAGTATTCTATCCTTTTAGTTTTCTTAATGTTGGATAAACCCCCGCTCCGCCATATTCCACTCCTTCGCTTTGAGATTAAAAAAAAAATAAAAAAATTACGGCTAGCTCCTAGACCTGCGTAATAAATTTCAATTATCGACCATAATTAGAAATAGTATTCTTCTTAAGTTTTTAAGTTTTTTTAAATACTCCCCCCTCCTCCCAACTACCCCACCCCTCCCTTAGTGATTTCAAATAACGTGTTTAAGAATTATTTTTGTATTTGGAGTTATTCCACTGCATTACTAATAAATACCAATGTTCTATCTCCCCTAGAGGGATTTGTATGGTTATAGTCCCCACCCCTCAATTTCCCTTTTTTGAAATTTCCAATCTTTATACTTTTCTGTCTTATGGGTTGATTCCTCTATATGATTTCCCCTCTACATGTATGTAAATATTTCAATATTCTACTATACAGGAAGTTTTGGTTTTATTCGTTTTGGAATTATTTTGGGGGCATTTAATATCCCCATTTTCAAGTAATTATCTATGATTATAGTTTTTTAAGGGTATTGGGAGTGGTTCTTAAACCTTCCTGACAAATATAGCCTATATCTTCTACGAAACTAAGAAGAGGTGTTTATATAAGTTTTGGAATTTTGAAACCCCCTAACCCCCGCACCATATTTCACCAACTCTCAAAAACAAATTATCATATTTAAGAATTATTTATGTATTTGGAAAAATACCACAACATTCCAGGTAAATTTTAGTTTACTATTTTACCTAAAATTGTGGTTTTCTGTTATTATGCCCCCCTCTCCCATTTACCCAGATTCCCATTTTAAAAATTGAGATTATTAAAATTATGGTTATTTGGAGTGGTCCCTTAAAATTCCTGATGAGTTTATGTTTATACCAGCTTCTAAGTAGTTGTTACTATTAGTTTGGAAGTTTTTAAACCCCCGTCCACAATTTCATCAACATCAACTTAAAATTTCAAATTTTAAGACTTGTTTGGTAATTTGGAGTAGTGCCTCTACCTTCTTACCAAATATAAACTATCTACCTTACCTAATAGAATGTTTATATTTTATCGCCCCCATTCCCTGTGCCCATAATTAAATTTCCCGTTTTTGGATTTGTTGGTTTTACAGAAGGGCTTCTCTATCTGCCTTCTAAATTTCAGATTTATCGTAGGTTTAGAAGTGTTATATCAGTTCATGCGGGAGAAATTTGAAAGGAGTTCGGAAGGAAAGACACGATATTTCCTTTATATATTAGATTAATTCAAATAGACCTAAGGCAATATTGGTGCAATACATTGAAATGGGTTCAAGAGAAAACAATTCAATAATAATTACAATAAGTTTGTGACTATAAGTTTCAAATAAATAATCAAGCCAATAATATTATTTTATTTGTGAGCTATGTTGATGACTTTGGACGTATTAAGCTGTTTACTGCATGTAGACCGTGAGTGATTTATAAAAGTAGGCCTAGCCATTAATTTTATTTTATTCATAGACATTAGTGTTGTATCTAGGGCTTCGAGCCGAGCGCGTCATTAAATCTCGGGATCAAGATTGAAATTATTGTAAGCTCGTCATTTTCAAGATTAATCCTGATTTAAATTATAAATCCATTTTTAAAACGCAATGGTAATTAAAGGATATTTAATTTAGATGATATTGGCAGTTTAACTTATAAAACATTTTGTAACTTAAGAAATTGTTAAAATTAAAATAAAATTTCACATTAATAACATAATATAACTCTAAATTCACTTTCAATGTGTAGATTAATTCAATATTATCATCCATTTGGAGCTATCATCTATTGAAGTTGCATTGCCATGACAAGGCAATGGAAATAAAAATAGCTAGCTAGATTACTCAATAATTAAATAATCAATATTTTACTATTTTAACATGATCCCGTTCTTAAATTATAATTTCAGTTAGATTAAAATTTAACATTGAGATTGCATATTTATTGTATTCGAAATTAACATTTTTTAAACTTTTATCAATATGTTCAACTACAAAAGTATTATTATTAACTATATAGTTATAGAATCATGTTGGTTAACCTGTCTAAAATCAGTGTTGATGAACATTCCAATAAATGAAGCCTTGAAAAGCTAAAGGAGCTAAGTGCCACTTTTTCAAAAAACGGGGTTTTTACACCAAAAGGAGCTCTGTTCCAACGCCAATTCATATCTATTTGAGCTATGTGCCAGTCACTCTCCTAGTAGTTTTTGTGGGCAAATGAAGATAGCGTTGGTTGTATGTCCAGAACTACTGGTCGTTCTAAAAGAGCTATGTGCCACCCAGCTATTCAGTATTGTTGTCAAAGACTAATAGATTGTTGTGTCTTCGTGGGCTGTGTCAGTACTAACTTGTCTCTGGTGTTAATGGTGTTAATATTTTAAATGAAATGGATGATGTTAACACAAGAAAAGCTTCAAAAAGTGTTCTCGTTACCAAAACTAAGCCACTCAAACATGTACTACTCTCGTCAGTTGTCTTGTTACAATTTTGGGATTCATGTATGTGACACTGGTGATGGAATCATGTGTGTATGGCATGAAGGTCTGGGATCTAGAGGGGGGAATCAGATGGCTTCTTGTTTATTCAGAGCAATCAATAACCTTGACCTAACACACAAACGTAAGCTTGTTATATGGAGTGATAACTGCTGTGGGCAGATCAAAAATAGGATTATGGTATTCCTCTATATGTATCTAGTTTCCACAGGCTTGTTTGATAGAATTGAACATAAACTTCTTGTAGTGGGCCACAGCTTTGCTGCAGCAGATAGAGACTTCGCTTTTATTGATAAAAGGTGGAAAGTTTCAAAAGCTGAGGTGGTAGAAGATGTTAAAAAGGTCATCATCAGTGCTCGACCTTAAAAACCCTACAAAATCTTGGACATGGCAGGGCAGTTCCTAGACTTTGAAACAGCGTGTTCAACCCTTATCCAAACGTCAAACCTCCGTATCTCAACGGCTTCGTGGCTTCTTATTGACAAGGATAACCCAGGAATTGTGCAAATGAAGAATACCTTCAATGATTTAGAAGAATGGAAAAAGTTCCGTGTTTGGAACCATGGAATCTCTGAAACAAAATTAGCCTCTACTGTTTTCCAAGGTTTTCCCTTAAACGTGCCTCTCCCAAAGGCTAAGAAAGAAGATCTTCTAAAAATGATGCTATACATAGCAGAAGCCAACAAAGGTTTTTTGAGGACATTCTGGCACATTAAAAGAGAATTAAGTACATTTTTGTTGTATTTTGTATTTGAGGACATTCTGGCACATTAAAAGAGACTTAAGTAAATTTTTGTTGTATTTTGTGACATTCTGGCACATTAACAGAGACTTAAGTAAATTTGTATCTCATTTTGGATTAACAATAAGTTTGAATAATAAAATTAATAATTTTTTTGTAACTTAAAACCTTTTTAATTCTTAATAATTTAAAAAAAAATAGAACAATTTTGTAAACATTATTTCAATTTTACTGTGATACAAGCAATAATCAACGATTACAAAGAGGTGTGGACTTAGCTCCTTTAGTCATAAAATAGGCTCAGACTTAGCTCTTTTCCAATTTGATATTATTTCATAATTTTTTTAGGACTATGTATATAATTAAACATAGTTAAATTAAAATAAATACATTAGTTATCACCTAACATTTGAAATATATTTTTTTTTTTCCAAAATATGTCCTAAATTAGATTTGGGAAAGTTTTTTTTGATTTCCCAACAAAACTGATTTTGGCACTTAGCTTCTTTAGCTTTTCAAGGCTTCAAATATTTTACCAAACTTATGGCATTTAAATAAAAATGCATTTACTATATCATAGAGTCAACAAGATATTTTTTTTAACCACCCTTTTTTCAATTTTAAAATATGTACATTGACTTTTATAAAGATTAAAAATTCAATTGGAAACAATTTCTTAGTTAGATAATTTCTAGTGAAAGCCCATTTAAGATGTATGCACAACTGCGCATAGAAGAATGGAATTGAAACAGAAGAAGTGATTACGCGCAACTATTACATTTAGAAATAATAAATGAAATATAAAACATTTCAAAATTCTAACTTCTTGTGATTCTTACGTTTTCTTATAGGGTAATTAATGCTACGGAGGCTTATTTTGAGGAAATACTGGCTAATTAAAAGCCAAATTTATGGCCTTTTGACATGAAGGTTGAAAATATTTTGATTAATTAATATATTATATTTTTATTTTATTGTTGTAACTATTATTAAATCATGTTTTAAAATTATAATTTATTGTTTAAAATTAATTATTTCGGTTTTTTAGCTTTATTTTCAAAAGTATTACCTATTTATAAAAATGAGTTTTAATCTTATTTTAAGAATATGTTTTGTTTTCATATATTTTAAAATTTCACATTTTAAAGATGTGTTATTTAAATATTTTGTTTGCTTTGACTGGTGAAATTTTAAATATACTACTTTACCTTTAAAACAAACAAAGATATATTTCTAACTTTTTAAAATGAGTAATATACTAGCAATCGACTTGAACTTGGGTGCTTATGTAAATACTTGATTCAAATGAAAAGAACCAATCTCGCAGACCCCTAATTGTAACAAAATAAAATATTTTAATACATAAACAAAACACATACAAATTTAACATTAAGAAATCAAATAGATCTATTTTTAATAAATTTAAACAAATGGTTATACTATCTGATTTAATCAAAATAATAATTATACTCCCAGTAATAAAAAAACATTTTCAATAAATGCATTTTTATCATTGTTTGGAACATATTAGTGAATACTAATAGTATTATAAGACAATGAAGTTTTATTTTGAAGCTAGCACTAATTTGTAGGCTAATTGTTAATATTTAACGCATAGATACATAACATATTATAATTTCCTTTTAAATAAATTATACTCATAGAGCTCTTTGAAAAATAAATATCTCGATTAAAATTATTAGTTTAAATGATTTATTAGCACATCTTCCAACTGACTTATGGGGATTGGGTGAGATTTCCCATTTTTCTAAAATATTTATCAATTATTAAATTATTCCGTCCACTTTCAATATGATGAATTAATGCCCTGGGTACTGGCTTATTGATATTTTATAGAATTAAGCTTGTATGTGTGTAATGAAATAGTTATTTTGTTAAAAAAAAATGTACGCTAAGAATCCAAAATAAAGTAAAAATTGTGACATACTTGAAAAAGAGCTCTCATTTTTTCCTCCCTAATAATAAATTGTGAAGTATCTCCACTTGGGATCGTTCTCACGTAGTCCACATCATATCATTATATCTTCTGTCATAAGTAGCATATGCCGATAGCAAACCCAGACACAGGAAGTCAAATCAAGAAACCGTGGAGAAAAAAAATCACGGTCGTTTTGGCATTTAGTAAGCATATAGCTCGCAAACATTTAAACTTTGACCTTGATGTCTATCGTATACGTGAATACAGAAACCTAATTTTTAATAGGTCGGTTTCAGTTTTAAACAACTTTTTTTTTATCTCCCACTGATGTCTAGAATATAAGAGACAGCTTCCAAATCACTTTTGACAAGTTATTTATTTGCTGTCTAGTAATGAAATGAAAACAAGGTATAAGCAACAAAAAAACACGAACTAGTAAACTATAACGTTCATCGAACTATTTGAATGAATACATATTCTACACCTTTGTATTTTGTCCTAGAAACAAGGTCGTTATGGAAATGAGACTCATATTTGGAATCAAAAAGATCCATCAGTATTCTTGACTAGTCAAAGATCGCCTCGTATTTGAATAAAGTGCGTAATTGATTGTAATCGTTTAGTGATAACCTTGCTAACGGGTTAGGTGAGAGAGAGAAATTTGACTGGTGTTTCTTCTTGGTTATTTTAACTTACAGAATACTATTTATAAGTAGTTAAAATGGTTCCGTGAATTCCGTAGATATAATTTAGTTTAAGATATATACTAAGAATATGTATAAGCTTTACCTGATTACTGAGAGGAATATAAGATTAGTTAATACATACAATGGTACAACATAGCCCTACTAATATATATAAAAATGAAATGTTGTCGTTTGTATGTCTGTTTAACTGTTTGTTGGTAAATCACGCCCGAGCCACTATACAGATTGATCTTGAATCACGCATGGACATACCTTGGCACACAAGCTGTATTATTTCAAGTAAAATTGATAACATCGATGTTTTTAGAATATTCTTTATTAAACACGTGATCAATGGTTGTATTCTCCTATTAAATGTATAATTATTTTTCCTTCGTTTAACTTGATTGTTAAATCAAATTAAATAAAAAAAATATTCAAGAAGCATTTTAATCTTAAATTAAAAGAGAAACTCTATTTCGTGTTGGTTGTTTTGTATTCATATTAGTAGTCAAATAATATAGCTTTAACAAATATAACTTACACATAGTTATTGTTCAATATCTTTACTTGATTTTATTTTACATCTACATAGATAACTATTAAGAAAAAAACATATGAATGATTCAATTAAAAGTTAGCTAAAACTCCAGATAAGACAAGGAAATAATCAACTAAAATCTTATGTACATTTGTGTGATAACAATATAACTTTAAGAGTAATAAGCTTTGAAAGGACCTTAGGGATGCCTGAATAATTTGAATCTCAGGAGTATTTTTATACCTTGTACGATATTGAAACCTTAACCACTTAGGCTGCTTAGAGGTGTGGTGTGTATCAAGGATTTATTATATTTACCCTTACATACATTTTTATAAGTTTTATACCTTTAATCACGTGATTAGATATAAAGATACATACATACACACACACACACATATATATACATACCTGCATACATACATACATACATACATACGTACGTACATACATACATACATACATACATACATACATACACACATACATACACACACATAAATACACACACATACACACACATACACACATACACACATACATACACACATACATACATACATACATACATACATACATACATACATACATACATACATACATACATACAACACATACATACATACATACATATATACATACATACATACTCTTTTAATCTTATAGCTCTTAATTTATCTACTTCTCACACACACTTTGACAAAATGTATCCATGTATTAAATAGCCTACCACTTCTTTACGATCCACACTCTTCCATTATATATTTGGTTTGTCACTTTATCCATACTAGCTCTATCAACATGCCTAAATAACTGTAAGACACTTGGTTCACATTGGCCTTTTGGATTCTCATTCAAACCGCACTCCTTCATTACCCATTCATTACCGACTTTGTCCACACGAGATATACCACTTGCATTTCTTAGATATCTCATTCCAAAGAGATTCACCTTATTATTGTGTTTCTCCTGACAAACCCACGCTTCTATCCATACAACAACGTTGACGTTTGCTTAACTGGATAACTTCAAAACCAGAAAACATAGAAAGTAAGTAGCATATCATTATGTACTCAGGGAAACTTGAGAATGGGACACAAACACTTTTTTTAACTTCTAGATGTATTTCTATCTTTATACCCTAGACTGCGTGAATACTGCCACATGTATCTCCAAATCAAGAAAAATAGCAAGAGGTTTCATGGAATACGCTTACGTACTCAAATAAACCTGAGGGTGTCCTCTCTTGGATTATTTTATTTTACTATTATATATGTATTGCTCAACTCAAGATTTAATGTGCGCAGTTATAGTGAACAGATCCGACAACTTAGCTTAGTGAGTGGCGTATCTGCCTACTGAACTAAGAGTTCCGAGTTCAATTTCCGAAATGGCCGAAAATGTATCATTGATTAAAATATGGGTTTACGCCTCCACATTGATAAATTAATGGCCAGGGACTGGATGATGCACCCGTCCGAGTCTTAAGATATATTTTAATGCATATGAAGCTACCACAGGCCTAGTCTGCTGGTAGTGGAAAAATATATAACTTGAATAAAAAACTGGAGAATGGATGAATGCAACGTTTAAACTAGTTCATTTGTTCCAATCTACATACTTTTCAATATAGTGAGTTAAAATTTTCGTTTAACATCAATATTGGTTTTAGGGATCCTAAAAACTAGAATGTCCAAGGGAAAATGTCATTTCAACATTGTAACACTTTAAAAAACAAAGTTTTATTTGAGTTTCAATATAAAACTTGAAGAAACTATTTCTATAACAAATTGAAACTATATAATAGGTAGTATGTGAAAGGTTGAGTGTAGTCAGCCACTGCATCTCAGCCAACGAGCTTGAGCTTCATACTGCGGTTGCAGCAAGTAAGGACCAACAGGTTACTTCACTATATGCTATACCTTTTGCCGACTAGGCATGAAGGAGTGCGCCAATGGCCATTATGTCAAACAAATCCCAAATTTTTGCATTTTGATCAAAATTTTGAGAGCCATCATCAAAAAATTTTATTTTATAAAAATCATTTATAGTTAAACTACCCTTAATTTGAGGGATAGAGTAAAAAAATCACCCTAAGGTATAACCCTATAAAATTTAAATATCAAGTGTGAGGCAAATCCTGGCCAGGAACAGACAGACATGGGGACAGACAAAAGAGTTTGTATATTCTCGTTTTTGTTTCGCGATAGAAAAAATCTTAAATATTTATCACAAACTCGATATCGACTCTTTACCCTATTAGAACACTATCTCCTAATAATTCTGTTCACTAACGAACTTATACCTTTGACATAATATCTATTAAGCATTGATGTAGTCATAACATTAAGTACACTTCGTGCACTCTGAAGTGGTAGCAAGCTTACCTTGACGGGTTATACAATGCCGTAGCATATAAGATAGGGTTTCGGTAATCGGTCATGGCAAGATCAATATCTTTCAGGGTAAAAGAGGTGTACCAATTCTATAGGAACTTTTATAATCTGGCCGAAATTTAGTCAGTTTGATGAAGTTTAAGTTGAGTAGGCTCCCAACGCTTACACCATTTAGACAAACGTATTGATTACAGAAAATACAAATTCTTCAAAGAAAATCACCAAAAGTATATATATTAGTTAGATATAATCCTACAATTACCAGCTCATGAGGCCGCATGGTCCAAAGCGCTAAACTCGCAGTTGATTAGACTGCCTATCACGGAGAGATTGAGGATTGTGTCCAGGTTGGGTAATTTTCCTAAATAGTGTTCAATCATCCCTCTAATTAGCTATTGGTACACTCTCTTTAACTTCAACTTAACCATATTTCCAACACATTAGCCTAATTATCATATATGCGTATAGCCCTAATGGGTAGTAATACTTGGTGCAAAAATAAATAATGAAATTATCTAGTAAATCACATATGAGTCTTATAAGTTATTTATTTTAAAATTCTAAAATAATCAAGCTCTATTAAAATACAGCTACTAGGTGCTTCAAATATTATATGTACTGAACATGTTGTCCACCATGATACTCCCACATTTTAAACCCATAGAGTTTAAAGGTAAATACTTTCAAAATCATTATTAAACATGAAAATGATAATAAGACCCACAAAGTTTCTGTTAAGCTCAATTTAGTTTAATTCAGTGCACCTCCACATGGGGGCCTTATCATGCACGAAGAATGTCTGATTTGTAGTCAATTTCACGTCATGTGTTCCGCCACATGTCTACTGTGGCCGAGCTGGTGGCTTCTGTTAAGCACTCTCTCAAATACTTTATAATGGTATTTTTCGTTGAGTACACTTTGTCTTTGACACACCTACCCCCATAAGAATAAATCAAATGGGTTAAAGTCATAGGAATGCGGGGGCCAGGGAATTGGACCGTCACGACTTTTCCAATGGTTGGAGAATGTGTTATTCAGAAAATCTTGGACATATTATCTCTAATAGAATGGTGCAACGTCCTGTTGATAAATTATGTCAACAGGGCTGCTATCTGTGATGCGGCCAATATCTTAATCATATCCAGCTATACCACGCCAATGATGGTGTTTTCAGCAAAGAAATACGGCCCAAGAATCAGATAGTTCATGAGATCACACCACACATTAACTTTCGAACCATCATGGGCGTGTTCTTCGAAAACATGCGGATTTTGTTATATACAAATTCGTACAATATTCACAATTCACAATTCACAATTCACAATTCACAATTCACAATCCCCAAAAGTGAAAGGCTGCCTTTCCGAAAATATAATGTGCAAAAAAAAAAAGTTTCCGTCATCATTTATTTGGTCCAGCATAGCCATTGCAAATTATTGTCGTTTTGGCCGGTCGTCAGATTTGATTTCCTTCAAAATCTGTACATTATAGTCGTGAAAGCGTAATCGACGATGAAGAATTTTACCAACCGTCGACCGTTTAGTTTAAAGTTCTCTCGCTCCTTGACTGTCTGACTCCCGAGGCCTTCTTTCGAATGATTTACTCACATTTTCTACAGCCTATTCCGAGAAGCCAGGATTTCTGCCATCATCTCCTTCCAACAGATTACTGGTGGCCAAAAACTGATCACCCAACTTCTTCTCTGACTTTAATGTAGGTGAATCCTTATTGAAGACACGGCAGCAGTTTTGTCGTACCTGAATGACTGATTAAAGTGATTATGTTTCTACGTACCACCACACAACATGCTATCGCTCACTTGGAGTTGCATTTTAGAAAATAATTGACTGTGGTACCACTGTGGCTCTGACGGGCACTACATAATTTTCACGTGAACCTTGTGGGTCTCTGTTCCCTTTCCACTAGGATTCACAGCGGTACAACCATAAATTAAAAAAATAATAAACCTTCAAAAACTGGAGTTTCATTGTGGACACCCTGTTTATATATATCACATTAAAAAATGTTTATATAATACATTCGATTCTAGGTATTACAATATATATTATATATAATGAATAACGCAACCTTAAATTTTTAAATATAATGCAAAATTAATACAATTCATTAATTTGATAATATATGATATTTTCTAGCCATATTGCCAGTTTTATAAACAGACTTAGCAGGCATTAGGTGTGGTGCTATACTAATTACAGGATGACACCTACCTATACCAGAATGAAATGACCTAGTTTCATATGAGAAACAGGCCCATTTCAATAGAGTTTAGGAAGGTGTCGTCTTTTATTTAATATAGCTCCAAATGACATTCTCAATCTGACTTGAAACTGACCCATAGTCATCTTTACCTAGAGACACGAGGTGATGTGGCCATTCTAGTTTGGTTGATTTTCTGTGTATTTGATACAAGGTTCTTAATTCATCTCAATATAATTTATTTAAAAATAGAATTATGAAGATAAAATATAATATAATTTTAATTTTGGCCACCAAACTATAATAATTTTTATTATAAAATCCATTTCTCTATAAATGAAAAGTGTTAAGTGTATAGATATGGACAGATTATTGAACGGTTTTAACGTCCTTTTACTATATTTTTGTAGGGATAAATACTCTTTTGTACCTTTTTACAATGTTTCCTTTTTGGCTGCAGTTATAAACGTCGTTTAATTTGAATCTAGACAGTATAAACATAATTTTTGAACTGAAAAGCATTCTTAGTCTAAGCTTGAAATATTAAAATAAATTTCTAGCACATTTTAATACAGACTATTCATTTAAATTGCACTATCTTCATATTATAAATAGTTATTTTTTGTGTGCATGCAGTCTTATTAGTTGTCTGTGTTATATGTATATTTCTTTACACTATTAGTAAGATAAAATATAGTGGAAGTGTACCATATTTTGTGTAAATAGTGTGTGAAACCCATTTAGAAAAAATAACAACTCCATATATTTGAATGTAATTTGAACCCGATCTCTTCCTTACCAAATATCTAGCCCAGATCAGGTTGACTCCTTAGATTTCTTGGCCTATGTGGAATTACATTCTGTTGAAACAATATTAAATGTAGATATGTGAGTTAAATGTATTCCTTATATCAATGAGCAAGGAGTAGTGATAATATGATCATCAGTCAATCAATGGGTGGTGCAACTATATATATTGATTTAGAAGAGTGGGACTCATTTTTACAACTATTTCCGATACTTATTTGATATGTTCACTTTATTTGTTGAGTCGTTGCTTGCATTGATACTATTTAAACTATTTGATTTACTTGTTACCTCACGTGAGTTCTTGCCTTAATGAATACAATTATTAGGTCGGTATATATTTATTGTGTATAAGTGGTCATTTCGGTATTTATAGTTTGAAAGGGTTTACCTTTTACATGTAACTATGGAGTATCATAACCCATATATATAAATTAACATTAATTTGTGAATGATGTCACATAAAAATACTAAATTGTATTCATTAACGTATACTTTCATCGCATACACGTAGGAATACTAGGCATATCTAGCTGTAATTTTGAAAATAGCCTAATTTGTGTTACTATAAATAATATACCTTTGGTACTTCTTATCGGAGAGGTAAATAATTGTTTAGTGAACTGGTTTCTTGATTGGAATCTTGTTCCTGCTCGGCCATGGTCTTAAATGAACTTTTTTTTATAATTAGTTTTGTAAATTGTGATCCATTCAACATTTGATATGTCCTACTACCTAGAAATAGATTGTTTAGATATATTACCTTACATTTTACAAGAATAGACTAGGTATGCATATATGGATAGTTTGATACTCTTTAAAGAATTACATGAACATATTTCAATTTAAAGATTTACGACATTAATTAGAAACATATTTAAAAGAGGAAATAGCTTGTTCTCCCAAAGACTGGTATATAGGAAGCAATAACTTTGTATAACTTTTTTTTTTCTGGTTTTATTCATTTAAATAGCTTAGCTCAATTATTATGGTTTTGACCTTCTTAAACTAAAGGAAGTTGAATTTATTTACATTGCCAAAACTTGCCATGAATAACAATATAGGTTACCAGAGGTCTCACGTATCCAACATCACATTTATTTTATAAAGTAGGTCAAAGTGACAGTGATTTATATTTTGCCCTTAGAAATTTAAGAATGAGTTATTACTTCATTCTCAAATCATCGAATAATTTAACTTATGTATTGTTCAAATAGTTGCGTTGAAATGTGATTTATCTATATATTTGTTCTACATATTAATGCATCTATAAATAATAAACGTATTGTAGCGGTAAAAAATAAATCTAAATAATTATATATATTTCAAGTTCAATTACTTACTAACAAAATATGTATACTTAAACAATTATAATTATTATATATATTTTTTGATGTACCTTGACCACAATTAACGTATATATATTCCATTCACGGTAGGAATTACTCTCTGAAAGGTCTTTTTTACTACCAATATTCTACTATTAAATAGATTTCTGGTAAGAAAAAAGGCCTTTCATAAAACATTCCTACCGTGAACAGACTTTATATACTCACTATATGCATAGCATAAATAATGAGTCATTTTAGTTTAAATTATCCCTTTAAAAATATGAATGTCATTACGAAAACTTTAATTTGAAACAAATATTCAAAGGTAATAATAATAATTATTATTATTATTATAATTAGGTAATAATAATAATTATTATTATTATAAAGGTAATAATAATAATAATAATAATTATTATTATTATTAGCACCGCGTCTTACTACCCGTTCGGGTTATACGCACTTGCACTAATGTGTAATGGTAGGGTAATTGTGAGGACCTACAGTTTAACGTGGAATCCGGACCACGGTGAAGGCCTGGCATTCCCCACATTCACAAGATGTGACTAATACACGTCTTGTCAGAGGTGCGGGAAGGTTTTAGTAATCAGATAAATCTATGCCAGGAGATACTTAAGTTAATTTAACTATAAAAATTGTATCACACAATTTTAAAAGGTGTAAAATTGTAAGATTTAAATAACGATTCGATGATTTCAAATCATTACAGTACACGAGTTATAGGGTGTAGATTCTATGATTTTTTTAATGCTTTTTGAGTACCCTTGATAAGGTAAAGTAATTAATATGTGTGGCTGAAATTTAATATAGTATAACTATACATTTTTATGAGGTGTACAAAATTGAATATTTATATTATTTATAATATCAATAATAATAATACTAATAATAATGAAAATAATAAGAATAATAATAATAGTAATATAAATAATTAAACGTAATATTAACATTACTAATACATCATATTTTAACAATATATGTTTTCATTAATAATAATGCAAATAATATTAATAATAATATAATAAATAATTCAATTATATTTATATTAATTTTTTGCTCGTTAAAATAAAAAAAAACGTGTATCAACTTAGCTAGTTTTAAACTACGAGCACGTAAATATCCACAGTTACGAAATTAGGGTGAAGGGTACAGGAAAATGAACCAATCCTTCCCTAAGCAAATGGCATTAATATGTTAAAATGACATAAAAAATACTTTGGGTTTTTCTAGGAGTTGATTTTGAAGCGTTGTAATTGCCATTCCCACAAGAAAATTTTAGTGTGAATATGTTTTATCTTCAGAAACTCAGTGTTGTTAGGATTTATATATTTCTCTCTTTACTCATATAACGAATGGAATTTACGATGAAATATCCATTCAGATATACATGGGGACAATCAGTTTGTTGGTAACCACACCTATAGCCAACCGTTGTCGGTCCACAATCATTGGCTAGTGTGGGTAAAACGTTTATTTTACACCGCTGCTCTTCAACAACCAACAATGACGGGAGATAGCTCGTAAAGCATGCTCACTTTTATCTTGGTGACAGTCTATCATCAGGCTGGCAATATTTTGGTATTAGCAGTAAGTCATATCCCATTTCATCTTAGTGCCAGCCTAACATCGGGCTGGCACTATTCTGGTATTACTGGTAGGTCGTGTCCACTTTTATCTTGGTGGCATCGTAATATCGTACTGACATTATTCTGGCACTGCGGATGAATCATGTTCACTTTCATCTTGGTTGACAGCCTAACCAAGGGGAGGAACTATTCTGGCAATACTGGTAAGTCATGTCCACTTTCATCTTGGTGCCATCCTGACATTGGCCTGTATCCCTATTGCTTGGAGCAGAGAGTGAGAAATCACTTAAGAATAAAACACTCTGAGTACACCCGGTAGGGTCACGAGCTCTGACCTTCCGGCATAGGTAATTAATAACTTAATGTATTATAACGAACTTATCCTAAAAATAAGATTATTTGTACCGGGTATAGTTGAAACCATTAACTATTTGGCTTAGTAGAATTAATGTTGTGTTGGCAAAGTAGATTAAAATATTCTCGTAATCGTTGTTGTCTTTGTTCCGTTAAATTGAAAACCATATAGCTAACGCAAAATGATACCATTCATGTATTTTCTTGCTGGCCAGATAGTTCTGGGTCTTCATTAGTATTTTATTAGTGGAGGATTATCTATCAATGGTCTACTGTTGGACTATTCTTGGTCAAACAATGGCTATAAGTGGTCAACATCTATTACGTTCCCATTATGTCAATTCAATGATGGGCCATTACTGGAAGGCGTGTTTAATATTTAGATATCGGTAAATTTAATATTATTTTAGTTATTAGCCATTACTGCACATATGCTGGCGATTTTTTTTTCTTAGCAAAAACAAATCCTGAATAATGTTGGTTATAAGAACCTAGATTAATACTAGACAATTAGTAGGCTTACTATTTTTGTGCTTGGTGATATTTTTTCTTGGCTGGCCAAAGAAAGGTTTCCAAGAAATTGGTCAATCCTGGGATGATGCTGCTGTATTATTGGAAAACCAGTACAGATACAGTGTTGGCTAAACACACCAGATATGTACCGGCACCATTGATTGTTATCGTACGTTTATTAGGACTGGATAATTTAATATATTCCAACTATTAGTCATTGATGGGACAAAACAATGGAAAACTACTGGAAATCTGTGTCACAGTGTCCAACAGTGTAATTATTGAACCAAAACGTTATTGTTATTTGTGAATTAGATGGGATCTCTTAATATAACATTTATATATCCTCCTAAACACCAAAGTCATAGCGGTACACATTATGTCCTGTTGTTGAAATATTTAAATCTTAAGTGATTTTGGGTAGGATATTATACTAAAACATACCACATTTAGGACAAAAAAATTATATATAAATAATTTTATTTGAGGAATTTACGTGCACTTTATAAATAAAATGATTAAATGAGTGCATGGCCTTAACTTAAATCGAGAACAGAGAAAATACCCAGCCCCCCAACCGTTAATTTATCATGTTGTGGAAATTCAACTTTTGTTGGTCGACAATACTGTCTTTGTGTATAAAATAAGAAGAAATGTATTTTTTATTCATAAAAAATCTCACTGGGCTCTTCTAGTTACGATTGATGATCTGTTTAAATTATTCCAATGTATAACACATAGTTACAGACAATGATCCAGTACCTCGAGTGAATGATAAAAGGTTGTGAAAGACATCGTGAGTCGAAAGTTTCAATGCGAAACTTTTGTGTTTGTGAACGTACAAGTTAGATCTCCATGTGATATCCTGTATTCGTCATTATATCGATTCACTCGTGGAGGCAAATAATCTATAGATGGTTAGCGGACTAGAGAAGATAATGGTAAAATTTGGAAACCTCAGTTATCGATAATTTTTGGTCAACCAAGCTTCTTGACTGCTTCATTTTGATTGAAGATAAACCTAATTTCAATTTAGATAAACCTAGTCCAATTTATTAAAGCTGATTTAATTAAGAGGAATGATAGAGATACTAAAGAAACAATTTATTATTGGTAGAATCTCTGAATTACCTTTATTACACACCCGCCTCGGTGGCGTAGTTGGCTAACGCGCTAGTCGTGTTGAGCTGCTCGACTGCTGAGGAAGGGGAGATAGAGGTTCTAATCTCGTTCGGATGAACTGGGGGTGGTTTTTCCCCAAATGATTTTCCACTCTCCCTCCATGCAAATGCGGATTCACTTCCTCTAATTCAACCTTCTCAATTCCTAATCCATTAGCCAAATTAGTACTTAAAGCGTATAACCCGAATGAGTAGTAAGACGCGGTGCTAAATAATAATAATAATACCTTTATTACATTTAGTTAAACTATAGCGAAGGTGATGTGGGACCAACTTTTGTCATGATCAAAAATTGGATGTTATTCTTCACTTACCTCAAAAAAGTTTATTCTTTGTTTATGAAAGATAAGTCATTGCACTTTTATCTACAAAGATAAAATGTATCACTTCCAAACTTACTCTATTGGGTGATATCATACCACCAACATTTTAATGTATCTTCCTAAACATTTATCATATGTAATACCAGTGTGAGAATCATTTACTGAATAGAAAACTACAAATTATTGTATTGCCTGTTTATTGATTGAAGAGAAGTGCATCAAGTACCGTGATAGGGATAGTGATTTAAGTGCCTCGGTTGCCAAGTTACACCTTGAAAGAAATGGGAAGTCTATCCGATGTGAAATTATTTTGTTCCAAGGCTGGTCACCCAGGAAAATACTATTTTAAGGCTAAACTATTACAATATTGGAAAATATCTTACAACATACAAAAATAGTGTCATTTTAGGAGAGATAAGGAAAGTTAAGATCACAATCCTAGAACTAATACATTAATAACCTCTGCCTTTTTAGATTATACCAAGTCTGAAAACTGGTATTGGTTCTTGGATATAGGGCTCAGTGAGCATATCTGTCGAAATAATGAACCCCTATAAAATTGGGATATTCTACCGGTTAAAAAACTAATCAAGGAAATTGAAATAGGTACTTGATACTTTGATGGAAATTCCTGTTTACTTAGTCTAATGAATGATGTTCTATTTGTCCCTGTTTTTGAAGCTTATCTTTTTTTTGTTAGCTTTACTATCGATATAGATCATAATATTAGTGTTTATGGACGAGGCTGCAAGGTTGTTGACTGAACGTGAAAAATTGATGCTAACACTGACAAATAGGTAAATCCTTTTAAAATCAATTCTCAACTCAATGATTATATGTTAAATATTAGTTTTGCAGTTACCAAACAGGGGAAATATAGTTGATTGGCATGACTGACTGGCCCACCAAGATTTTTTATATGTGGAAAATTTTCTAAATTCACACAAAATGGGTAACTGGCCAATGGAAAAACCTCTTTTGCAAACCACTTGTATATGTTAGGAAACACCGTCTATTATTTCCAGCCAGTAAATACAAAACCCAAAAAGCAAAGGAATTGGTCCATATTAACCTTTATGGACCATTTTATTAACCATCTATAGGAGTTTCTAGGTACATGATCATGACCAAAGATTATTTTTCCTGCATTCGGACCATATTTTTCTTAAAGTAGATGTCAGAAGATAATGAAAAAATGACTACATATTTGAAGACAGCCAAGATAGATTTGAGAACTAAGATACAAATTGTCAGAAATGATAAGGGGATGGAATTTGTGAATGAAGAAATGATGCTGCTTCTTGAAGATTACGGAGTAAGGCATCAATAACATATAGAATAGGAAACAACTGACGAAGGTGAAAGTAACTACTATCTCAGAAACCGAACTTAACTGAAACAACCAGTTAAACTTGAAGATTGTGAAATGAGATTCCTAGCTAAACTTATGGAGCCATTATCCTTTGAGGAGGCCATGTAGCATCCTGTATGGTACCAGTGGGAACAGGCTGAAGGGGAATTACAAGCCTTGAGGGAAAATGACATCCGTATGAAGTTGTAACATTCTGAAAACCATCCAGATTGGTCTTCACCAGGAAGAGTTTTGAGACTGGAAAACCTGTAGTATTTAAAGCACAATTGTTAGCACATAAATTCCAGCAAACTGAACATTTGTATCTCTTAGAGATTATATATATATATATGCATATTTAGGCACCATTCGCCAAAATCCACACAAAGAAAATTTTATTTGGAGTAATTAATAATTTTGTATGACCTATTTACCAAATGAACCTGATAAGTATATGTATTTATGGTGATATTAAAAAAGAGGTGTTCGTGAACGCGGCCAAGAGAATTGAACCGATTTATAATAAAGGTTTTGAAATAAAATAAATCTAAATCTAGCCTAAATAAATGACAATGCTATTGGAATAAAAAGATCAATTCATTATTGATAATTCATGGGGTTACTTTTTTTCAAAATGACTGTTGCTTATATTTCATAAACCAATACAAATTAAACCTTATGTTCTCGTTTTTGCCTACGTTATTTTGATAGTTGGTTCAAACCCTGCATAAACTATATTTTGGAAGAGAGTTTATACATTAATTTCAGAATGAAATATGTGGGGACAGTTCATGATAATTTTGGTATACATCCTTATCAAAAGTTGAAATTAGGAGTTTTGAAATTCTTCAGAAAAAATACTTCTCAACTGTTTTGAAAATGTTTTGAGGGATGCTAACCAATATATACACCAGTGGATTCTGATTTAAAGATAGGCATAATGTTGTAGTCAAGAGCAGAATTGTGCTAATCAGTAGGGTATATCTGTCGCTATAAAGGGTATGGTAGCCTATAAATATGGTAAGCGTTAAACTAGTGCTACACTACATTAAACAACTATATATCTCTTTGTTGATTTGAGGTATTTAACGTGCACTTTCAACAACCTATAATTTCTACGAGTGAAAATGACAGGGCCTACCAATTTGGCTAGGAAGGGTAATTTCGCATACCTTCCAGGGTTTTCTTACGTGCCGCAATTGACATGGGACCAATGGCTTTACTTCCCCTCCAAAGGAAGTTGAACTATTGATTTTTACCACTCAAGAAATTTCGTTGACCCCAGCTGGGTTTGAAACCATGAACATAGGGCCTTAAGGCGATAACTTTACCCCAAGACCATTGAGGTCAACAATAAACTATGGACTTTGAAATTATCTATGACCGAAATTAAACCTATACTACTAAAGAAGGCTATAAAAACTATGGAAGAGATTTATTAGCTCATAAGTCTACTACGGGTCAACGTTTTTATGGCTTGTGTTTCTTGGTGTTCAAAGAATCAAGCAATGCTGAAATTATCTTTCATGGAGTCTGAGCATGTTGCCTTGAGCATAGCATTACGTAAAACGTGTTCGATCTGGTATCTTTTTAGGAGAATTAAGAAAAATAATGTTATAGAAATTTTTGAGGAAAACCAATCCTCAATTGGAATAGCCAAAAATCCTCAAAACCACAAAAGGTTCAAAAACATGGACTTTTTTTCATAACAAGGTTGTTGAAGTATTGGTTGAGGCCTACTACATATCAACAGAAGACGTCATAAATTGGATCTTACATGATAGCTAATGTTTATTGAGCCATGAAATACTTGGTAAAAATGTACACAAATATCATTTAAGGACAGTGTTGGGGAAATTCAATTTTTAGATAAAATAAAGTATTTTTATTCTCTGCATCAAAAATGTGGTTGTACTTGGTTAATTACGATGTATGTTCTTTTTAAATTACTCCTTTTAATTATGCACTACTCGCTTTGGTGGCCGCATGGCCTAATAAGCTACTCTCACAGTAGACTAGACTGCCGATGACGGCGAGATAAAGGTTAAAATATCGTTGGGGGGTACTGAGAGGTATTTTCCAAAATAAGTTTTCACTCCCCCTTTACGCAAATGCGGGTACACTTCTTATAAATATAACCTACCTAATTCATAAAACAATTTGTGCAATTAGTACAAAACGTATAACCCAAAATACTACTAAGACACGGTGTTTGAAAAAACACGAACTATGAAAGAGGAAACCCACATTTCACTAATGATTCATTTATTGGTTATGCCTAGAATTGAACCCAGAACGTTTAGTTAAGTAGGCAGACAGGATAGTGACCGATGTAAAGTGTTGTACAAATAATATATACAAGTTTAACATTTGATAATCAGAACCAGAATAAGTAGAACAATTAAACCCGTAGAGTAATGTGAGCACCATACCTTTGTCATAACCCTTTAACACTCGTTACCAAATGAGTTTTACATGTACTTGTCGAAACCCGTGATTGAATCCTCCAATTGACATATGAACAAACTCCTCAGATAAAAAGTCACAAACCACTGCTTTACCGCCAAATCGTGATTATTACAACGCTTTTATGGTTCACCAGTAATGGTGAGGACAGGGCACGAGTTCTAGAAAGCTGTTCTGAGGTTGTTTTTTCTTAATGGTTCCTCACTCTATCTACAGTCCAATACGGGTGTCTTCCTCTAAAATCCCCTTTGATCAATCCTACCCCTTTAACGAAATATATGAATGGTACAAACAGTTAATAAGGCTAAAATCATGGATTTTTTTAAAAATATTACAGAACAGAAATATAACTACTCTAGAGATTGTATTTTCTGAGCTAGAAACTAGATACCGAGAACTTAATACAACCACAACCTAAAATAGCTTAAAACTCTATATGTATGTATCGGTCGAATCAATCAAGATGGAAATTCATTCTTTATAAATCACACTCTTCTTGCAAACAAACCTAGTGGTTGTAAAATGTATGTCATCTGGTTTTAAAACAACTTAGTGTCATATAGACTTGGACCAATAGCATTCTAACCTAAGAACACACAATTTTTTCTGAAATTATATTTTGTTTACGAAGTGGTATTATTATTATTATTATTAAATACCAACCTTATAGATATATTTTATTGCTCTAACACTAGTCTTGTCTTGTAAATATATTAATAGTCTAACAAACATACTCAACACACACTTGTGCTTACATTAATATGCTTTTACTTAAAATATAGAGCCGTTCATTTAGATTTATTATGATATTTTTGAAACTATTATAATAATAAATCCATATATCATGAATGTTATTGCAAGCAATCTAGCCATCTAACGCCTTGGACCCCCTGATGGTTGTGAGTTTCAAACAACTTGTTTCCATCTTTTTTTATTTAACGCAGTCAGCTTCTGATTAAATAGGACACTAAGAAACTATGTGTAAATATATAGTTTATGCTATAAAAAGTCTTAAATATAATATGATTTTACATATCTCTGCTACATATTATGGGGGAAGGGAAAGAACTAAAATAAGTTGCCCTTTTAGATCTACGTATCAAGCCTCTCAGTGAATACTAAACTTTTAAATAGTATATTTAATTTATATTTATTACAAAATAAAAAGTTAATATTATTGTCAAAAACTTGTCTCACCTATGCCTTTTGCTAAATAGTTGAGATTGAGAACAATAGAGAGAAGAGCTAGGACAAGTTGTCAATATGTATAGCATAATAATTGCTTAGCGATAACATTTTAAAGTAATTTTTATAAACATATATTTTTTCTAGGCTAGATTAGAAACGGAACACCCATGTCGGCCTTGGTTAGGCTATATAGACAAGACAAGATAAAAAAAGACAAGACCTAAACATCGTTTGTGTGTGCGGGCCATCGTATGTTTTGGCAGTGCTTTGATTGATCAATGGAAGGTTAGATGGATGCTTGCTATAGCGACATAGCCTAAAACGGGGTCTTGGATTACTGCATAATAAAGATTGGCATATTGGCATTGTTATTATTAGCATCACAAATTAATACTTTTAAATATTACAAAGTAAAAGTATATTAGCTTTATTTGATTTAAAATGTAACATATAATAAAATATGTAGTAGCTATATTTTTCCTGTCCCAAACTTTTTGATTAGTGTTTATTTCAATTTTGACTTTCTTAAATCAATAAAAGTATTGTATTTGTGAAGAAAATTGTTCTAGAGATACTGATGAATCTTTATGTTTAGTGTAAAGATGAATCCTAAAAAGGTGGCTTTTACATTTCTCTGTAACCCCATGGCTATCTGTCCCTTGCCAAGGATCCAAAACATTTTTACGGATTTTATTCAAACTTGATATTATATTTTATAAGGCTATATCTCGAGAGCCTTTTTTTTAAATGTATTCTTACCCTATCCCTCTAATAAGGAGATGTTTACTGAAGAAGAATCTTTTTGGTTTCCAAATTTTTCGAAAATTGTTAAAACTATTTTGTTAATAATTTTATCTTGGCATTGCTTGATCTGATAAATAGCACCGTTTTCATAGTTTCAGGGTAAAGATTAGTTAAAGAGTAGTTTACTGATGAGTGATTTTCTAAACTCCAAATATTTCATGAATGACCAACCATTTTGCTTAAAATTGAAATTTGTGAAGTGTTTGACACGAATAAACTGTATACATTCTTTAGGGTGGGATTATTCATGAGTTTGAAAAACATGTTCTAAAAATGGTTTGTTGCCCTAGTTTTTATCTCTGCGTTCAGGATGATATATTGAGACATTTATGGTAATGGTTTGAAACTGAACACCCTATATACTCTAGTCAGTTTCAATCAGTTCGTTAAACATAGCTTTAGATAACTGTAGTAAATGACGTACCTGGTCCTATCAGCTAACGTCAATAACAATTTCTCATGTTTCCCCTCAGCTGACTCCCTTTCTCTGGGAAAAAACGGAAAGTTTGAATTATCACCATGTAAATATAGAGGATACCCATTTTTATAAAATGCACTAAAGTACCTGGGTAGTAATGTTCGTTATGAAAACTACAAAATAAGGACTTCGTGTTGGATATTCACATTGCAATATTTATAGTTTAAAAAAATAGTTATGCTGTAGTAGAAGAACTATATATTTTAAGTTACAAACATTACTTAACCATAAAATATGATAAAGAAATATTTATAAATAAAATAAATTCTATTCCTAGCTTTATGTTATACAATTAATATTTACATTAAATCAACATAATTAATGTAATAAAGTATTCTTACAGAAAATATATAATGTTCTAAAAATATAGACTGGATTTATTGGAAATCAAACGGTACAAATTATTACACTAATAATATTTTGTGTAATAAAAAAAATAAAAAATATTTTTAGGGAATTGTGAAACATTAATGATCCTGTTTTATTGCATTGCTTTCTAGATTATTTAAATTTAGGCTGTGTCGATTTTATTAGTCTGTGACTGTATTGTTGTTGATTTACTTCCGTACACGTGCAACAGGCGTCGGCTCAAGAACATTCAGTTTGCTTGTTTTCAGCCCTTGTAATAATTTAAGGTCAAACCTCGCAGTGTAGGTGCGAGAGAGAGAGAGCAATATACTTCGCTTGTAAACTCTACTGTTTTTAATTTCTTTTTTTCCTAAATTATATGTGATATATCCTCAGGGGATTGCAGCTGAGGAATAAAAAACCAGAGCAAATAGAGAATTCCCCAACCCCAACCCCAAAAACAAAAAACAAGTTCAACGTTTTCTTGGTCTAATTAATTATTAGAGAAAATTTGTATAACAAAATTCAGATTTATTGTTACTTTTATTGAGTTTGATTAGGAAAGATGCACAATGGAACTAAGACTGGAGATCAAACCAAGCAAGCAGCAATGGAAACCCTTTAATAAAAATTTATCAAGAAAGTCATGTTGAAACACCCAGATTTTTCGCAGCCTATATGTATCTCTTGTGATGCCAGTGGACAAGCAGTGGGATCAAAGCTATATCGAATCGATGGTGAGGGTTATAGGTGCCCTATAGCTTTCGCAAGTAGAGTACTCCTTGGTCAAGAATTAAACTACACTATCACGGAAAAATAATTGCTGGCCATTGTATTTGGATGAAAACAATTTCACATACCCATATGTGGGAGAAAAGTTACTTTGTACATAGATCATAAAGGCCTAGTATTCATAAATAAATACAAATTGTTATATGTTAGGCTAACTCTATGGATCCTCCTTTTGCAAGATTATGACTTAGAAATCCATCATGTTCCAGGTCGTGAAAATATTGTGTTTGACACTCTATCACGGAATACTTCTGAAAGAGCAGTCGAACCAGCAGAAGACACTGAATTTAGGGTGCTAGCTTAAAAAAGAAGGGGAAGGGCACTAAGTGAGGACGATAAGAGGATTAGGGTAGAATTACCTCAATTCCAAAGAACAGAATCTAGATTAGGAATAATCATTGCAGAGTTTTAAAAAAACCTACGGTAGAAATTAAAGGATATCAAATTTATGAGGGTTATTCTTTCAAAAAATCTCAACAGGCCATGTATGGACAATTTGCATCCCCAAAGAATTAATTGTATTAGTAATCAATAGTTGCCATGATGACAGTGGACATGTAGGGGTAGGTAAATGTTTTAAAATTTTAAGGGAGACCTGTAAATTTCCAAGCATGAAAAAAACAATAGCCAAAGTTTTGAAAGGGTGTGAGATATGTCAGAAGATCAAAGTACCTAATATTAAATATGAAGAGATGATGAAGAATGTGTTAGCAGATAAACTATTGCAATTGGTCTTTGTTGATATTTATGGGCCACTGCCAGCTAGTGTCAAAGGTGTGTGGTATCTTTTTGTAGTTCTGGACATCTGCACTAAGTACGTAAAACTGTACCTCATTAGAAAAGCCATGACAAAAGCAGTAACCAGTGAAATTGTGCAGCATTATGTTGATGAGGTAGGGATACCCCAGACTATTGTCTGTGACCATCAGTTTACCAGTCACAAATGGAGAAGTACACAAGTAGACTATGACATCACTGTGAAATACACCTCGGTGTATCACCCTCAGTCAAATGGAGTATAACGTGTCAACAGGGAACTAGGCAGATTTTTGAAGCTATACTGCCATCACAACCATGCCTGATGGGCATGGCACATTGAGAAAATAGAAGAGTGTTTAAATTGAGTAAGCCATGAAAGTACAGGGTACACGCCTCTAGAGCTCATGAAAGGATTCAGGCCGACGAGAAAGTAAGAGCAAACCAATTTTTTAAGTTTCCCTGATTACCAAACCCTTCCTTCACCTCTGACAAGACATCTTGTGAACGTGAGGAATGCCAGGCCTCCACCGTGGTTTGGATTCCACGTTAAACTGTAGGTCCTTCATTTCATCTCACAATCACCCTACCATTACACATTAGCGTAAGTGCGTATAACCCGAACGGGTAGTAAGACGCGGTGCTAATAATAATTTTAAAAAAGTTTCCCTTTATGGCAGAATTGGATCACAAGACAAAATTGCTGTTAGTTATTAAGAAACTGAAGGATGTAGCTGGAAGACGCACTAGCCACCATGTCAAAAAGTTCGAAATCCCATTAGTTATGAAAAAGAGATCCTTATCAGATGACCCAGATAATAGGTCAAAATGTATATCTTGTTCAGGATAGGTAAACGCACCGGGTGAAAGAACATTTAATATATTAGAAATTAAACCCTATTTTGAGGAAATAACAAAGATAGATGGAAAGTAGGCAATTATGGCTAAGGTAGGAGTAGCTTTTAAGTCCTCTTAATAATAAGACTTTTATTAAGGTTTTACTTTGAACTTAGAAAATTTTGCTTTAAATTTAGTGTATGAAAACCATTTAAGAGCATCTTGCAATGTGAATTTAACTTAGGGTATAATTCTACCCAAATATACAAAATTGTAAAATCCGATTTTTTTGGTTCGTGTGCATATAAAACGGAAACATTTGTCAGTGTTGAGATAGATTTTTTCACGATCACAATACTTTCTCTTAATACGAGAAAGTAAAGAGGACCATACATATAATTATGGAATACTTTTATTTGATGTTTCTTATACGTAAATTTTTATTTCAAAAATATTCCCTAGATATTCTTTGACACCAGAGTGACATAAATTTCAAATTTAAATATACACATAGACTACAAATTTTGACTTTTTGTTAATAAATTAATTTTAATTTCATTTTGAAAACCTACGCATTTTGTTCTATGTATAGTAAATCAAGCCGTAAAATGAACACAGAAATTCACCTAAACCATTGTAAAAAGTGCTTAGGCTAACTCGAAAGAATGGCCCCTTATCTTGCTGATTGATGAACCAAACCAACACGATAGCTGGTTTCCATCGCCATCGACCTAGAGCACGCTGCCCCATGCAGAGGTTTAATTGGAAACGAGGTAAGCCCGGTGGCCACCGGGGAGATCACGGAGTATTTTTATCCGTTGACTTTGAAGAATGTTCATTCTCCGGGTAACGCTAGGTAATTCCCAGCATGCTAGCCACACTACATTTGATATACAACATTAGATTCTTTAATATAACTAAAGAGCTACTGCCGGCAATTTTTAACTTAATACTAAAATGAATTAAATAATATCTTATTAATTAGCCAGTAGTTACTCAGCACATTTTCCAAATGATAACGTTTTCAACATTTCCGGGAATCTAACCCGGGAAACTTAACTTAATGGGTAGACAGATGACCGATTAAGCTAATAAGTGGAACTAAGGAGATATATTATAAGTAGATAGTATTTTAAAATCAAAATTAAAATATAGGCCTATTCTGTTTAAAATAGAGAACATCATCTTAAAAAAAAAATATTAGACCAAAATATTAAAATATTATCCACTTCTGTGGCCGCATGGTCTAAAGCACTTCTCTCGCTGTAGACTAAACTTCTGATGACAGAGAGAGTGAAGATAAAATTTCGGTCGGGTGTACTGAGGATAGATTTTCTAAACGTTTCTACACTCTCCCTCCACGCTAATATGGGTAACTTCCTAAAAATATTATCTTCCTTTTAGCTTAATTAGTAGATATGAGTATAACCTAAATGGGTAGTAAGACGCGGTACGAAAAAAACTAAATTTAAATAACTTTTGTTATCTAAGTATTATACAGTTACCAGAATTTGAATAGTTAAAACATAACGCCAACCAAGGTTTATAAAGAGTTATGTTAAAGGTAGGAGATGAAGGTGTATTATCAGTCACCTATTTTACATTTATATATCAACAATAGTTGAAGAAATTTTCATAAATGTAAAATATGTATAACTAAAATCACGATTTATTCTAAAAGTTCTTTTCTATTTTAAACGACAGAGTTCTTCAATTGAGATCCTTCTAATTCAGTGATTTTTAAGCCTTCAACTACTCGCGGCCCCCTAAATATCCTAAAATATTTTAGTACCCTCTAGTTTTTACTAACTTATCATTCATTAAAATTTATTATAAAATAATGTCTTATTTATTGATTATAATGACAAACAAATAAAATATAGAAATAAAATTACCTAAATGTGTTTAATGGGACCTCTGCTGTTGAACACTTTCCACTTATTTGTATTTTCTTGTTTCAATTGCTTTACTAAATGATATTCGCACACAGGAGTCTATTCGGAGTCGATTTCGCTGCTTCGTTTTAGAATGTATCATTGTGAAAAAATTCCTTTTCACATAAATAAGTGGAAACAAAAGGCAGCAAATTTCGAATGGTAATGGTAAAGAGATTTGTACTATCTGTGATTTCTATTATCCGTGCTTCCACTCAATTACCCCGGAAAATCAAATCTACTTTACTTAAATGCTTACGATCATAGAATCATTTATTCTAAAACGTAAAATGTATGATAATTGACTTCAGTAATAAGCAAATAACATTTTGAATCATTGTTTTGATGCCCCACAAGAAACCTTTTGTGGAACCCCAGAGGGCCGTGGCCCCCTGGTTATGAATCGCTGGAATATACAGTAGTAGTTTTCCGAGCTTCTGTCACATGCCAGGACAAGCACAACATACATAATTATTATTGGTCAGAAGCTCAAACCTTACCACACATTTTAGTGCGGTTTTAAATATTCTTCAATAGAAATCAGTTAAAATGATATTTTAGAATTTATTTTATAGTAATTTAATTACAAATTATAAAAAACCTTTTATTAATCTCAATGTTCCTATTATATAGTTAAATTACACTAGTTAATTGGTGAACTATGTTATTTCTCTACAACATATATCTTTCGGGGCGTGTAAAATACTTTTATTTAGAAAAACGCGTGCAAGTTAAGTCAAATATATTTATTAATTGACAGTGAAACTTTCGAAAATTTGTTCACTAGAGGTGCTCCATTAATTAAAAGACAACATAGACTTATACTTTATACAAAGTGTGGAGATGGGTTATAAAAAAAATTATGATCAAAATGTCTTATTAAATGTCTAACGGATTCTAATTTCTAGGCTAATTTTTAGAACGTATCACGGCCCACATAGTTTTAATGAAATGGGGATGGGGATTTGAGGTATTTTTGAATTTAAAAACCTTTATTATACAAATATTAAATACATATAATTTAATTGAATATTACAAAAACTTGTATATTTAACAAAAATAAAGGTGGGAAAAGAGTGCTCTTGCCTTCTGTTCTTGTTTATAACGTCACTGACGCCCACGCCGCAGTCACGAACATAAAACAAAATTCCCGTGAACCTTATGCACCTCCTTGTGTCAACACATTTTAAATATTTTCTCTTATTCCCTTAAACATTTTTTCATGGTTTAATATGTTCAAATAATTGTAAAGTTTGTGCATGTCAAAAACTTTTCACGACCCAAAAAATGTCGTCTCGTGAACCACCCACCAGTTACCACCCTTAGTTTGGGAACCACTGTTCTTGTCAATTCTAGAATAATTTCCTTTAAATTTATCATCTATAAAATAAATTAACTAACCATTTTAACTTAACAACCTCAAATAACTTCAAACATACCCGCTTCAGTAGCCGTATTTTCTAATGCACTACTCTAAGAAAAGACTTGACTGTCGAAGACGGAAAGATCGTGCTTTGATCCTGGTCAGGTGCATTGAGGTTGGTTTTCTCTCCACGCAAATACAGGTGCACTTCCTCCAAATTAAACCTTACTAATCCACAAAACAGTTGTGTAGTAATTACGGAGATGCATAAGCCGAACGGGTAGTAAAATTTGGTGTTAAAAATACTTCTTAATAATTTACTAAACCTAAAATAGCATTAAGGCATCTAACTTACTTACTCTATGGCATTATGAACTAAAAAGCTCATTGCCGCGCCTATAAATTACGCCACCTAACCCTATCTTAAGCTAGTTCTATCCAGTCCACCTCATTACACCCTATCTCTTTCAGGTTAATTCTAATGTTATCCTCCCATCTGCGTCTAGGTCTTAACAATGGTCTCTTCCCATTGGGTTTGCCAGTCAGTATCCTGAACACAGTTCTAGAATCTTCCATTCACGCTGCATGTCCTTCTCACCTTAATCAACGAGACTTGATTATCCTAAAAATGATGAGTACAGAGTAAGTGATTCAACATTATGTAACCTCCTCCACTCCCCAGTAGCCCCATCCATTTTTTAACCTAATATCTTGCTAAGAATCTTGTTTTCGAAAACCCAAAATTGGTTTTCCTCCTGCAAGGTACGAGACCACGCTTCACACCCATAGAGAACAACCGGTAGAACTATTGTTTTGTATATTCTGAGTTTTATAATTCTTGAAAGCCGGTTAGATATGATTAACTTACTGACCAAGTAATAGAATACTTTTCCAGACAGTATTCTTTTCCTAATTTCCAATATATATATATATATATATATATATTGCCAGTTAAAATGGTTTCTAAATATTTAAATTTACTAACCCTATAAAATTATATGTCGTTCACATTAATCTCTAAAAGCTTCTAGCATTTTTTCCAAATGTTATGGTTATATATTTAATTTCAGCTATCATTTAATGTCACATAAACATTTCCTGTTTTTGGATAAAGTGTTACGTTACAAAACATTTACTTCTTTCACCAACTCATAAACTGAGTCCTTCGTTCAACTCCACTCATTGCCATACATAATCTTCTTATATCGTCTTAAGTGATGAGTTGTACGCATTGGCTACTACAATGTTTAAAGTGGCTTTGACGTCAGCTTAGTGATTAACCAACCATTAGTGTAAGTATTGATTTGTGAATATGAAGTGGTCAACAACAGAACCGGGTGACCTGGCGGTCTAAGGGTAAGGTGTCAGACTTCTGTGCTGGCGGCCGGAGTTCAATCTTCGGTTCCGGCAAAGATTTATCTGATTACCAAACCCTTCCTTCACCTCTGACAAGACATCTTGTGAATGTGGGGAATGCCAGGCCTCCACCGTGGTTCGGATTCCACGTTAAACTGTAGGTCCTTCATTTCATCTCACAATCACCCTACCATTACACATTAGCGTAAGTGCGTATAACCCAAACGGGTAATAATAATAATAAACAACAGAACCTCAAACACTACTTCTCATTTTTCGACAAAATTAACACAGCCTGAAATATAATTTAGGGTAAACACTTAGATGTATTTCAGTCAAATTATATTATATCTTGCATCTATTTACATTTATATCTTTAGCATTTTCTTTGAATTAATCTAGGTCATAAGTAAGTTTAGTAATACAAGTAGATTGAAAAATGAAATAATGGATATAGCTCGTAGCCCCTCGTCATTCATTCTTATTGTAATAGTTGTAAGAGATAACTTATATAAATATATTATATATGGATATAAATATAATATATAATAAGAAATACATACATAAATGCAGCGGCGGCTCTGGGCTATGCAATGCTGTAGGTGGGTAATTTGCGGAGCCATTCATGACCTAAACTAACCTAAAAATTGGTCCAACTAACCTTAATTTGGAATGTAGATTAGCTTTAAGAGCTATGAGAAAAATAATAAAGCAACCATGAAAGCTCAGGACTTCCAACATGAAGTTAATAAGTGATGTAGGAATAATAATATATGTTTTGAGGATTTTTACAATTTTTTTTTAACAATTGAAATAATGAATTTCTAGCGTTATACAATGATATATGTTTTATTTTTACTATGATATAGTTAGTTATATTATGGATGGCCAATACATTAATAGATAAATACGTTTCTCATCCAATTATACTAAATACTTTTGCGTTATTTATTCACTGTCGTCGGTGACCTGGTGGTCTAGGGGTAAGGTGTCAGACTTCTATGCTGGCAGCCAGGGTTCAATCCTCTGTCCCGAAGATTTATTTGATTACCAAACCCTTCCTTCACCTCTGACAAGACATCTTGTGAATGTGAGGAATGCCAAGCCTCCACCGTGGTTCGGATTCCACGTTAAACTGTAGGTCCTTCATTTCATCTCACAATCACCCTACCATTACACATTAGCGTAAGTGCGTNCACCCTACCATTACACATTAGCGTAAGTGCGTATAACCCGAACGGGTAGTAAGACGCGGTGCTAATAATAATAATAATAATATTCACTGTCATATATATAATATAATAATATGATAAGTCATAAGTTTTCTCAAGAAATCCCTTTTTAATTGTATGTCTGTTTTAGTATGTTTATTTTATAAAAGGTCTTAGTACACTGTGATAACATAATATACTTTGATAAATATACACCTGCAGTTGTACCCTTTGTGTGATTTATCATGCTTGTGTGTCTGAAAGTCATGGAAGTGAGATATGTATAGTACAAAATAATATGATTTTACTTAGTTATAATAGTATCGTGAAAAGAAATAGTTTAAAAAAAAATTTACTCTTGGGGACATTGAAAATATGAGCAAACTAAGAATAAAGATCAAGTGCTAGACGAAAGGACTGAAAATGATTTTGATGAATGGCTGAAAAGAGTATTGATACAGGTATTTCGGTTTTCTTCCAATGTAGGCTCTATGAAATTCCAATGCTTCTAGGGTTTTAGTATCAAAGGTTCTTTATGATGACATTTTAGTCTTTCCCTTGGATTCTTGAGTAGAATGTCTTGTTCCGTTACATATAGATTTTAACAAGTGAATTGCACTTGTTATGGTGTGGACCTCAATGCTGTAGTTCTTCATATCCACCCCAAGAAATTATATTCTCTGTTTCTTTGAAGAGTACTTCAATTGTTTCTATACTAATGTCTCAACACCTTACAACCTTTTCAAGACTATAGTCGTTTGATTCTTTTTTAATGAATTAATTTTGTGTTTACGTCTATTTTTTTTACCCTTGAATATGCCGTAGATTCTCATGGAAGTCCCAATCAAGTTATGTCTTATTTTTTTAATGTGAGCTTTTTACGATAGCCCGGAGCCATGCATCACTCCTAGATACTTACTTCACTTCTTATTGGGAAGGAATTTATTCAACATAAACACTGATATTTTCTAGATATTTTATTATTCTTTTGAAGATCACGATCCCAGTGGCTAGTTCAACATGGCCTTAATCCTTCTTCTTTCAAATTATATTTCAAAGAAGGTCACATTTTGTTGGAACTGGTTTTGGGCGTACTCGAAGATCATGTGCACCATGCATATCATAGTGTCGTTTAAAAACGCCTATTTTTTATTCTCGGGTATGAAGGGCCGTCGGTGACATATTTTCTGTACATAGATGAAGATAGAGATACAGGTTGGAGAACTACCACTATAACACTTAGCAGTGCTGATCTTTTTTCCATCAGCGCGAAGATGAAAATGTATATTTTGCAAAAAAGTTATTATTGATAATTAATATAGGCATGTTTGAATTAAAGGTGATAGATTTGTACAGTAGGCTGCAGGAGTTCCAGATTTTATTGAAAGCCTTTTCCACGCCCATCAAGGTGGCTATAAAAATTTTCTCCGTGTTAGAACAGCTTAAGATAAGTATAGGTGTCATAAGCCTACATTTGTAAGTACGGCAATGCGCTTTCGAGTTCCCAATGCCATAGAGTAAGTAAGTACGTTGAAACAGTCCACTGCTTCTTCTGCCAGGTTAATTAGAGTGGAAAATGTAGATATTTCAATTAAAAGTATTGAGATCATTTAAAAGATTTTATAATAAGATCTTATTCAAATCCAATTGTATTGGTTATAACATTATTCCAGATATAACTCTATATGATTCAATAAAATAATAATGGTTGCTATAACGAAATAAACAAAATATTTGGCATGCTTACTGTGAAATCACGGATTATCATGGTAGTAAATTAGCTCACCACATTTAAGTAATTTACTATGAGAGTTTTGTACTAAATAGAATAAGATGAAATTAAAAATATAGTGGTTTTTATTAAAGTTAATTTAATCTATTGTAGAATAATACAAAATCAAACAAAGATTAGTTGGTTTACAAGAATCCTTAAGATTGTTTAATTTTTGTTTCCACCACTTCTTGTAATCAATTTGGACTATACACATATTTACACTAATGGGGTAAGGATTAACGCTTTAGAATTTAGAGATAGTGTGGATCCATTTTCTTGAGAAAGAGCATGAAATCATTCAGAAGGAATCGCTTAATACATCGAACCCAGTTTCAACCACTACAAGTGTCCATTGTTAAATGTACATATTTAATGTTCATATTTAGCGTAATATTAACCAAGTTAATTTAATTTAAGCTAGTTGCTAGGCACATGGGACATTATTCTTGGTTTAGTTAAATTTTGTCAAAATCTGTCAAATGTTTTCCATACAAATATTCGTATTTTGTTATAGTTGATAATAATTTTACTAAATGCTTTACAATTTTTGTAAGTGCTAAGCAATCCGTAGCACCACATTTAACACAAAATGTGTTTGTGTTTTACAAATATTGAGCTTTATTGGCAAAGATAATTAAGTTAACTAAATTAAATAAATGATATCTTGAACGGCAAATATGTAATATTTAATATTAAAACTAAGATATTTATAAAAAAAAGACTCGTGATATTTGTGAAACAAAATAACACACATTATTATAGAAACCCTCCACCAAAGAGCTGTGGGAGGAATATTGATAAAAGAGGAAAATATCAATCCAACAAAATGTATAAGATTTCCTATTTCATTTTCAATGTTTCCATAAAAACATTTAAACTATATAGTCACATATAGGTCAGTAACTATTGATTTCTAAAAATATATATTTCAAATACTTTTTAATAGCTCTAGAATACTACAACAAGAAGTTATTTCTTAGATCAAGTAGTTGAAAGATATGATGAAAAATATAAATTTGGGGCTTATGCTCATGTAAATTATCCTATAAATAATTTTCAGAGGTAGATTAGATATGCCATTTTTTTGTAATGTTAAATTGCGCCTAGATACAAAATGTAATCAAAATATTCAAAACGGAATTTGAGAAATCCAATTTTGTCTATTATTTCCCTTCAGTAAAATACCCTTAATTTTAGGGCTACATTTTTTATTCAAAGATACAAAATTTTAGTCCGATCAGTAAAATTGTTTTGGCTATATGGCTTGATAAAGACACATACAGATAGATGGACAGACAGAGAGTTATATTATATAAAACCACTATTTTGTTTCAGGGGGTCAAGAAACGTTGACATTTATTAACATTTCGAGTTCAATTTTTTTGACGATCCCAATGCTTCTTCTTCTGAGGATTCGAGAGAAAGTAAAAATCAGATGTATTTATAATGATCAATTTCCAATAACTGAGACTGCTTTCTAAGCCTGTTTACTCTCATAAGCACAATATAAATTTAAACTATAATACGAATATTTCACTCTAAAGCAAGATTTAGGCCTTCATTGAAATCAATGCTTCCTTCAAATATTCATATCCCATCTCAATTATTCATATCATGACAATCGATAAAAGGGAATAAAACCAAAAACATAAAAACAGCTAATGCTATGATATGAATGGAATATATGTCCACACGATTTTGTAGAAATAGGTTAAAATTATAATAGTTTTCCAAATTTTAACGTACTATGCACCATTCAAGAACATTATTTTAATTATCTCCCCTTATTTTTAAATTTGATTGTGTTTCTTTCATAAATTGAGCTTTTTTTATTTTACATATATTGATACGAATAAGTAAAATACTTATTTAATTTTGAATTTGTTGAATGTATTTAGTTAACCCTTTGTTTAAAATTATATTTCAAATGGTATAGCATCTCACCACCCATCCAGATGGACAAGCGAGCTAAGGTTTCAAAATAGTCTGCTTGTCCACTAGTGAAAAATTTGAAAGCTCTAATCTTTGTCAGGTGGTTTGAAGGTGGTTTTATCTCAAGGGTTTTTATATATCTCTCCTCACCAATGGATTAAATTTCTATAAATTCTACATTCCTCACCCCTAATAAATTATTGTAAATATGTGCACAGACCAAATGGGTAGTTAATCGCCATACTTGGGAGGGAAATAATATCTGTCCTCTTTCCAAAGTGCTTAATGATATTATTGGGAATAAATAGTGTAAGATTATTACTCTTGGTTTCCAATGTATTCATGGTTAGAAAAACTATATAATAAAAAAATGTCTCCTTTGCATGTCTGTTTAAGAATATATTTTTCCCATTCTGTACCCCCAAGGACACTTTTTGTAGGCCTAATTATTAGATCTAAAAATAAAAATTTGTGATAGAAATACTTGACAAATGAGACAAATTATTATAAGTGGCAGGACACGTCTAAATTACAAAAGACACGCTAATGCACATTTTAAAATATGTTCTTATTAGCAGTACGTCAATTGCATTTGTAAGCATATTAATTTTGGTGAGTTTACAAATAAATTGCATTATTCTAATTGTAATGTCATTACAGAATATGTATTGATATGTCTACATTTCCTTTTAAAAACACTATAGAGACTCGTTATTTCAGATATATGACCAAACCCGATATAACATTTTCTTTACAAAAGCTTGTTTTCACAAGTAATCTTGTTTTTAAAACACAGTAGGCCCTAATCTTACAAACCATTCAGATTACACGCGTATTATATACTAACTACGCTAATTTTCTAGGGTTGTGTAAGGTATAATTTAGAGATAACTTACTTTAATTTGTGTGTGTGGAGAGAAAGATAAAATGGGAAAAACTTTTAGTGAAAACAACCATCAGTACGCTCGAACCAAATTTGAACCCTGATCTTCGCGTCTTCATCAATCTACTATATTTCGAGACTAACACATTTAACCATTTCACAGCCTAGTTGGGCTGCACTACCTCTTACTACCCATAAAGGTTATACAAATTAATTGTACAATTTGGGATGGTGATGAATAAAAAGGAACTTACCTGAAATGTAATTGTAAGACCATTATGAAAAAAAGCCTTAATTACACCCAACAGGAATTCTAACCCAGAGCTCCCAGTCACTAGCAAGCTTGACCATATGAACCTGACACGTGCCCGTTCATGCAGGGCATAAAACTATGAATGGGTTAGTATATATTCAACTCTAATATAGGTTTATTTAAACAATTGAAACTATAAAGTTTTACTAAGTAAATGTATAGTCCTCATTTATTTCTGATAACGAAACACCATTATTTCTGAATGTTAATTAATGGCAGCGTTTAAAGACGTTTATTTATCACCTAGTAAGCGATATAACTAACATATATAGAAGTTTCACTTTAAAAAGGTCATTAATGTACTGAACATAATATTTTAATATTTAAATGTGTTGTTTGTGCGTACAAATAAATTTTGGCTTTATAGATATTCTTTGGTCTGTCCATCGTGAAAATTAATTATTTTAAAAATTATTTGTTCTATTTAACAAAGCAGTAAATTGATGGTTTGAGACTTTTTTATGTTTTATATATCAGTTAGAGAAATTTTCACACAGGAACAAAATAGAAAGTTCGCATAAACCTTTAAATTCTAATTTGATAGGAAAACCATAAAGTTGCAGCGATGGTTGAATATTATCACACTGAAATAAATTTAAAACTTTATATTTGAATAAAGCTCTAGAGAATGAGGCCTCACTCAACTTTATAGTTAAAGGTTTACTAGCCAAGGGTTATCATCATTTCAGGTGTTTAATTTAAAGCAAATCATATATATTTCACCTTTTCACCACGATTAAAGCTTTAGAATAAGCCCTCTCCCAGCGCTCTATCTTTTTGTTACACCATACCTCGCAGGTAAGAATTGAGCTGTTATTATTTTAACAATAGAAACATTTTTTTTTATCTACTGTCCTCTCTTTAAATATAGTGTAACCTTTTAAATTCAATCCAAAGGGATATCTAAAATGATTTGAAATATACAAAATTCAAATTAACCATTTTCATAAATATCTAGACAGCTGGTACACAATACATCAATAACATCAACATATGCTAGATTTATTACAACACATTTTAAATATTCTATATAAAACACATATACACAATTGATACCTATGTAAGAAAACAAGAAAAGTTCAAACAAAAAATATCAAATCTTGGAAAAATTAGTAAACGAAAACTGCAGACTTAAATCAGAATTGATGAAAGCCGAGACAACGCCTTTATTAGGAAACCCACTCGCCGTTGGTGAATAATCCCCCACTTTCTCATCTAAATCGTCCCAATAGGCCACTCTAACATTATTCGACACTCTCGACATAATGGGTGGTTTAATAAAAATTGTTAAGTTAAGTTTGTGGAAACATAGTAGGTTCTAACTTTTTAGATTATATATAAAACTAAAACTAAAACTTGGAGATAGGTAGAGATACAACTATAGATAACCATATAAAATTAAAAAACTAATTTCCAAAAGTGAATTGGAGAAAAGAGGGTGGGGTTTCAAATTTTCAAAAATTAATAGCAAACTTCTTCTCAGTATGGAATTAAATAAACTATGCAGGCACGAAAAATACCACTTTAAACAATTATTAAGCTCAGAAAATGTGAATTATTTAATTGGTACTTTGGGAAACAGGGTAGGGAGCGGAGGAAAAGAGTCTTAGGTGTGGTAGAAAATTTAAATTTGGTAGGCAGGTAGAAGGACAACTCAAGATAACCATATTTGTTTTAAAATTCAAAATTTCTAATTAGGACATGTTTTATTGTAGGAGATTAGTTACAATTTCCAAAAATAATGGAAACGACTCGTTTTATGTGTGGTAGAAAACTGAAAATCAGCAAGAAGGTATAAAGATTAAAGACCACTCCAAATAACCATAATGTAATGTATATTTTAAATGTAGAGAATACTGAAAAACGGGGGTTGGGCAGGAAAATGTTAACTAAGAAGAAGAAAAACACTTTAGGTGAGGCAGAAAATTGAAGTTTGCCAGGAATGTAGAGGGATTACTCCAATAACAAAATAATTGTTAAATATTTACTGTTTTGAAAGCAGCCTGAAAAGGGCTAGTGCTAGTGCTAGTAGCTTAAAATCTTAATAAAACTATTATGAAATCTTCCTTTCATCATGGAAAAAAATTAACATTTCCCAAGTTTGTAAACTTAACACTCCACAAAAACAATAAAAGCTGGAAAGTTTCAATTTAAAAATAGGGGGTGGTTAATATCTAACAAAATTACAAGCTCCTTGATATGGTAGGTAATTTGAACTTTGTTTAGCCACAGACGAGAAAAACCTAAAAATAAGAGAAGACGCAAACTCAAGATTATCTTAAAGAGGATATGCTAGAGTTGTGATAATAAAGATAAAAATCACAGGGTAATTTAGCGTCTATTAACGACATAACAATTAAATCAAACATATACTGGTGACACAACTGGGTGAACTGTGATTCTCTTTAGAAAACCATGATGCTTGATACTCAATACGTTTTTGTAACACAGTATATTATTTATTTATGTTCTTTGTTGAACTGTGATGATATTTTATCTCAAATATAACATAGTAGTTTAGTTCATTTATCTTACTATACAATCGTGCTTAGATAAGTATCTTGTCATTAATGGACTGCGTTTGTGCAGTTATTTTGGGATTAAGATTATATTTTATTTCGAATATTTAATTTTTCAAATTTATTATTTGCCATGACTGGTTTGTGATTGCTAAAGCTATCTCTGGAATGCATAACGAGGAAATATCAAAATGCGGACAGCTGGATGTTGAACATTCTCATTTGATAAGTTTTGGTGCTGCTTGATCGTACGAAGAAGAACTGGTCAAACTTTTATTATAATATTAAATAATATCAAAATCGGGGTATCCATGGGGATATAAACAAATAAAGATTTAACAAAGGCGCCACGGCGAAAACAACAGAAATATATGATCAACTACGCACACAACAGAAAATATGGAAACTCGCAAACAAATTATAAACTTAATTTAAAGATAATTATCTCGGTGATATTTAATTCCCCTAAGCTTTTAAATGCCTGTTCGTTTGTCAAAATGTTTGTCAAAATATATCAATTATTTATGTTTGTGATGCTAAGGCGTTGTTTGTTTGAATAGAGATTTTTAGGCTCTATTATGTAATCTACCGTACTTTAATATATATAACTTTTTTGTACTAAAAATTACATTGATTTTATGAAAGCCTTATTAATCTTCCACAAAATTGATATTTTTAATTGATACACTAAATACCAAGATGAAATTATAATAATAATAATTTTACTGTAGAGCAAGAAACAAGAGAGTATAAAGTCCCTTTTCCAACTGAGGTCCTAAGAATAGCAACCACAATATGTCAATATATATTTTTATAATACCGTAAAAATGTGTGGGTGGGAGGATATGTGGGGGTGGGATGATAAGTGTTTAGGGAGGAGAGGTGGTTGTGTTCAGTGGAAATGTTAAATATACACTCCATTGGCCCTGAAAAGTAGCAGTCTTAACTTTATGGATTGCACTATTATAAGCTACACCATAGTAGATAATGAAGTGTAAAAAATTAAACTCAACCACTAAACATGAAAAATAAACCGGTTTAATAGAGTTTGCTATTCTTGAAATGTGACATACCTTAATGTAATTTTTGGCCAAATATTTGTTTGTTTAAATGATTGATTATATAATAATAGAAACAATTATAAACAAATTTATGCAAAAATATACGCTTTCCCAGAAACATTCACGCTACCTAGCCTTATTAGAATAATATTATGTACACAAATAAACAAAATTTAGCGCTTCTATTAATTTATTCAAGCATTAAAAATGTAATAAAAATATTTTGTGCACTTGTGTGTTGAGATAATTTATAAAATAGTCAAATGCATTTAATCCAAGAGGCAGGCTACTAATAACAATAGGTTTCAATCCTAAGATTCTGTACATAATCTTAGGTTGTCTAATAATGTTTGTGCTTAAAGTTTATATCCCAAAAAATAATCTAACACAAGTCTAGCCAATAAAAATATAAAATATTCCAACTAACACAAACACACACAAAATAAAAAGATTTCTTTATTAAGATTAGCTGCGCTGACATACCTTCTAGTAGAATATAATGGCCAAATAATAAATAATAATTTCATGTTGTTAAAGAAAATGATCAGTTTTACGTGAACACAGTAGGTCATTCACGTGTTGGCTTAAATAAAAGGTCGTCTTTAATAAAGTTGAAGTAGTAAGATGAGGTTATATATAAGGCTGAAGTAAATTTAGAAATAATTTATCATCGAGGTAGAGCTTATTATACAATAATATTTGTAATGAAATAAAGAGTAAAGGTTTAAATGGAAGACAGGTTATGAAATCATTAATTTTAATGGTGTGGATTAAATCATTTTATTGTTGTTTGAAAACATCTTATCCTGAACTTCTGCCTGTGATAAATATTTTTTTCTTAGGTTTTTTAGTTTAAAATGTATTTATAAAATATTAAAATAAGTGAAATATGTTATGATAATGACTGGGTATGTTAGGTTTCTATTATATACTTATTTCTTACTTGGTGATTAAAGTTTAAAGATCAATTTTCCTGTCAATATAAAAGCTGTCTTTACAATGAATCGAATAAACTACTTTTCAGGACAATGGTATTGTGCTGTTGACGTACATTAACTCGAGATCTAAAGGACAGGTAAGTTTATTTTAAATCGTGTTTAAGAGAGGTCCGTCTTCTTTCTTAACCAATCAATTTATTCAGAACGTTCTAAAGTATAAAGTGATAATCTATGAAAAAGTTTTAAGTGTTATACGTGCACTTTTGTGTCCAAGATTTTTGGGAGATGATTATTCATTTATTTTAAACTTCAGTAGAATATTTCAAGAGTAACAAAAAGGTTCCAAATGGTTTGTTACAAAATAAATAAAAATAAAATTAATGAATCAAACAATATTTAATTTGTGATTAATATTTTTATTCTCAACATTACTCTAGAAAATAAAGGTAGGCACATTAAAAAAAGCCAGAATTTTCTATTATTTATTTTAGGAGAGGGTCATCTATGTTTCTCTTTTTGTGTTGGACAAGACCAAAACCCTCTTTCCCAAAAAGAAAAAGAATGTCGTATTAGTTGCATCCATGCACTACTATGACGGAATTAATAATTAAACAGGGATGCCAGATATATTCATAGCATACATCAAAATAAAGTAGGAACTGACTGTTTTGACAAACAATGCGCTACATTACGATATCCAGATAAAATAAGAGATGGCTTAGGCAAAGGTTATTTAGCATGCTTGATCATTGTGGCGTAAATTGCTATGTACTTTTTTACTTTCTAATCCAACCTGTAATGGTGATCTTAACAAAACCGGCGTCAATTTTTGAAAGAGCTAAGTGCATGCCTGACAAGAGATCAGCTAGTATGAGTAGTCAATTTGTAAATATTCCTAAACCATCAACACTCATATTAGAGAGATATTAAATATAGCGTAGGCATACATCATACCACAAGTAGTTAATGATCAACCAATGACAGTGAAAAGGTATAATATTCTTCACGAAGTAACGACAAAAAAACAAAACTTACACTTAAGATTGCTGGAAGCTTATGCATTTAGAACACCAGGCAATGCTGTTTTAGGATTTTTCCGAGCGAGTTCAAAATTCATTTGTATTGTTTAAATGACCTTTTTTTCCAATTTGAGTATGATAAACCCATCCTACCATTTTAGGTCGAAAAATTCACGTTACCATTGTTGGGCTAGAACAGAAACTGTGAAGCCAGTTGATACTGTATTGAAAGTCTTGAAAAAAAGGATTTATGATCAAAATGAGAATGCAGTTACACAAGTGCTGAATTGAATTTTGAATCTTGATTTTTGACTCAGACTTGACAAAAAGATCCTGTACGGGTTGATCTTGTTCAAAAACGATTTCAAGATCATACCGTGGAATCTCTCTATTCTTATTAAGATTTAAATGGTTTGAAGGTTATTTTTGGAGCAATCACTTAAAGCAAGGAGGAAACTACGAGATAGACGAGAAATTCAAAAATACCCAGAAAAAAGAAACAAATGCCTTGTTATAAGGTTAAGGAAGTAGGGCTCATTTCAAAAGAAAAAATGATAATACTAATGTAAGGATCTATAGATTGTCTCCATAATTAAATTAAAGGAAGAGTTGTTCACCTCCTTGGCTTGGATTAAAAATCTATATTTCTTCAATAGGCCTATGTTAAATGGTTATTCTGACTCAAATGAAATCATCAATAATCATGTGTTAAATATTTAGTCAAGATCAAACTTCGATTGTTTTATAGCAATAATATCGACAGTTTTCAATTTTTAGTAATACATCCTTGATGTTTGTATGCTTATAAAAATCCGTGCAAAATTTCAGCTTTTAAAATTTGAGGAACTCCTCAAATTTATTATTCAGTATTGAGATGAAAATATTTTTCCAAACATAATTGTTATTTTCAAAAAACTGAAAAATGACACCTGGACACGGGAATAAAACCCGGGAGCTTTGGCTTAGTACACCACTGCTATAACTACTGAGCTATCCAGGATTCGTCCCGTGACCAAGGTCATTCCTCACTCATATTTTAAGGCAGAGAGTCTATAATGGAATTAGGGAAATCGTCGGCTACAAATGTGTGATTTCTAATATCACGAGTTATCCGAACACCCAGCCTTCTGCGACTCGGTAGTTGGCTTATGCGCCACATGTACAGTTATTATTATAATTGTATGGGATGCATCTTAAATGTAGCTGGTATTATAAAGAGTAGCCAGTTTGAGTACCAACATAAGAAGTCAGCCAAATTTCAAAGAGCACCTTTCAATAGGCACCAACTTTTAATTTACTCTGGGTGAAATTAACATTAGCTACGCCTCTACGTTTGTGTAATGTATTTGAGATAATAAGACCATTTTTTAAATATATTTAAAAATTGAAATTTCTAGACATACAATAATATGAAGGCATAACAGACTTTGTATTTTTTTTTTTTTGTCTACGTTTATTTACATTTCAATTTATATATAAGCTGGATGAAAGACATATTATTAAAACTTAAAAAATGTATGTATTAATGTAATATACAATAAATTAGATACGATTATTATTAATTTGTTATTTAGCACCGCGCCCTACTGCCTGTTTGGGTTATACGCCTTAGATACAATTCTCCTTATCATTTTATGTCAACTGAAATTATATTCAATAATAAAAATACAACATCGTCTTGAAGGCATTTTGGTTCCTAAAAAAATGAAGTGCTCATGTAGGTCTTTAATTTGGTGAAAGCGTATAATCCGAACGGGTAATAAGATATGGTGCTAAAAAAAGAAGTGAAACTATTATGATGCTTTGTGTCTATTAAAGAGACAATCTAACCAAACGGAAGACGTGTGTGACTTATATAAAAATATCTCTCGAATAAAGTGTACCATCGAATTATGGTAAACTGTTGAATTCATGAGAATAGTGTGAAATTTAAAACAGTGATACAGTTTTTCACATTAATAATATACAACAAAATTAAAACAAATATACAGATGATATCATGTTCTATTTTGTCAAGTATATAATATAAAAAACTGTATTTTAGTGCTCTTTAATGTTAGATAGTAATCATGTATCTACTATTTGGTTAATCGGCCATGGGATGGGTTTGTCCTTATTCATTTCGTCTTCGTACGTTATAAAACTGCACTTTCAAAAAGTGGCATTGAGAATACTTAGAACTTATATTTTATTACGATGAAAGAAACATACGTCGTTTCTTTAGATATACATCGTACCTTGAATTTCTAGCTGAAAATACTTGGCATTTGAATGGGCTAGTATATATTTGTGGTTTGCAGGGATGACAAACAGGTTAACCTTCACCTCTATAAAACATTCAACATTACCGGTATGTGTGGAATATTTTACGTGGAATTCAAATTGAGAAATTATGTTGTACGTTAATCTTTTTATCGCAAGCACACATTTTATCCAAATATACTTTAACTGCAGTAGACAGAGGTTTAATAAATCTAGTGGTTTTCTAGGCATATTTATTATATTTTTTTAAAGATTTTATGAAAAATTTAAAATTAATCTGTTTTGTACCTATAACTAAATTGTTATAGTGCGTATATATCATAAAGCTAAAATATTGGTTTTAAAATTATTTTTAGTAAGAGAGTTTAACGTAACAGCACAATCATTATGATGTATATAATTAAATATCATCTAGTATGCCATTTTCATATTTTTGCAGGACTTGTTATTTTAAAAAGTGATTGATCATAAACGTTAATTAGATGAGTAGTGTTAAAATCACTTTTATTTGAATGTAGCTCTTTTATTAATAGTAAAATAATATCGGTCCTAATGATACTTAAAACTTTCCATGGCGTCAGCTTGCAATAGAGCTATACCACCTGACCAGCCACCATCTGTTGGTGAAGATAGACCAAACTTCTGTGGATAGAGGGTGCCATGTTGTCAACACAGTTAAATCTTTGGCAATTAATCACAGTTTTATAGAACAGAACCACTACTTTTACATTCAAGTATCGTCTCATTAGTCTTCAAAAGGCTGAGTTGAACCCGTTCCAGACCCATTGATTCACAGAAAATTACAGTTGTGATCAAACCCGGGACTTTTGGATTCGTAGTCAGAAAACACTAGACCATAGAGACTGTCCCTAACGATACATCAGATTCAGGATATTAATTATAAATTATTATATTTATGAATTTATTAAGGCAATTTTGTAATCTGATTAATCCTTTCATAGTGGGTATTAGCTAGGGAAATAATTTTAAAAGTGGCTTTAATGTTTTATATCATATTTGGAGAGTAGTTTATAAATTATTAATAATTTAAGAAATTTAGTTAATGTATTTATATGGCATTCCATTAAAATTTAAAAATTGTTTTAATTTGTGATGTTAAATAAATTTATACATCTGTCCTTTATAAAATGTATGTTAAATTAATGAGCTAGTTTGGTTCACATAAACTATGAATTATTTTATTTGTGAATTTATAAAGAAAACTCGTATAATGTATTGAAATAAAAGTTAATGCAGTTAAACTTGTTACGTAACTTGCTATACTTATGCTGACACATCAAATTTATTTGGAAAAAACAGATTAAATTACCACCAATTCTTAAAAGCACATCTGCACTACAGACTCTTGGTTAATGTTCATCTAACAATTGTTCCACTTTGGTTAAAATTTAGTTATGCTTCATTATCTGTTTATTTTGTTCATTTAAGTATGGTATAGTATTTTGGTAATAGTATAAAGGTGTATAAGTTTATGCTTTGCCTAGCCAGAAAGATATCTAAACAAGTCTTGGACTAGAGTTTTTCTCCTTAATCTTAAAAACATTATATTACCTTCTACAAAGTATTTGGCGTATTGACGTTTGGTTAGATGACTTGCACAATTAATTACTATGAGCTCAATATTGTATATGGCAAATATAATACTAAAGAGAGCTCTTATATAAATTTAGTGACAGCCTTATTATCACTTAATGCAAAAGTTGTCTGAGAAGCTCTAGTTTTCCAGATAAAATGGACGTGCATGCAAGCTCCTTTAAAACAACTTCCTAGGGATTATAATCAATCTTTCAAATGTTTTTCTTTCTCTAATGAGACTGAACACAATATTATTCGGTGATGTGAAGTCAAATATCATATCATTCAAAGAAACTGCAGATAAGATAATTTTTCTATTATTAAAATAGAAAATGGAAAATGGAAAATATAACCTTATATTATATCCATTAAAGACTACTTATTAATTTGATAGACAAATGTGTTAAATTGTGTTTCATTACTTATCCCATAAAGAAGATTCATTTACAAAATATATTTTTTATGTACAAAAATTGAGATTTTAAATCATATGATTCATAGAGAGATAAAATTGTGCTACATAAAATAAACTGAAATGCCAAGACGTTAAATTTAATGTTAGTTAAATACTGTATCCATTTAGATTACTGAAATAGGTTTGAAAGTTATTAAACCTAGGATTCAACAATTAAAATAGCTTTGTTGGTAACCTTGAAAAGCTTTTAACTATATAGACGATTTTATATGAAAATTGAAACCTAACCTCCTAAGTTTGGTGGAGGTATTGGTTTCCTAAGGTGACGTGTGCACACAAGATTTAAGTGGAGGTTAAGATTTGTTCACAATTTTATTGTAATGGCGATTTGTACTCAAGAAAAACCAGTGACATTCAAAACCACATTAAAATAAAGTATCTCGAATGCAATACGATGGGGGAATATCTGGTAATAAGAGATTCTGGGTTGAAGGCTACCGCAAACAAAATGGACAAGATTGTATATATACATGAAACTGTTATTTATATGTCACACTTTAAGATATGTAAAGTGAATGTCTAAACAATTATTGTGGAATTATTTTTATTTTTAAATAATAAATAAGTTAAGGAAAGAACTACACTATAAGGTAATAGGAAAACTACAAACACACAAATAATTTAAACCCATTATAGTGAGAAAATAAAAATAAAAGTAAAAAAGTTTTCTCTCGATTTAAAAAGTTACATAGGCCTAACTACATATATTCTAACGCAGACTAAATATCAGTCTCACATAACAGGTGATGGTGAGGCTGGTGGAGCTCAAAAATAAGCCTAGCATTCTCAGGGTGGTTTTTTCATGTCCAAACTTACAAATGCTAGTACATTTCCTCTTAATGCTACCTTAATCATTTAACTCTCACTAGCATGGTTAAATAATCACATACCAGATGGAAAAAAATAATTAAATATCCATACGAATATTATAATGATCTTTTTAAAATACATAGCATTGAAAATATTAGGAACGAGGCTAATTATTTATTGATGGCATCAAAGGGCTTAAAGGATGTGTTATTTTTTATTAGATAACTTCTAATTTAAATAAGTTCATCCAAATTTTATGTTCTTGGCATCTTACTACTTTTCGCTAGTGAAATAATAAATATATAAATTAGAGGAGATGTACTGTATATGAATTGGCGTGGAGGGGTAATGAGAAACTATTTAAGGAAAATCACTTTTGGTAAACCTGACCGGGATCTAAGTCCCAATCTCATTGTTTTCATGAATCCAAGCAATTACGAAAATAAAGCCTTGGACCAGGGGTAGCCAAAATCGATGAGTGGGGAACTACTTTCGAAATTCAAATTGTTTCACGAGATACAGTGACAGCAAATCTCCCTCACATCGCGGTTGAAATTAACTTCAGTGTTAATTGTTCCATGTACAGTACGTAAAGTAAAGGGAGTTGTTCATTCAATAGCATTATATAAAAATTTTAGAAGTCAATTTGTATTTTTATTTGGTAAATTGAGCAAACAAATAATGATTAAATGTAACCACGCCCGTACACATTTTGGGCTTACTCGACAGGTGCACAAATCATTCTCGAAACAGAGGTGACAAGAGTACGTTAACCATTCTCTAAAGAAATCATTTACCGTTTCATTATTATTTAACTTACTATTTAACTCGTATTTCGACCTGTCTCGCTTAGTGCTGCGGTTCAGCTCAGATTATGATTCACGCGAGGATCGAAAAACAAGCTATCCATCCAAAGCTTTACAGGGTGTATTTTAATTGGTTTCATATATTTTAGGGACGTGATCTCCCATCGAACAAACGATTAAATAAAGGTTCATTTATAATAATAATCGACTTTAATGGCGAAGTTAAGGCTACTGCCTTTTCTTACACTTAACCAATACAATTAAACTGAAGTTTTACAAAATAATATATATAAAAACACATAAAAAGTATTTAAAGAAAAAAAACTAGAGCTAAAATACACAAGGATTACGTACGTACCACGCTCGCACGCGCGCACACACACACACACACTCACAAAGGTGCAATTACGTCTCACCCCTCTCAATCTCACGAATGAGCTTCCACACGCAGCTTATCTGTGACTTTTCTCTTGAAACCATTAAATACTTATTTCTTTACATCGTTGGTTAGGGTATTCCATGAACGAGAAGATGAAACCGTGAAAGAATTTGAGTTTGATTAACTATATGATCGAAATCATTTAATAACTCTAAATCGAAGCGTTCAAGCATGGGTCCATAAACGCTTCGATTTAGAGTTATTAAATGTTTTCGATCATATAGTTAATCAAACCAAATTGCCTTAATGAATGAGTTACATAAATAAGTAATGCCATATATGTAATTTTGAGTTGGTAATAATGTACGTATGTTTTGTTTTGCTGATTGTATTTTGTAGTGTTGCTTACAGAGGCAAGTTGGTTATGGAAGATATTGCAGATTACTTCGGAGTAGGAAATAGTCACGGAAATGTAATCGGAGAGGGAAATGGCACACCTATCTTACAAGTATGGATCTTCAGATTGGAATGCATTAAGAGCAATTATACCTTATTCAGAAAGGTACCTGGTCAGGCGATTACCTTGTCCAATATCATTCACATGACTCCGCCAAAGTTTGCGAGAGACGGGCTCATTTGAAATAATATTCTTTGACACTGGAAAATCAAGAGAAGTAGAAAAGGTTGACATTGAGGAAAGAGTTTGTTGTAATGTGGATGAAAGTCTATAATATAGTAGGGCCTACAAGAATCATTGCATTAAGGGAATGAATTATACATACGACTATTTGGAATATTTTCCATGAAAACCTTATGTATCCTTATCACCTTCAATGGGTGCAAGGACTTACTGAGGAAGATTTACTGCTATGAAATACATTTTGTCAACGCGTCAACAAAAATGTTCTGTGTTCCTATATTTCTTGACATTCATCCTGATTACTGGTAAGAATGGTTTTACATATACTGGAGTATTCAACTACCATCACAATTACATCTGGAGAAAATAAAACCTTCATGCAGCGTGAAGGGACAAACATCAACATAAGTTTAGTGTAAAAATTTGGGCTGGAACCTTGCATGATCATTTGAGACGCCCTTATTTTTATCTCCACATCTGACAGGAGACGTTTATCTGCAATTTATTCAAAATGACTATTACTATTTGCAGGACAATATACAGTACCTCTGGATGTTGTAAGAAAATTGTGGTTCGTACATGATGGTGCCCCAGATTACTTTAGTTGGAGAGCTCGTCAGTATTTGGATTTCCACTTCGTCAAAGAGGGATTGGTTGAGTGGGATCCATTGAATGGCATGCTCAGTCACCCAATTTGAACCCAATGGATTTTTATCTCTGAGGACATTTAAAGTCAATTGTTTACGCAAATCCTATGCTGGATGTTAACATTTTAAGAAAGTGTATGTAAATGGATGTGAGAAAATACGTAACACTCCAGGCCCTGGATTCACTAACGATTGCAATTCTGCTCTGGTGCAAGTAAAAAAATGGCACAAATTTGCACCCAAGATACTCCCAAAGATGCGCCTTAGTATTTGCTTCATTTCCGTATTCACTAAACATGGCGCAGACTTTTAGACCAATCCTTGTGAAGAATTTACTTTCAAAGTCAAGGCTACTTTAGTTAACTCTCTAATGAAAATGACAGAAAACACAAAGGTTTCTAAACATTTTGCTTATAAACTAGCAACACAATTAAAAGCGGTATATTTCTGGATGCCTTACAAACACAATATTAGTTCATGATTTAGTATTTATTAATAGTATTATTTTAAAGCTTAAGTTACATTAATAAAACATCTGTAGAAACTTTAAAACTTATTCTAACCACCATATTTAGTACGAGATGACTTTGTACTTAGAAGAATACAAACCTCTATGGATTACAAAGATTACACAATAATAATAATATTTAGCACTGCGTCTTACTACCCATTCGGGTTATACGCTTTAAGTACTAATTACACTAATGGATTAGGAATTGGGAAGGTTAAATTGGAGGAAGTGAGCCCAAATTTGCGTGGTGGGAGAGTGGAAAATCATTTAGGAAAAACCACCCCCAGTTCACCCGACCGAGATTCGAACCTCGATCTCCCCGTCCTCAGAAGTCGAGATCAACACGACTAGCTCGTTAGCCAACTACGCCACCGAGGCGGGTAAAGATTACACAGTTTGTGGTTTTGTTTGACCTTTTGTTTTGTAATATTTCAAGAAATGCCATTGCGTTGTTTTAATTTAAAATTTCAACAGTAAAAGGAAAGTAATTGCTTTTTTACAACTATCTAAATTGAAACAAATTTAGTGCTCGACAGACGTATGCTATTTTAATTTTTGTATTATTAATTGGGGTGCATTTAACTAATTATTGTATTCCAAGCCATAACGGTAATATTTAGCTATTTAAATTTATTGAAGTGACAATCATGATTTTAATGGTTGCACCTACTTTTGAGTGATGGCAAATAAAAGGCGCAGCTTTGCTCTCAAATTGTGCCTACTTCTTTTAATGAATAGTGATTTGGTCACATCTTCCAAACTTACTGCAGCGCAGCTATTTGCTCCCGTTAGTTTATCCAGACCCAGGTGTATTTAACATAGTATGACAAAGCATGGAGCGCAGTCTCAAGGGAAGTATAGAAACGAGAAAGTGGACACCATTTTAAACAATTTTTGTAGCCAAATGTTCTGCCTTATGTTTTTATTTGTTTCTATTTAATATTGTCTAGTTTAATTGTTTATTGATTATTTGATATTGTTAAACAATAAAATTCTTCCTAACCCATAATCTAAACGTTTCTGGACCCATGTTTATATGAACGTTTTTGATAGATAGGTCGATGGGAATAAGCTCCTAAGATATTTGACACCAGTTAAAATACATACTGTAGATATCCTTCCAACGGATCACTAGTGAATCATTTCAACTGACTGCCGTCTCAGGTGCCGCTGTTCTGCTTTTTCACTTTCACCCTTAGGCCTAAACCCAAATACAAACGCAATAGGGTAATGCAAATATACATCATTTTATTTTACTTTATTGGATTTATGATTGTAATGGAAATAGTATTAAAAAATGCTAATAAATTTTGCAACAAAACATTTTTATTTTAAGATAATACAAGGATCATTCATTTTTTAAACAGAATGATGAAGAAAAACATCGAATTAAAATCTTGATGCATAGCTTACTGAGAATACCGGCACTTACTTTCATCCACCATATGTTTGATGTGTTAGGAGTAGCTCACCACATCCATCCGAATGCAGTTATCAAGAGGTTTGTATATGAACTTAACAGTATGCCTCCTTCATTTGTAAATGTTCTCAGGAAGAACAGAATAACTCCTTAATTTAAAGTGCAACATTACCTAAAGCCATCGAGACCACACATATCCTAAACTTAAGGCAATCCTCTTCAACAACAAGTCACTTTGGGAAGTGCAAAATATATTTCTACCGCGAATTACCTTAAAAAAAAACTTCGGTGGCCGCATTGTCTAATGCACTACTTTAGCAGTAGATTAAACTGCCGATGACAGGGAGACCAAGGATCTAATCTCGAGTGGATGTATTGAGAGTGGTTTGTACCAAATGTTTTTCCACTCTCCTTCCATGGAAATGTGGGTACAGTCTGAATATCCTGGGGTGAGGTTATAGACCTGACCACCCTATCAACAGTAACACAGTCTATTGCAAGATTGACACGTGACCTGGGGCGAGGTTATAGCTCCGACCGCACTGTAAACAGTTATACAGTCTATTGCAAGTTTAACGCATGTTGTCCACCATTGTATGTGGTTCCTTTCAATACCAACCTATAATTTCTAATAATGCCCTGATAAACAAAATGTTATAAAAAAGCCATATCAGTAGGCACGCAAATAAAATGTTGAGCTCGTATAGTCATGCTTTCCATAGACGAGGTGATCGGAGATTAGTCCTACCCAGTTATAATAAGGATATTGTTTCCAATATTATTAATCTTTCTCCCTTCAATAAAATTAATAAGCCATTTTTTAAACCTCAAACTTTTAAATACTTAAGCCATTAACTATTTAATTAAGGGCCGTTTGGATGGCTAGCTAAACCCAAGCATAAGATAAATATATATTAAAATTATAAATAATTGAATAAGAAGATGAATTGTTAAAATCAGACCAAATACTGTACCATTTTGTAGTGTTTGTATAATTTGATTATATATACTATAGAACAATGATATATGAACATAAATAGATTTGCTATTCAGAAATATTTGTAGGCAAACCATTTAAATTGCTTTTGTATCCTCTCGCTATTGTTGCCATAATTAGTTTCGAATGATGAATGATACTATCACAAAAGTTACGTCTCATGCTCACTATTTTCCGTCAAATAATGTACTCTGGACCTCGTCACATGTCAATTGAACCATACCACCCTTACAAATCAAGGACAGTAATTGGTTGTTATCCCGACACAGCAGAGCATTCAATGTCACTTGGAGGAATATCATATATTCAACGTCAATCAATCATTTCCCTGGAGACTCTTCATTGAATGTAGGTCAAAGGCAGAGAACTTATTTAAATAGCCGTGTACCTTAAATGCTACCTAAACAATGTGGGTTGTTATGGAGCTCGTGGTTCTTATCAGCTGTATCCTTCAGTGGCAGTTGGTCCATGCTGCAGCCATGGTATGTTGATACCCCAGTGGTAATATGTGTATTGTTTCATATGCACTTCTCATTATCTAATAATTACAATAATAAGAATAATATTGATAGTGATGATTATAGATTAAACAGAAACACTCATCCACATATATAGACCATAAAAAAATTGGTAGCATGCTTCCCACAAAATAAAATAATTTGCTCTTTGGATTTATTTTGAAATTATATAAATGGTTAATATTTAAAGCATTAAGGAATAACTAGTATATTACTATACCTATGAAAGATTATTTCTGTGAATTAATTATTTAATTTCTTTTGCTTGGAATGAATTATGTATGTGTTAGGTTGACAATCCTAATGTATTATACAGTAATAGGTAAATACAGAACCGATAATTTAGAATAACTGTCAATTTAATATGTATTATATTGTGTTTTGAAGATTAATTGCTTGTTCTAATTAGACTCAAATTAAACTAAAAATAAATGGAACGGTGCACCGAGCATTCTTTCTTTATCTTTTAACTTTGAGTAGAGACATTTACAAAAAACTCGTAAGATTTGTAAAATGAGATTATATATTTAATCAATTTTGCATATTTTTAGAGTGCCGCATAATATATGTATCCCTGTATGCTTAAAACTCAGATAATTTTATTTTATATAAGTATATTAGAATTAATAAAAATTAATATTTAAAGTGTTAGAACATACAATATTCGGCTATTTTGTGTCTCAAATATTTAAAGATATGTGACAAAAAGTCGAAATTCACTCATATTTAAAGTAATTTCAAGTGATATTTATGGGAAAACCAGAAGTTATATTTTGTTTGTTAGGTCTAGATACAAAATATATATAAAATCGTTATAGTGGATATTGAGAAAGACTTTTTTTTATACTTTTGACCTTCAGTAAACTACCCTTAAATCTAGGTTTAGATATCTAAATCCTAGAACTCCATGGGGTGGGGGGGTGGGGAACCTTGAAAACCTGAAAACCCTAGATAACAAATTCTAATCCGATGCGGAGCTTATTAAAAACACGTTCACTCATGGCAAGCGCCAAATGAATAAATAATAATAATAATTATTATTATTATTTATTATTATTTGTAAATGTGTCAAACTTCTGTGTTGGAGGTCCGGAGCTCAATCCTCGGTTCCAGCAAATTTATTTGATTATCAAACCCTTACTTCACTTCTGACAGGACGTGTATTAATCACAACTTGTGAATGTGTGGAATGCCAGGCCTCCACCGTGGTTCGGATCCCACTTTAAACTGTAGCTCCTCTATTTCATATCACAATCACCATACCATTACACATTATCGTAGGTGCGTATAACCCTAGCTGGTAGTAAGACGCGATGCTAATAATAATAATAATTATTATTATAATTATAATAATTATAATTATAATATTTATAATAATAAGTACTAGTTAACTATTTGGTCTAAAAGCTCAAATAATTAAATTTCCTAATTTTTCCAGTGGGCTCAATTTGATATCCCAATTAATATGTGATAGATTTTAAAAAAAAATTGAGGTATTTAACGTGCACTTTATGAACATACTGATTAAATCAACACATTAAAATCTCTATGAGCGAGAGAGAAAGGGCCTTCCAATTTATTTTCACATATCTTGCAAGTTTATTTTATATGCAACAAATGACATGCGATGGCCTTAACTCCCCCCCACCCCCTCCAAAATAGTTGTGTCATTGATTCTTATCACTCAAGAAATATTCATCCACCACGGCTAGGTTTTAACCCACGATCATCGGGTCCTAAGGAGAGACTCTTAACTAAAATAAAAACCTAGGCTGACAACATATATTAGATAATATCGCTCTCTAGCCAAGGAATACATGTAAGCACCTGTGTGTTCATCCATCCATGAAGCTGCAGAAGCGTGTTACTGTCAAGTCGAACACTCGGCTTTTGAGTTAGTGCCCTGTGGGGCTGTGGCAGGCCAAACTCAAGGGAGGCAAGCAAAGGAATGGCCTGACCTCTAGTGTTGCATGACACAACCACAGGGCCAACCAGAGCTCTCTATACTCAGACAAGAGACTTAAACAATGTTGTCACCAGAGTGTATCAGATTCACTACAATAATATATCAAATTAATTGACCAATTCGTACATACTTTCTCATATTATAGTATATCAGGTTAGTTTGTAACAAAATACCCAAAAATCAGTAAATATACTATTTATTTTTATTTTCAAAACGAATATACAGCATTCTCTATTATGTAAAATACCCCAAAGTACCCATTTGGAACAAAGAAGAATATTGATTTTGGAAATATACTCATTTCCTAACATTTGTTATAAAAAAATTACCCTTCAACGAAATTAACCTAAAGAACACAGTGCTATTTGTCACATTCAACAAATACAAATAAAATTATTATAGCTATATTTTAAGAACGTTTGAGTTTTTTAAAATAAACATTTTTTTTGCAAACGTCACTAAACAAATATGCAGTTTTATGTTTTATCAGAGCCTTTTTCAATGAATTTTAAAAATCGTATTAATCTTCATTAATTAACCCTTACTTTAAACCGGGGATCAAATTTTTTTTAAACTAGGCATGCTAACATTATTGAAATATTACACAATCAAATCAAAAAATAGTTTTAAGCGAATTGAATCAAATAATCCACACCAATGTGATTTCAACTTTGATTATTTATTAAAAGTAAGAGAAAATGAGTTTAGACTTAAAATTGTTCTCTTGTCAAAGTCAGGTCAACCCAGACGAAGGTCAAATGGGGCATGGCACTTTTATTTTAAAGCTACAATTATTGTCAAAGACTCAAAACACGTGAAATGTATTTTATAAAATGACTTTTATGAATTTTTCAAACCAAGTTATTTAAAACCACGGTTAGAATTATAATGATGAACATTATATATATATATATATACATAGGAGGATTATATCTTTTTTACTTATCACTATCTTACAGGTAGAGAAAGTATTGTGATCGTCAAAATAACCGAACTCACGATTTTGATTAATTTCGACGTTTCATGACCCTTGAATCCGAAAAAGTTGATTTTGAATCTCCATCTGTCTGTCCGTCTGTCTGTAACTCGGACTAGAGCCTAGACCATTTTACCAATCGGGCTGAGCCCTAGTTTCTAGAGTTTTAATAGGGTTGTCCCGGGGGGTTTTTGGAATTGGATATCCAAACCTAAAATTAAGGGTAGTTTACTGAAGGGCAAATAGAGAGAAAAAATCGATTTTCTAAAAATCGGATTTAACGATTTTGAATAAATTTAATTTATAAGCATTGATCAATATTACGAACAAAATGGCTACTTTCATTTTCTCAGCAAAATGACTTTAAGGTTTCCTTTCTGATGTGTAAATTCTAATATTGTATTACATATCCTAAACTATTTTAGATATGAAATTATGTATCGTTACTAATATGTATGTCTATTTATAATACAAATATTTAATTGAAGCATATTTTTATAAAACCAATCATTTTCAAGCTTAACGCATATATATATTAACTTTTCGAACACTATTGGTGAAATATTGATACCGTATGACAAATCTAACTCGAAATGTTGACGGATGTCGACGTTTCATGAACTTCTTAAACCTAAAAATCTGTTTTTGAAATGCTGTATGTCTTTGTGTCTGGTTAACCCTAAAATTAAGAGTAGTTTAATAAAGGGTGAAAAGAGACAAAATCCTTTTTCTCAAAATCGGCTATAACAATTTTGATTAAAATTAATATTTAGGCGTTGATTAAGATTATTAACAAAATGAAAATTTTCATTTTCCCGTGAAAATGAGTTTTAGGGTACTTTACAGAAGCGGAACTTTTCTTATCTCCGCAACTATTTACGATACTAAACAACTTATCATTGCACAGTTGTAGTACTATTAAAATTAAAAATTTTACTTGAAATATATATTTATAAAACCAAGAGTTTCAGATATATTTTCAAACATATTAATACAATTTAGTGAGCTTAAGTTGTACTGAGATACTACATAAGTTTTAACGCAATAATTCTCTTATTCCATAGAGTAAGTAGATAAGTATGTACGTCAAAAAATGTATGTTCTTTTTTAATTAACTTCTTAGTGAAAATATATGTACAAAAATAATCTATCTCTAACATTTTAGACTCAATAATAAATATTTACCTTTTTATCGGTCTAAATTTATAAATGAGGAGTTTAATAAAATTCGATAACCATAAGATGTGCAACACCTAATAAAATGTCGAAAATTTTAATAGGAAGTCGTAATTCTAATACGAAGTAATGACCCTTGTGGACCCTTTTTTCTTGGCCCAAATATACTAATGAGGAATTTAATTTTATAAAAATAAAATAACAAAGTTTAAATATTGGAGTCAACAAATGTTTAACGAAAGTATAACGCAATTTTTGCTCGGGTTTGCTAGTGTATGTTATTTCGTTTCACATAAATTACTAGTTTTGAGTAGATCTCTCTCTTTTTAAATACTGGAGTAAGAAAGTCCGTGTGAAGTTCCGTACCATTTATTCAGCTATTATAAGCAAAACAACGACAAATATCAACAAAACATTCAGAAATGTTGTATAGAAAATATTCTAATATGACATGTTAAGAAAAACATGTAACTTTAAAATCAGTTTTAGTATTATGTTTGTTGAAAATTAATATTAAACGGACAGATTGAAAATAAAACTCTTTACGTGATTGAACATTAATACATTTAATATTGTAGTACATTTAAACTCTCACCCATATAAACTGAAAATATGAAAACCAAATACGTAATGTGCCACATTTTGTTGAAAGCCACACACTTGTAAACAAACAAAAAAATTATATAGATGCTAGAATGGAATATACGGACAAATGCACATAGAAAATAATATAATGAATCAGAATAAAAGTATGTATTCATAACACAGACACAACACGCTGCAAATCTTTTACAATGACAATTATGTTTAAAATAATCAACATATATTTGTTATATGATACAAGGTATGGATTTGTTTTAAACTACGTCAGTATAACATTTTATGTTTTGTAATTTAATTTATTTTTCTTTCAGAAGGATAATAGCTTTAACTCAACTGAATCAACTTTTGAAAGCAATCTTGAACAAGCCTTAGCAGAATGCTTTATCCCAGAGAACCCGTCAAATCTCACGGAAAGTAGAGAGATGGAAGGTATGAAAAATGATCAAGACACTGATCTGAATGGTAAGCGAACCCAAGCTAATAATTCTTCAAACCGTTCACGAAGCAACCATCATACTGGAAAGGGTTCTAACAACAAAGGCGAATCAAGAGGTGATGCAAGACACCAGAATGATTCCAAAAATAGTTCACAGCATCGGGAAAATCAAAACAAATCTAATTCCACTGAAAACGATTCAAATCAATCAGATAATGAATATTATAATAACTATAACAAAATGAATCGTATTAATAATAGATCCTCTACTCAGAACCCATTCAATAATGAAGGAAAATATCAGTCATCCTCCGAAGATTATATGGAGATTAGTAGTTCTAAACGGTATAATGAAGACGATGCAATGGTTGACTCTGGTTCAATGAACTCGTCAGAAAGATATCCATACCACACCAGCTATCCTTCATCATATAGAAAAAAAAGACAGTCTAGTAATAGAAACCGATATAAAGATGAAAGTTTTTCTGAATCCAATTGCAATGAAGGCTCGAGAAAAGATTATGGTTCTAATTCAAATGGTTTTCAATCAAACCGGGATATGTATGAGCCATACAACTATAGTGAAAGCTCAAATCAAAATGAAAGGAGACAACATGGAGTGAATAATTACCCTAACAAAGATTTTAATCACTATCCACCGAATTTTAGCAATCAAAATAGTCCCACTTACAGCCCTTACCCTGAAAGTTACGGAAATCAAGACGGAAGTTACAATAATCAAGATTCCCCAAGATCAAACAACCAAAATACTGGTTTTGACAATCAATACATGAATAATAGAAGAGGATTTGACAAGATCCTTGGGCGGGAAGTGAGGCAGACCAGAAGATCTAGAGAAACTTACAACACTAAAAGTGATGGTTTACCAGCTGTGAGTAACATTTTTCTTAGCTCCTTGACTTGTTTAAATACTGTATTGTTGAAAACTATTACTATATTGACGTGTGAGATTTACTCTAATATTATTGCATACTTTGTTTCAGTGCACAGTCCAGTGTATCTTTTCAAGACTACAAGTGGTGAGCAACTTATCCTGCAAAGTAACTATTCTAAATGGGCACAAATTCAATCATCTTTTGGTTTGCAGAAAACTAGTCACCTTATAAAATATATAACATTATATTATATGTTTTGTATTTTACTACCCATAGTGCTATCCAAATAGTTACTCTAATTGAGTAGGTATTAGGAAGATGGACATGTTAACGATATGGCATGGAAGGGGAGAAGGACACCGTTTAGAAAAAAAAGCACTCTTAGTACAAGAGGCAACAGTTCAAACCTCAAACTCCATCTTACTGAAAATCTAGAATAATGCTGGAATGAGTTTTTAGACCTATTGACCACCAATTAAAGTTATGGTATATTAAAAGTAATGATGAATTAATAATATAAACTTATTAATAACCATATTTATTCACAAAAAATAAAAATAATATAAACCTGCTTTGGTATCTGAATGGCCTATGGAATTACTCTTTAAATAGACTGGACTGAACTTGAAGGGTGTTTCATACTAAATGGTTTTTCTATCTCTCTCCATACAAATGCAAGTACAATTCCTACTAAAGTCATTCTTCTTCATCCCTAAAACGTTAGTGTGACTAGTTTTAGCAAAACGGGTAGTAAATCATGGTGTTAAAAATACTTGTTATAAACCACATTTTACCTTAAAAAAATTTTTTACTAAAACATTACATACTATGATAAAAAAAATTGTGCAGTTCCTTACAGTTGTATAGGAAATTTCTTGTTTAGTTTAATGTATACTTCAAATATACCTGTGTGTGTTACAGATAGATTTATATTAATTATCAGATTATAAATCTCACAAAAGATGTTACTTATTTTAAATATTTGTGTATATGATATTGGTGCTACAAGAAAGAGCCTAAACATTTAACAAAATTACAGTTTATAAAGGTTCAATAAACCTTAATCTATATTCATGAAGCCCACATATGCGCACGCATGGATAAGGTGTCAAAATTATCTAGTCAAATTGGCTAGTTATTAGAAAGTTGATGTTCTAACCCCGCCGGCTATACTGAGGGTGTTTTTCCTCAATTATTTATCACTTCTCTCTTAGGCATATGAATATATATTTCTTCTTAAAAATACCTTCCTCCCCCTAATACACTATTGTAATTAAATGGAGGCAGAATCTTAAAATGTAAATAAAATGGACCTTCTACATCCTCTCTTCTTTATACTACTGGAGCTTTAACGAGTAGATTAGTCAGACACTGAACAGATGTCTAGGAAACCAGGTTTGATAACAGATGACGGTTAGATAATTTTTTAAATGTATAAAACAAATTTATTATATTTAAAAAAAAATTAGTTTTACACTAAATATTTTGTGGAAAGTGGAATTTGGTGTTTAGTACTCATTTAATTTCATTAGGTATAGCCGCTAGTTTGTCATAAGATGAAAGAATGGCAAATGCGACATTTAAATTTTTGTAACGACAAAATTACCCTGTGCAACATATTTAAACACAATTTCACATCGAAATTACTGCAAAAAATCTCTTATATTACGGAATGAGAGTACAATGTCATATAAGACAACAATATGAATATCTAAATAGAACTATGAGAGACATCAGCAAAAACAAGGAGCTCATAGTAGGTGCCACCATATTGATCACAGGAGACTTCGAAAAACTCCACCAGACTTTCCGAGCCACTAGAGTTGACAAAGTCAACGACCACCTGAAAAGATCCTATTAATTCCCAGACGATGTGAAATTTTCCCTCTCAACCAACATGCGCATCTACATCTGTGAAAATAATAACTAGACTTATTTAACGATATATATTGCTGAAAGTCAACAATGGAGTATTTGCAGAGCACTAAACCAAGATTTACTTGAATAACTATCAATATGCATCATAGTGAAGACTATCCGGAAATAATGTAATTTTGATAATCCTGATCTACCTCTTCTGAAAAACACGCCTCCTTAGGGGTTTCAGGAGAAAGATATTTTAGATCCAATACTGATTTGGGAATTAAAATTAACGTCTGTATTTTAGTCCAGTTCAAAGCGCCATACCTGTCAAAAGGTAATAATACAATCTATAATATTTTAATTCTCTTAGTTTATTCGGTTTAACCATCCACGATCTTCAATTAAAATTTTATCACCCATCAACTTTCTGCGTAGTTTGAACCTTTATAAACGGTTTAGTGGGACCCGTTTACAGGTCAACAGTCTGCAAAATTTTATCATAGAAATTACTGCCATGGCAGGGTTTTACTACGGTATAATGGGTCTTGAAACCAATAATACCCATGATTACATCAGACCTGTCCTTCCAGTTTAAATGCATGTAATTCTCTATCAAGTATTGCTCTGCTATGACCATCAATACAGCACAAGGACAAACCCTGGAAGTTGGAAAGTGTTGATCTCCGTGGAAAAGTTTTCTCACATGTACAAATATTCGTAATGTGTTCCCTAGATAGTTTTAGCGGCAACCTTTAAAGACCCGCTCCTGAGTATGGAACCACTAACGTCATTTAAAAAAAGGCCTTGCCTTAATTTCTGTTATCTTGTTTCATTCAAATAGTATAAATATTCTGTCTCCCTAATCTTAAAACGGAAATAATTACACTTTATTGAATTTTGAATTATGAAGATGAATCCATAGATAAAACGTTGCATGATTTTTTCTCAGTACGGGAAATTAAAAACATTGGGACTAGGACAGTTTTTGTTTTGCTTAACATAATTTTTAAAAACTGACATTAACGCAAGATATGCTGTGGGCAAAAGCTGATTAAAGTATAAACACACGCTATTTTCCATTGTTCAGTTCATATAATAATCATACATATAGGTGTCTGCCTATAATAGGAACGTGTTTACTATCGTCATTTGTACTCTTTTGTTGTAAAATATGAAATTGTTTGAAATGTAAGTGTATTCTTTTTTATGCAGAGTATAGCCTCAACTAATTATTAGTAAAGTATTTAAATGCAGCTCTGTAAATTGAATCTCTTATCTTATTTCAGGTCAATGAAAAAGGTTTTCCAAAGGAGTCTTTTGTAGTCAAGTTGCTGGAAGACTCTGTCAGCAACCAACAAGAACGTTTGTCAGCAATAAGAGGGGTTCACTTCTGCTATAAAAAACTAGCCTCTGGTATATAACAAGAATTAATAATTACACTTAACAAAAGATTAAATATAAACTATAATACTGGTTCATTCAAGTCATGTTAATTAAGTTTTTAATTCTTGTCGAACTAGCTAATGGCTAGAATAGTAATTGATACTAGATATCCGTTTCGGTGGCCGTGGGGTCTAACGCGCTACTCTCGCAGTATGACGATGACAGAGAGATCAGTGTTCGAATATCAGTCGGGTGTGAAAGGAGTGCTTTTTCATAAATGGTTTTCTATACTTCCTCCACGCAAATACGGGTACCCTTCCTATTAATATAACCTCCTTAATTCCTAAAAATAATAGCGTTATTAGTACAAAAGTGAATAACCCGAACGGGTAGTAAGAAAGGTTAAAAATAAATTGATACTAGCCCCATAAGCTTGGGCTATCCTCTAAGCTTGCCAAGATTTGGGTGGGTTTTCTAACATGAGGATGATTTTTAAATTTTACTCGGTGCTTGTCATATTCTCTTATGAATAATGTTATACGTTTCAATAGATTTGTAAATATTTTGAGACCAACATCTACTATGTAGGGAATATTTGTTTTTAGTTGAGGTATTTAACTCAAACTTCTTGAACCGAATGATTATACTAGTACGTCAATTACAGTGGTATAAATATACAATATCAATCGCTTTTCTTCGCTTAACCCTTACCTATGCCTTATAATGAAAAAGGTAGGTAAGCGTTAGAGGTAGAAAAGGGTTTGGTATGGTTTATTCCAACAATGATCTAATCTAACTTAAATATATAACAGACACAACAACCAGCCCTCGGCCATTAATGCGTCAATGTGAAAGGGGAAAACCCTATTATACTAAATATACAATGCTCAGTCATGTTGGGAATTGAACCAGGAACCCTTAGCTCAGTGCTAGTTTTAAAGTTGTGTACTAAACCTAGGAGCTATTTATGTTAAAATACACCTTAAAATAACATATATTTAACATAGATTACATACCCTACCGACTGAGATAATGTTTTGCGATATTTCTTATAAATAACTATAATAATGACGAGGTCAAGTTTAACGTTCAATATATAGACACAAAATTGCGAGAACATGCAGTCAGCTTATAAACTAGTCCAACCATTAATAGTGACACGAAAACTATAAGCTCAACCCTAGCACCAAGTAGCGTAGTATCTTTTTAATAAAATTATTCCTTACACATATTTTACAGGAGAGAATCTAATCAAGCTTCTCCGGTGTATTTGACTGACTTTAAATACAGCGAACCGGGAACTTAGTGTCCAGGCTCAATCCCTGAGTAGATAAATTATGGCTTTTTTTAAACCTGTTGTTTGCTATTTTTCACAATAAGAGTGGCATTGAATTCACTTAATTACTTCCATTTGCTTATTGTTGTATTAATTAAGATATTTAATTTTTATGATAAACATTATATTCTCTTAGGCTGGCGTGTCAAACTTGTGGTTGGTGGCCCAATTCATGGTTTTGTGCGTCTCGCTGACCCTATAATTAACCATCATGTGATGCAACTTTTTATATATATATATAAACGTCGAGGGGCCACAAAATTGTTATTTAGGAAATTGGCATAATTTGGATAACTCTTTTATATGGGGTTTATGGACTAAATCTACTCTGATTTCGACAGGGATAAATTCCCAAAAGTTTATGATTTGGGTTACGAATTATGTTCAATGTTTAACAGAACATAACTTGTTATGCTAAAAGTTGTTTTCTCACATGAACTGGAACCAAGCACCCAAGAGGTATCGAATTACAAAAAACACATTTGTTAACAGTAAAAATAAATTAACATTAAATTTAAAGCTCGACCATAACAACATTATTTCAAAAAAAAAGTATGCACACTTTTGTTCATCTTTTCTTTACGTAAAAAACATATACTATGTATTCAATTTTTTTTAAACACTAAGTTGGAATATTGTTTCCTTATTAAGATAATGACCAAACTTTTTTTTTTAATTTTCAATGGAGCCCTTTCAGTATTTTTATTGTTTATTATAGCCCTTGTGATTAAAAATCTTAACACAATCTAGTCTGAAGCTTTGTAAAAGTAAATATTAATTAATAATTTTAAAATAATATTACTTCATGCAGTAAAAATACATTTACTAAAGCCCTGAGAATTGGGTAAAACTAACATAATAGGCTATTATAAGAGTATTCTGAAAATTCAAAAATTATACCTGGATACGGGAATCGAACGCGGGAGCTTTGGCTTAGTAAGCTAATGCTCTAACAACTGAGATATCCTGGAATCGTCCCGTGTATAGGGTCATTCTTCACTCATGATGGACATGATGGACGTGATAGACGTGATAGCTTTGACTATGTGATTACCAGATATAAGAGTGTTCTTAAAAAATAATTAATGCACTTTACATTTTTAAATCAAGAAATGATTTTATTTATTAAAATACCAATAAATTATTCGTAATTATGTGTATTAATATTTTTCATTTGCAATATTTCTTTGTTTTAAACAAACTTTTTACGATTATCAAACATAGTCATACTAAATAAGTAATTTTATGTATTATGATTTTATTTAAATTTATTTTGTGGTTTCAGAGGTGGAGGAAGATAACTGTGAGTTTTCGAAGAAGCTGTCTTTCTGCCTAGGCCTCAAATTCAATGTTAACAAAATCCATAACTCTACTGATGACAATTTGATTTCCCTCTGAAAACCATATTTGGTTCATAAAAACGTCATTCAATATACATACACTAACGCTTACGAAAGCTTGGAAGTAGGGTCAACAATGAGATTTAATTCCTAGAATAAGTTGTTTAACTTGAAAGCATATCGATAAATTTGAGTTTGTTGTAGCTACTTATTGAATTTCTGTCATTATGTATCAGGAATATGCAGTTCTAATATCTTAGTTACCAATAGAAATTCATATCTTAAATGTTTATAGAAATATATTGTATACTAAACATATTATAAATTTATAAAAATATAAGTAGAGATTATATTTATATTTTAATTGTGGTTAATATATAAAAAATAAAGTTTATTGGGTAAATGTTTCTCCAAAGTTTTACTCCCATATTAGTAATAAATACTTATTAATCATTAGTAAGTTAACACTTTGTTTAAATTAATCAAAAATTGAACTTAAATCCTTTACATATAGCTGAAAATTTATTTACTCCTAGATGTATACAAGCAATGTGTTTTAAATATATTGTTGAGTTTAATTATTAATATAAATTCAATCCCACAAAAAATAACCTCATATGTTTCTTGTTGGCGTAGTTGTTTCACAAGTGTATCAATTAAAACTCCAAATATGTACTTAAAAGTCATAACAAGTTTTGAAATAAATACACCTATAAAATATATTACTGGCCTTTAGTCTGATTAAGAATTTTGAATGTGTCAGGGGACGACGCAGAGTTTACTAAATGTAATGTGATGACTACCACAACAAGGAAATTTAGGATATAATGCGTGATCTTGCGTATTAGGTGAAGTTTTTTGCATTGTGCTTGCCTATACTCTTACAAAGACAATTATTACGATGGCATTAGTTAAAATGTGCTTGATTTATTATACACTCTTAAGCTATATTCCTTAAATCAAATATAATCAATACTTCACTATATAGTAGCCTAATATTAAAACTTTTATCGCTGAATACTTATGTGACAAAAGATTAAGAGTCAATTTTAGACGTTACATTCAATATAATGAACATCTAGTTACCCGTTTAAAAGAACTACATTTAGAGAAATATTTAATCATGCATAGAGCTAAATATTTTAAATTTTCAAATTAAAACGCAAATTGGATTGTGACTATATAGAATTTGACATTATATATTTTAGTTATTCTTATATAATTTTATATGTTTAATATATATATAAATACATACAAAATAAGTTTTATATATATGTATATATTCATAATAGTATACAATAAGATTTGAATTATTAGTTTATATATATGGCATAAATTGATTTTAAACAGTTTTTATAAAATAGCTATCGATTTTTATGAAGTTTAGTACTGAATCATAAAAAATATTAGCATTGAGATATGACTTAGCTAAATTCATTTTAATTTGTAGTAAGGAGAAGTATGAATGAATATTTTAAGGAAAGTACTTGGTAGAACTACAATTGGTTGATTGATTGATACACTTCAAAGTCAATCAACAAAACAAGTTATAAAAAAGGATGGTTTAGTAAAAGGAAGCTTGTTAAAACATAAAAAAATTATATGCTTAGTCAATATGAATTGATGGAAGTGATACATAATTAATTATTCAAGAATAAAAATTTATATATCAGGAATTTAATCACTTATACATAAATTATTTTCCTAAGAATAAACCATAAATGGTTCAAGAGCAATTTGAATTAAAAAATAGGTAAAACAATAGTTGAACAAGATTCATATAGGAATGAAATTATCAGAATAATATTTTGAGAATTTATCGAAAATAGAAATTGTAAATAGTTGGTGAATGAACTGGAGTTGTTATTACAAGTGACAGTTATATGAAAGATTAATTTAATAGAATCTAGGAAACAGTCAACAAGGGCAATTATGCGGTTATAAACAAATTGATAAGATTAATAAAAGAAGATTAATGATAAGTTGACAAATTGACAAATTACATGAATAATCAATTAATAAAAAATCTAGGAAATAGATAACAGCCCCCTCATTTGTACTTGTATCTTAATATTGATATTGTTTGAACCATAAATAAAGCCCCATGTATTTTGATCATAAAATTTCGGGGGAGGGGGGAGTACCCCTGGCTATGGCCTTGAGGTAATCTACCCTTTGGGGCAAACGAAAGTTTCAATTTATATTTGAAAACTAAATTCTAGTATACAGTACAGCTCATCCTAATTGAATTCTGCCACCTGATTACATCATACTTCAAAGTGATTCTGAATTCAGTATATCTAAAAGTAATTGAATCTTGTCTTCCAGCGTACATCAAATTTTCTCATGAACAAACAATTACCTACTATGTTCCCTACATCTTATCTGACCAGGAGAGAAACTTGGTTTCACGTGTACAGTAAATTACTCATGATTATTTCCTAAATTTTCTCATACTAAACATATGCAAGCTATTGAAATATATACTCTCGTGCCCAGTATATGTGACCATGCTCTAATTTTGTGCAGACAGAGGGTATAATGTATTTATAACCATGATTGAACCCTTCCGTTTCTCGTTCATTTGATCATAATGGAACCGACCTTTGGAGTCAATCAGGTGGCAAACACTACATTCATTCATTGATAACTCATGTCAATTCCATTGGATTTTGGACCAAGGTAGTCGGGGAGCCCTCGAGATAATATATATTCATGCCTGAGAAGAATCACATACGAATATAGTTCCTGTCAAATATTTAAAATTATATCTACTCTTTGTACCGTCAATATCCACTATAACTTACACAAGTCAATACAAGCATTGGGCTTGTAAAGCTAATGGACATTTTCAATTGAGCTTGACGCCTCGTTTTGGATTGAGTTACACGGCATGGCTTTGATGTTAAGAAGGCGATTGGACTATCATATAAATAAATAGCCATACCTTATCAGAATTTTTTTTTAGTTTATGTATCAAAAGGAACTATTTCTCTCCATTATTTACTATACAAATAATGTTTAATATTAGTAGTATGTCCATTTGACCTGGAATATTATACATATGTTCAAAAGCTGTATTTTTATTATAGTATTAGAGAAAATATACTCAATTTGCTATATTAGATTATGTTGAAATAATCTATATTATTTAATTTAACTGTTTAAATAACTTTAATTTTGCAAAACCTATTTAAGCCATATATATATATATATATAGCCATATATATATAAAGTCTTAAATGGTTGGTGCAAAATATTACAAAGTAAAAACAAATATAATTATTTTCATGATAAATACTACGTGGTGTTAATTAATTGAAAACAAATCTACATGAGTTAAACTTCAGATATATATTTTTTATTTTACTAAATGAGCTACATAAAATAAACAAGGTATAAAAATAATAAAGAGAGCTTAAAAAAACAAGTAAAAAACTATAACAAATAAATACAACGAAAATATTAAATGTCACATATCCCAAAAAATAAATAAGATCAAAATCTGTAAGCACTCAATTAAAGTATATTCATACAGATGCTGTCCTCACATTTACAATTTCTGATTAATGTTTCAAGTCCATGATATATATATATATATAATATTTAAACAACAAACATATTCAAATAATGGTATCTCGCTAATATTTAGTGATATCTCAATGACTCCAATATGAAGCACTCTAGACTGTGGCTATAAGGGTGCCAAACCTTGAATAAATCATTATGCTCAGCTTCACCTAAATTCAGAAGGGGTTTTGATGACCAAGAAAAAATAATTAGAAAAGTCACCATCTATAGTGTATGTGTAAAAATGTTTATGTCAATCAGCGTGACAGAAAGTTTGATATGATCAAGTTAGAATTATTATTAAAGAGATAGAAAAAAACTCGTTTAGTTTTAGATTAATGAGAGGTATATGAATATATGTAATCTTTGCATTAAAGATCTTAATGACTTAAAAAAAAATTCGGAATATATAAGAGACCGTGGAAATACGTGTCCCGTTACTCAAACAGTCAATTAATTAAAACATAATGGTTAAATTATGGAAACTATAATCAAAATAAAGAATGCTATATCCGAAGGGGACCAACGAGTAAACAAACATATTGAAGAACTGAAGACTTTTGTATTTAGATATGTTTTCATATTCCAAAATAATTTATTGTATCTTTATAAAATCACATTCATGGGCTATCATAAATGATAAATTAGTAAAACCTACCCTTTTACAACTGAGCCCACATATATACTCAAATTTAGAAAAAATGTCAGCCATATTCCAACTATTATAAAATAAGAGATGTTTTTTTCTTACCACATGTAACTATATATTTGACTTATTTAATAATGTAACAGAAAGATAAAGTGATGAAAGACAGTTCATTCTTGTAAAATAAATCATTTACATAATTTAATATATAATTATAGAGAATGTTTGAAGCTTATACTGGATACGATCAAAAACAATTTTAATCAAAGAAAAAGAAAAATTAAATTTAAAGAAATCTTAGCCTCTTTTTCAAACATACAATAAAAATGTATTTGACATCTGTATGGCCTACTAAAGATTTTTTTTATTTTAAAGTGAATGTTGAAGAAGATGATTATATTCGTATGAATGGTGGTACTTTTAAAGAAAGTAATGGACTTTATTAAATATATTTTAAGTAGAATTCAGATATATACAATGAGCCATATTTTGAAGTACAAATGTAACTTAGGTTTTACGAATGCTCACTTACGTCCTTGTGGTAGTGTAAGATAGATTACAGTTCACAAGTACCCAGAAATGTTTGTTTCACTCTCCCACGTATACACTGATTTGGAGGTAGAAACAATATTTTACACCAATAACAACTATTTGAACGATCTCATCGATTTAGTGTATTTTCTTCAACATCTTTATGAATTTAGAATGGCAGCATAAACATTATTTTTTTGTGAACTGTATTTTACTATCCTATTGGGTCATCTGACTATTTACACAACTGGGGTAGTAACTAGAAAGTCATAGTGCAAAGATATGAGCCATCATTTGCATGGAGCTAGAATGGTATACCATTAAGAAAAAAAATCTATTTGTATACCCAACTGAGATTTGAATCATTATCTCACTGTCACAGGCTGTCCAATCTTTAAATGAATGTAAATTTATACTATATGACCACTGACGTGGATCTTAAAGTGTATTTATTGTAACTAAAGAAGATTTCAGACAAATTTTAATAACATGATTATGAGATTATTATAATTATGAAGAGTTATATGGATTTTAATTCATCAAAAAGATTAAAGTATTGTTAAACTTAATGTATCCCTTTATCATGTCTAAAATAGGCCTTGTGCGTGAGCTACATTTCTTTTCAAGACAAAATTTTAGAAATAGGAAACCTGTTACAAAATAGTTCACTAATTTTTTCAAAACCAAACTTGTTAAATATCGTATTTCCAATGTAATAAGAGATATACATATTTTATTATAATTTTTAACAGTTTCCCAAAATTCGATAAACTGCTAATTGTTGTTAAAGTTTTAAATCAGTTGGGACTTGGTGTAAGCATTCAATTTTATGAAGTTATAATCGCACTTGTGCTACTTGTTAATTTTTGTACCAATATATTTATTCACTAAAATTCATTTTCAACTATTATAAATTATGATTTAAAAGGTGTACATATACTTTAAGGATTAAAAAACTAATTAAAGTGATTGTATAAGTTGAGTTGATAATATAAAGAATAGTTAACATATAGTCCCTAAAAATAGTTATAAAAACTGTTAATTTAACTCTTTAAAAATAGAATTATATATAATTGTAACGAATCAAATATTAGTTAAGATAAAAGAAACACATATTCTAAGAACTATTACAATTAATATTGCTACGCCCTTGTGCCAATACTCCTTAACTGTGAACACAATTAGTTTATCCACAGGATTGAAAGTAGNAGGGTTGAAAAAAGGGGGGGGGGGGGATGGGAAAAGACATTGCTGGAAAGCTACCCCCAATATATTTCCTAAAATATTCTTACACTAGAGCTAAATATTTTTATTTTCTCACATTAAGATAAAGTATTGTAATCGTGAAATAAATTGATCTCGATACTTTAGTGTATTTTACGTTTAACGAGAATCTGAACCCAAGATGTGGGATTTTTAAATTATGTCTGTACCAGCTATAGAATGATATGGCATTTTGTCTAACATAATTTTAATGAAATTGACGCTGTTGGCAGAGAACATTTTTGGAGATAATCAGTGTGAATTTTGACGAAATATATCAACAACAGATCAGATTTTTGCTATCAGACCAATTTTAGAAAAAAAATAGTGGTAACACATCATGAAGGTACATCGATAATACATAGATTTAAAAATGTCTATTATTCAGTAAAATAAACCAAATTATGTAAAATTCTAGCTATGTTTGGGATACCCAAAATACTTGTCTATCTTTATTGAGATATTTTCGCTCTATACTCATGACAGGATAGCAAGTGGATGTAATTTATGAGATACTTTATAAATACACAAAGGGTTGAAACAAGGAGATGCACTTTCCCCATTACACATGTGACGGTACCAAATGGATGTAAAGTCCATTCACCGTAGGAATTGTTTTCTGAAAGGCCTTTTTCCCTACCAGTATATAGTATGATATTGGTAGGAAAAAAGACCTTTCAGAGAGTAATTCCTACCGTGAGTGGGTTGAAACAAGGAGATGCACTTTCCCCATTACTTTTTAATCTAGGCTTAGAATATGCATATAGGATGATGTAAGAGAGAGAGGTAGGATTTACACTAAATGGTACAATGCAGCTAGGATACGCAGATGATTTAGCTTTGTTGGGCAAGAGTAAAGGAATTTGTTGTAAGAAATACATAAATTATACTAGATGTTTGCAAGGAAATAGACTTAAAAGTGAACACTGAAAATACTACGCATATGATAACACAAAGAACATAAATTGAAGAAGATAATTTGGAGATTACTTAGAACAACAAATATCATTACGGTTGATGAGTTTAAATACTTGGGCACAATTCTAATACGCAATAACCATTTTATAGTGGGAATTAGGAAAATAATACAGTCGGAAAATGCATGCCATTACTGGGTCAATAAATTGTTAGAATCTCGCCTGCTTTCAAGGAATGTTATACGCAGAATGTACAAAACAATAATTTTACCGGTTGTCCTTTATCGGTGTGAAACGTGGTATTTTAACTTACATGACGAAAACAAATTTAATATAGTTGGTCCAAAAAAGGATTAGGCTATTGGGGAATGGAAGAGGTTAAATAATGACTAATTTTATACTCTGGACTTATTACAAAAAACTGTTCGGATAATCAAGTCTCGCAGATGACGATGAACAGGACATGCAGATCAAATGGGAGAACCTATAGCCGTATTCAAGATATTTAGTGGTAAACCTAATGGGAAGACATTATTGAGAATACCTAGATGCAGATAGGAGGATAACATTAGAATGGATCTGAAAGGGATAGGGTGTAATGAGTTGGACTGGATGGAACTAGCTAAAGATAGGGTAAGGTGGCGTACTTTTATAAGTACAGCAATGAACTTTCGAGTTATTAATGCTATAGAATAAGAGGGTAAGTAAGTCTGTCCACGTTTAGGTCTTTCTTTCTGCCCCTGGTCCCGGATACAAAAAAAAAGTTATTTGAGGCTGATATTTAAATTTTATATGGCTATACTTCAGGATATCTTTTCATACCCTAGCCTCAAATTAGGAGTAATTTACTGATATGTGTGTATTTTTGAATTTCAAATTTTTCGAAAATGCCTCTAAGATTTTGCTTGAACAGCATATATATATTCTATATATATTATATCAGAGATAGCTTAATCTATGATGCCACCTGTAAAAGTCAAAATAGCATTACACAGTCAAGTAAGCCTGCTAGCTTTATGTTAAAAAGAATGCACCAGTATTTATTAACGGATGATGATAGCATCCACTTCGGTGGCCACATGGTTTAACGTGCTACTCTCGGGTTCAAATAAGTTGCCTAAGACGGGGAGATCGGGGTTCAATCCTAGTCAGGTGCACTGTGGTAATATTGGCATGAATTGTTTTCCACTATCCCTTCACGCAAATGCTGGTATACTTCCTTTGAACTAAATTTATCTAATCACTATCACGTAAGTGTGATATGTACATAGGCGTACTACCCGAGTGGGTGGTAAGACTAGGTGATAACTGAGCTCTATATCTCTATTCTTAGTTAGATTATTAATATACCCATATTTCCCTTGTTTTTGGTTTTTCGGTTAAGTGTTCAAATTCCCAAGAGTATTCACGTAGGGATACTATCCGGAAGGAGTATATAATATCGGATGTGTGGCATTCAAATAAGAGAATAAGTTCATTTCCCTTGTAATTTTCTCTTCCAACTTCTTGTTGAGATGTGGCTTGTTCACTGCTGCTTAGACCATTGTCTCTATATGCCATCTTTGCCAAAGTTATTATCTGCGTGGAAACCATGCTCTGGATGTGCCGAGTAGCTCACCATCTGAAGCTTTCCGTGCTTGTTGTAGAATCCATAGTGGCCCTTCACGTGACCATGTGTGTCTCTCTCCTCGTACCTGAACTGTCGGTTATGTCTGCAACAGTGAGACGACTAAACAATATACTTAACAATAGGACAGAAACAGTGAACATAACAAATAAAATACCATTTTAGACGGTAATGGTTAGGGGTGTGCGAAATAGACTTTATTGGTTCGAGACGAGATCAGAAACGAGACTTGGCCATCGAGACGAGATCGGGAACGAGACTCAGCCATCGAGACGAGATCGGGAACGGGACTCAGCCATTGAAACGAGAACAGGAACGAGACTCGGCCATCAAGAAGAGATCGGGAACGTGAATTTTATAATACCTTACTTCGAGATGAGAACGGGAATTAAAAATGTAAAAATTAAATATTTCTAAATTTTCTAAAACATTCAGCTCTCACTCGCAAATTATAATATATTTTTAAATGATTAATTATTCAAATTATTTTGACCAAGGTAATGTTTTTTTTCAACTTTGGGAAAATTATTTATATATAATAGTTTGCTTTAACTTTTTAAGTTAATAAATAAGCTATTTCCGAAATTAGAGTAGAGAGTAGGAGATTTTCTTAACTACACACCTATTGTAGCGTTGTAAGTAGGTTCATATATACCGGAACATTTATCAATGCATTTAATACATCGGAATACGCTCTAATTATTGTGAATAAATATAATTATAACCTTTTCTCCCTGACTTAGGATTTGGTTATCATTTTTTGATTTTTAATTTCTGTAAATGTTGAAATAATTAGTTTGGTAGCAAAAGACCCTTCATTACACCCTATACATATCTTGAGCTATCTATAACCAGTCCTCCTCTTTATACTCAATCCCTATCTTTAAATAAATATATCGATACCCCTCATTATACCCTATCTTTAGTTTGAGCTTGTTATTCTCAGTCTATCACATTATACCGTATTCCTATTTAAGTTTGAACTAGTTGTATCCAGTCTATCACCTTACACCCTATTCCTATAGCTGTATCCAGTATACCACATTACACCCTATTCCTATAATTGAATCCAGTATACCACATTACACCCTATTCCTATAGTTGTATTCAGTATACCACATTACACCCTATTTCTATAGTTGTATCCAGTATACCACATTACACCCTATTCCTATTGTTGTATTCAGTCTACCACATTACACCCTATTTCTATAGTTGTATCCAGTCTACCACACTACACCCTATATGGGTGTATACAATTACATTGCATGTCCATTAGATCGCGTGTCCATTACATCGCGTTTATGATACTAATACATTGTAGGTCCACCCCGTTGCGTTTCCGCCTCCTCTCTACATGCAGCTATAACCCTACTCTGACGTACAACAAATAGGAATGAAGACTCAACTAACTCCCCTTGGGAGGGGGAGAGTTTCTAACTTGACAGATATCTAATGCCCTTAAAAAAAACTTTGACACTTGCATTTGTAAATTCAAACTGTTGTGGTGCAACAAAAAGAAAAGATGAAATAAAAAAATAAGAATATAATCTACAAATTAAAAATATGCCTTTTATCTAGAAAATTTTTTCCAGAGAAGTAAAAAATTAAATTATGCTGTATTTATTTTAGGAATGTTGTCAATACAGATGCCTAGGCATCTTAGTTATGGTAAAGTTTATTTAAGTTTTGAATAAGTTATACTATTCTCTCGGCCAACCCCAACTTCAAAGTGAGAGTCAGACACACCATCCTTTCAACCAGCTCTACCTTTAAAGTGAGAGTCAGAGGTGAGAGTCAAGCATACTATCCTATCAACTAGCCGCATCTTCAAATAAAGGGCCAGTTTCATAGTCAAATTTAGTAGGCCTCAAGTGCGGCGCTACACTAAGTACATGACGACACCTACCTAAACCAGAATGGAATGGGCCGTTCTCGCATAGGAAACTGGCCCATTCCATTTGAGTTTAGGTATGTGTCGTCATGTACTTAGTGTAGCGCCGCACTTGAGGCATACTAAATTTGACTATGAAACTGGCCCTAAGAGTCAGAAGTGAAAGTCAGGCACGCTATCCTTTCAACCAGCCTCACCTTCAAAGTGAGATTCAGAAGTTAGAGTCAGGCACGCTATCCTTACAATCAGCCCCACCTTCAAAGTGAAAGTCAGAAGGGAAAGTCAAGCACACTATCCTTTCAACCAGCCCTATCTTCAAAGTGAGAGTCAGGCATGCAATAATTCCAACCAGCCCCACCTTCAAAGTGAAAGCCTGAGGTGGGAGTCAGGCACGGTATCCTTGCATCCAGCCCTACCTGCATAGGGAGATTTTTAGTTGAGAGTCAGGGACACTATCCTTGCATCCAGCCCTACTTTCATAGTGAGAGGTAGAGAGGAAAGTCAGGCTCGCTATCCTTTCAACCAGCCCCGCCTTCATAAGGAGAGTCTGAGGTGAGATTCAGGCACACTATACTAGCAAAATGAGATGTTTTTGTATACATACGCCCCTTCATTCCTATTGGTTGTACGTCAGAGTAGTGTTAGCTGTATGTAAAGAGGTGGGGGAAACGCTACGTGATGGAACTGCAATATATTTGTACCAAAAACGTGATGTAATGGACATGCGATATAATGGTGCTCCCCACACCATATTCCTATCATGAGATATTTCTACCCAATCATCTTTATTACACCATTTCCCTAAATTTAGATAGTTATACCCAGTATACCTATTTACAGTATATCCCTATCCTGATCTAGTTCCATCCGGTCCACCTCATTACACCCTGTCCTTATTTCAAGCCAGTTCTATCCAGTTTAGATCATTTAACAATATCTCTATCTTGAGCCAATTCTATCCAGTCCAAATTAATTTAACATATTTTTATCTTGAACCAGTTCTATCCAGTCCAAATCATTTAATTATATTTATATCGTGAGCTAGTTTTACCCAGTTCCCCTCATTACACACTACCCCTATCCTGAGATAGTTTTATCCAGCCACATCATTAAAAGAATGTCCCTTTTTTGAGCTAGTTCAATCCAGTCCACCTCAATACATCCTATTGCTATCTTGAGCTCGTTCTATCATGTCCACCTCACGACACCTAAGATATTTAAGGTACATTCTAATGCTCTCGTCTCATTTGGGTCTATATTTCCCCATCGGTCTTCAAATAGTTTTGCCCGTAAATTGATTGATAAACATTTACAATGGTGAAATATTTTCACTTTAACTAAATCTAAAAGCCAGATGCTTAAGTAACATCATTTAGGGCATTATTTAATACTGAGGACATATTAAGATGACAGAAAATGTATAGATTACATACCCCTTGCCGGTATCATAGCCGAACTTATAGGAGTGTGGACCATGCTGTCCGTGCATCTGAAAGTCAACCCTGTCGTTGCTCCCTTCCAGTCCTGTCAACCCTTGTGAGTGATGGTGGCCAGAAAATGGTCCTCCTAGTCCGGTAGAGGCGTGGGAGAATCCACTGGCCTCTGCTGTCTACGAACAACAGATCAGTGGTCAAGGTGGTTCAGCTAAAGACACAACTTGAAAATTACCATCACTGATGAACCAACTTATGAATTGCTGAACCAATATTGTAGTGAGGTCTTGGTTTTGGTCATGATCGTTAAGGCAATGTTGTTTGAAATATACTTTTATGTAAATGAATATGACAAATTTGTAAAAGTCAAGTTTTTTTGAAGGATTTTGTCTTGACCTGTTTTGAAAATAACGACTGTTTTGGGTTCTGAGACACCAATGGTTGATTTTAAGAGACTTCATAATAATATGGTTTATGTTTCCTTCTTTCCTCAACCTATTAAAGCGATATGTTTGATATTCCAAAACTTGCATAAAATGTATATCTGTATTTATTAAAGCTGGTCTGTCTTTACCTAGGTTATTAAGTGATATAATTACAACTATATTAAATCTTTTTGAAAAACAGTTTTATATTTGGCAACATTTTAAAGAAAAAAAGAACATATTTTTACTAATTTTTTAGCTTGCGATGTAAAGTCATATAACAGGAAATCACTATTATCTACTTAGCTCTTCCTTGAGTCTATATTAGCTTGATAGCTAGTGAAATTGGTCTTTTGTTCGCTAAGTCTAACACATATTATCGAGGTTCATAAAATAAAACTGTAATATTCTAGAATACATACCACTACGATAAATCAAATTGTTAAAAGCGTTAAAAGGGTGTTAAACATTAACATTAAAAATAAATTTTATTTTAATAGATAATATTTACCTAGAGTAAAGAATACCAACTTCATCTTCTGGTAATTTAATCTCACTAATCATTATATTAATAACATATTTACATCATATCCAGTTCCTAGAAACCAAGGCTACCTGAATTAACCAAAAAAACATTCCTATACCTAGCCTTACTTTACCTTATCTAAATTAACTTCACATTACCATAATTAATTCACATTCTGTACCTTATAAAATTAATATAACATACGTTATATAGGTTAACAATTAACTTACAATAACATATACTAACAAAACTATCTTCACCTAAAATAATTTGACATAGTCTCTTAGCTAGACTTTTATAGTCTTCACTCACCTATATTCAATTAAAAAAAATATATAAAGAACAACAATTAACAATAAATAGGTCATGTCTTGTTTATAGATGGGAAAGATATTAGTTAAGTTCCTACGTGTGTATAACAAAACTAACAACAGTTTGTATCAATAAATGTGTTGTGTTGTGTGGTGTTGTGTTAGGGAATGGACGAGCTATTAGTTAGGTTCATAGATGTAGATAGCTTAAGATTGGAATGAGAGTTTCACATTGAGCAAGTTCTTATATTGTAGTATTAGTTATTCACCAACAAAGGTGTTAGCACAATATTTTATTATGCATAAAACTATCAATATTCAAACAAATTTCCCAAAAAATTATGTATAGAGTTTATTTTTAGTTTTTAATAGTTTAAAGGGGGTTATTAAAATAAATAAATTACCACAGTATCCCATTATTAATAATAATAAACCAATAATAAAACTATTAACACTATTTACTTGGAAGTTTTTATCCACAAACTTTATATTTGAAATATTTAAAACTCTCATTTAATTTAAATTGCCCACAGCAAATATGTACATAAAGTACAATACAATATTTAAAAATTGATTATTTTTCTTTAGTCACTCCACAAAAATAAGGTTCAACGTTATTATTAATACGAGTAGAATTGTTATATTTTGCGTAACAAGTATTTTTTTACATGAGTAGACCTACATGTAAAATTTATTTATTTATTTTTGAAGTGAGGGCTAGTCACACATTTCTTGAAAATGTATATAAGTGGTAGTTTCAATATGTTTTAGACCCACTTCAGTGGCCGAGTAGTATAAGGCATCACTCTTGTGAGACTGGCCTACCGAAGACGGAAAGATCTAAGTTAAAATCCCAGTCGGGTCTATTAAGGGTGGGTTTTCAAAGATATTTTCCCACTCTCCTTCCCCACAAATGCGGGTAGACTACCCCTAAAATGCTTCTTTCCTCATCCCAAACCTCAAAAAAATTGAACTCGAGATTTTGATTAATCTCGACGTTTCTTAACCCCCTGAATCCAAAAAGTTGGTTTTGAATCTCTGTCTCTCTGTCTGTACCTCCAAATAGAAACCAAACTATTTTACCGATCGGGATAAAACTTGGCATCTAGGGTTTTCATAGGGTTGCCCCGAGGTAATTTTGGAATTAGATATCTAATCCTAAAATTAAGTGTAGTTTACTGAAGGGCAAAAAGAGAAAAAAAAGATTTTCTCATAATCGGCTAAAATTATTTTGATTAGATATCATCAGTAAACATTAATGCATATTACAAATAAAAAGGCTACCCTCAATATTTCGGCAAAATGACTTTAAAAGCTCAGCTCTGATGCATAAATTCTCTTTTTTTTTTATCATATCTCCGAAACTATTTGAGATATGAAATTACTCATAGAGCAAATATGTATATCTATTTAAAATATAGATATTTCATTCGAAACAAATTTTTATAAAACCAATTACTTTCAAGCCATACAAATATATATATATATATTTCTTAATTTTTCTAACACTAAAGGTAAAGTATTGCGACCGTAAAAAAATATAACCTGAAATGTTGATGGATGTTGACGTTTCATGACCCCCAAACCATAAAAATTAGTCTTTGAAATCCCGTCCGTCTGTGAGTCTTTTTAACCCCAAAATTAAGAGTATTTTAATAAAAATCCAAAGGAGAAAAAATATATTTTATCAAAATCGGCACAAAACTCGTATCTAGGCGTTGATTAAGATTATGAATAAATTGGCTATTTTGGTTTTCCCATGAAAATAATATTTAGGGTAATTTACAGACGTGGAGATTTCCGTATCTCCGCAACTATTTGAGATACTAAATAACTTGTCATTGCAAATTTGTATTACTATTAATAATAAAAAAACATTTATATTAAATATATTATTATAATACCAACATTTTCCGAGATATTTGGCAAATATATTGATACAATTTTGTGATCTATAGTTGTAAAGCGATACTCGGTCTGATGCGTAAATTCTACTTTTTAATTTTATCTCGGTAATTTTTTGAAATATGAATATTACTTATCATTGGATACATGTGGATCTAATTACATTAAACATATTTTGCTTGAAATATATTTATATAAAACAAAATGTTTTCGGGCTATACTTAAATATATGTTTCTTTTAACTTTGCCAACACTTGGTAAAGTATTACGACCGTCAAAAAAATCTAGTCCAAGATGTTGATGGATGTCGACGTTTCATGACCCTCCGAACCTTAAAAAGTGGTTTTTGTAACGCCGTCTTTCCGTGTGTCTGTCTAACCTTAAAATAATGGCAGTTTACTAGAGGATAAAAAGAGAACAATTCCCTTTTCTCAAAATCGGCTATAACGATGCTCTCTCATTTTAGACTCAATAGTCAATAATTACCTATTATATTGGTCAAAATTTGTAAAAGAGAAATTAATAGCAAAGCAATACCCATAAGATGTACATCCCCTAGTAAAATGACGAAAATTTTAACCAAAAGTCAAAATTTTAATTCGAAATGTTGACCCTCGGGGACCGAATATCGATATTTTTTATTTGTCCTAATATACAAATGAAGACGTTAATACTTTAAAAATAAAATTATGAAATTTAAAAACATGAGTCAAAAAATGTTTTACGTATGTCTAGTTCAATTTTTTCTCGAGTTTGCTAATGTATATTATATTACGAATTTTGAATAAATAACTCCATTTCTAAACAATAAAGTGAGAAAGTTCGTGCGGAGTTCCGTACCAGTTTTGTTTTGTTGGCACCGTGTCTTATTAGCCATTCGGGTGATGCACTTAAGTTCAAATTACATTAATGGAATAGGTTTGAGGAAGGTTTAATTTAGAGGAAGTATATCCGTATTTACTTGGGGAGAGATTTGGAAACCATTTAGAAAAGCCATACTCAGTACGCCCTACTGGTATCGATCCATGATCTCACCATCATTGGCAGTTTAGTCTATTGCAATAGGCTCGTCAGGTTCTCAAACCGGGCCCAGTACCAGGGGCAAGGCTCGGTCCCCCCTTTCTTTGTAATATTTAACTTCAGTGACGCGAAACCTTATTCGTCTAGTGAGTATCAAGCAATAAAGCGTCTTTGAGGAGTGGTAGGACCTTCCCTCGTCAAATTCTTAGAATAAAAAACATACTTTGACCCTCGTGTGGATTATATTTTTTAATTAGACTCCTCTTTAAGCTATTTGTAATGGTTTTTTCCAATAAACTTTTTGAAATAATAATTCTTCTAGAAAATATTTAAAGAGGTTCTCACTCAAATTATTTTAAAGAATACAGTGATTTAGAAGCTACTTAGAATGATTCTCCTCCATACATATATTGAAACTTTGATGTTCCTACAAGTTATTTGAAGTGTCACACTTCAAAATATTTTTGAAAATTGAATAACTCTAAAAACTATTTTGAATGGCCCTCTCCTTAAAAATGCTTGAAAACTAGAGTCATATGTATCTATTTGAAGTGTCCTCTCCTGGAAAATCTTTTAAAATTAAATGTTTCTTTTAAAATTAAATATTTCTTTAAGATATTTAAATAGTGACTACTCAGCCAAATTTTAAATAATTGAATGCTCCCAGAAGCAAATTTTAATAATCTTCCTCTGAAATTTTGATGATTGAATGCCTTTAGAATATATTCAGAGTTGTATTCTCCCAACAACTATTTGAAATTTGGATCCATCTAGAGGTTATTTGAAGTTTGATACAAATTCATCTTTCAGCTTAATATTCAATAATGTCAGAGGGTAAATAGATAAATCTAAAGGGAGCAAGTTTACTATAGGGGGAGTGAGTTTATTCAAGTCAATAGGAAACAAGTTATTTTTAGAGAGGGATGCACCTCTTCCCTCTGTTTAGTAAACCAATACTTGGCTTTAGTTTCTAGTTACTTTGTGGTCACTTTTACATAAGAAATGAAAAATATATAAATTAGTACTTAACTTATCTGAACACTGACATGCTACGCAAATTAGCATATATTTAAATTGAACTTAATTTACTGTCCCACTCTCTCTGTCTGCCAAATTTTGTTTCAATATAAAACTAATAGACTCCGGGAAGCTTTCAAACACTTCGAAACGAAAGACAAGTCTGGACTGACCCAATGATATGTTTGTCACTAATGACAGAAAACTCTTCCATAGAAAGCTCCAGACGGTGGGCTAGGAATGCAATATATTTTAGTATAGATGGCATTTTATTGCGGGTCACTCATGTTCTATTTGTATTTATTTCATGTTCTATATATATTTTTTAAACTTGTAACTATAGATCTCGGGCCTGGGCACCTGGAAGTTCTAGGCCTGATACCATAGTAACAAAATAGGCCCCTCCCCCACTCGGGGCAGTCCTGATTGCGAGTGTAGTGCCCTAGACAATGTGGCCACTAAAAAGAGTGGTATATGTTACTGTAAATGTTTGAGGACTAACAAATCTTAGAATTTACTGGTAAATCCTAACATTAGTAATATAGGATTGTAGAAATACGAGATAACTTATAAAATGTTTACATTTTGAACTTTTAGCAGGTGTCATCAGTAAATCATAGCATATACATTTTGAATGGTGTATTTGAAATTTGCAATCTAAAAAAAAAAATTATAGGCCTTATTTTGTATTTATTTGTAACAAAAAATAATATCCTATTCCTTAAACTCTATCATAATGTAAATCAATTATTTATCTCCATGATAAATTTAGTATGTCCAATTTTTTACATTCCTAAAAGTGAAACATTTCCAAATTAGTTGATTAGGCGGACTTTCGACTAGGCAGATTTTTAGTTCTCCCGACAAACTTGGATACAAGAGTTTATATAGGATGATCCAAAAGTCATGCAACCCAAAGAAAAAACTTATATTTTTTGCCATCAATTCGGCATATTGTGGATCTATTCAGCACATGTGATTCTGGAAAACTACAAACAAACGATTGTTGGCATTCCATGTACGAGTTGGCCTTAAAGTAATGTTCCAAAATGAATACTCACTCTGCTCGTGAAAAACTCATCTTACACTTTCAAATGCTGTAACCAACTGGCTAGATCAATGTATATCTACAAATCAAATGGCCTGAACAACACCCGGCCAACATTACAGTGTTGCCATACATATAAACATCTTCATTTTCCATGTTCTTCTTCGAGAAATATCCTTGGAAAAACAGGGTTGCGCGACTTTTGGATCAACCTGTAGATATTATATAGCCTAATTTTTATCTTATTTTGGTCTACGTTTAAATTAAACACATTCCAAAACGATTTGACAGTTATATATATCTAATATATTCACTATAAAACAAACCTTTTTTTCCGCTATAAAAATGCTTAATATAACATTTTCCATATACTTTGAGCAGTCTTATATATTTCATTCATGTTAGAATAGAATTACATAGTATTCCATAAACTGCATACTGTATATCATCAAGATTTAACATACCATTTAATCCGAACAGCACTATCATCAATTGTTCTACCCAATAAATTACAAATCTACTACTTTATCCATCTTAAATAAATACTGTGCATTTAGCTACCAACCTCTGAATTAGATCATTTATATTCATTCTACCTGTTCACCAGCCGTAGGATCAATCTTTACAGGAACATGGAAGCTCGGAGCAGCATTCTTTTGAAAGTTTGCAGCCTGAACTGTAGCAGCGATGTTCTCTTCACTTTGTTTTTGTTGCTTCACGTGATGATAATTATTGTCTTTCAGGATTTGCTTCTTTGTTTTAGGTATATGACTACCTTTCTTTTGGTTTTCCTGTTCAAGTTCAGGCCTGTACTTTTTAGGATACATTGGGCTTGAAGATTTGATTACTTGATTTGGTTTGTAGCTTTCATTTGACGTCTGTACAGTCGAATATCCTGATTTAAGTGGGATTAGTTCAATAGGATTGTATGTTGAAGAGATGGGAGGAGTTTGAAGGAATTGAGATGGAACGGGTGGAATCAAGGTAAGGGCAGGAGGATTTTTCTGGCTCTCAAATTGGGAAATGGGATCTATTGTTTGAGATATTGGTGATCTGATAGATTCCACTACTTTAATCGGGGTATTAGGTTGGTCTCCCATTAGTTCCGCATATTCTATAGAGTGAATGAGTGCTGGAGGTGTAAGTACCTGTGACAATATAGGTCGCATGTGTATTGAAACAGGTGAAGCCTCTGCAGTTGTCTGAATATTAGATGATGAGACGGAAGTATCTAGCTTGTGATTGGCATGTACACTATTGAGTAGAGAGTCTTGTACTGGTTCTTTTACTTTAACTGAGACGAGAACTGTCTCAGAAGGTTCTTCTGACATATCAAGGTCAATTGAAGGTACAATATTGAGCTTGGTGTTTCCAGGTCCATTCTTTGTTTGGTGATCAAAGTATTGTTTCAAGTTGGCAAATGGAAAGAATTGAGGTGAAGCTTGGATGGTCGAGATGAGGCCCAGTATTAGCACGATCTGTTGGGAACAAAGAAGATTTATTTAATAAAGGCCCACATATATAGATATTGTGTATATTATAAATTATTTATTCAAGTACATTCACCTACAATATGATGTCCTAGCTTATATACTCCTAGTTAAGTATTTCCATAATATTAAAGCAAATATTATTAAGCTTTTAGAGTAATATTTTCGGTTTAAATCTATCAGTCCCATATCTGTATCACATTTTAAATTAAATTTAAACTCTATAGTGTCGTTACTATAAGTAAAGGCCCCAGCTGAGGGGTATATTTGCATACTAAGCATCCCCACAAATAATTTCATGGGTGCACCCACAATGTTTCAGCCTTTTTAAAACCTTAATATAACGGCGCCAGTTTTATCTTGGCTGCAGGGTTCGCTGCGAAGAGTGTAGCAAACAGCGGATGTTGTCGCCACTCGTAAGCCGACATCCTGGCATTTGTCAACATGTTTCATTTATGGTTTAGTTAGTTGCTTTACTCTTATAGTATGTATTATTATTCTCTTGTGTATATTTGTTTTTATTAACTTTATTTTTGTTTTATTTTATTTTATTTAACTAACAAATTGCACCTTAATTTGACCATTTTGTAAATACGGCACTTTAAAATTTGCAAATTTTATACCACCCGCATCCCCTTTTTATAGAGTGCCCCCAATATTTTTGACAAAAAACAGTATTATCATTAAATTAAATTATTATATCATCGAAATTATGGTCAATTTTCTGAGATTATTTTGTAATCATCTTAACCTATTAAAAAGACTGTTGGTTACTACCACTACAAAACAAATGCAGGCATAAATATTTACAAATGTTAGTTTAGTTAGAAAACAGTTGGGCTTAATTTGTTTGATCGTATGGCACATTTGACCTGGAGGGACTTTAACACCCAGGTTTCGTCGCCTTAAGTGTAGACTACTAGCAGCTCTGTGACAAAGAATACTTCCCAGGGTACACCATTGGAGGTTGTCTACACGTCGTACCCACGATGAGATGATGTGATTATAATTATTATGATGTTGTGGAGCCGGAATGAGTATTGACCTAACTTAAACCTAATTAACCAAACCCTGGTGACGTACCCACGATGAGATGATGTGATTATAGTTATTATGATGATGTGGAGCCGGAATGAGTATTGACCTAACTTAAACCTAATTAACCAAACCCTGGTGACCATTGGGAATATTCCGGGAATCGATCCCGAGACCTCTAGGCTCGTAGCCTGGTGCACTGTCCACTAGACCACGGGGACAGTAGTCATAATGTAATATTTCAATGAAAAAAAGTTTCAAAACGTATTCAACATATGGAGGTAAATGTTAAAATATGTTATAATACGATTAAAAGCAGTTATCTCTACCAGAAAATAATATTTGAGATATCTTGACTTGTAAAAGAGGTTGACGTGACATACTAAAAGTTGTATTGACGTTCAAAAGTAATTCACTTATTTAAGAAGTTAGTGTTGGTATATTTAAAATTGTACTATTGAACCATTGAATAAAGCTTAGATGATATACATTGAAAATAAATGTATCGTGTTGTGATGAGATCTGAGTTTGCGCCTGCCTTCTACAAATGAACAAATTGATCAACACCAAATATACACCTGCTAAGGGGCGAGTTGAGAGTAATCTTTAAATTGTATTTAAAGCTGTTTTGGCGTATTCCCGACTAATTGGATCAGTAGCAAATCTTAATTATGAATCAATAGTCCTGGGATTGATTTCCGGCATGCTGAAAAAAAATATAATTTTTGAAATTTGGATTAATGTAAATAATAATTATTGTTTTGTTAGCGACGCGTCTTAATAATCGTTCAGGTTGTACGCTAATTTGTTAGGATGTAGTTAATTAAATTCGTAAGTCATGAGTTATCATAAACAGCCGGTACATAAATTGTTAATTGAATAATATATATTGAATAAATACACATGTTTAATATTTGTATTTGGCTATCCATTATCTTACATATAAATACTACTTATAGTAAGTCCTGACAAAGAATAACTCTGTCAATAATAAACAACAAAACTCATTTAATTTAATCCGAGCACGGACTTAGCGCGTGAGCGGAGTCAGGTAATGAAATAAACTACATTTAATCTCTTCATTTTTTGCAACTAGGTTATAAAGAAATCGATCGTTCTACCCACCATACCAGTACTTCATTATTTTAAAATTTCCCATTAGTTAAAAAAGTAGTAAGCTAAAATCTGAGTAAAAGTATATCCGTATTAGTGTAAAAAAAATAATTTTAAAACATTCGTGGGAACGTAGACTTTTCGGTGTATTTTTTATGTTTGAAACTTGTATTAATGTTGAAATAGATTCGCTCCACAGAATAGTTTGTTCTTTTACACAAACGTGCACTGAAAGTTCCACAATTGGAATATTTTTATATACTTCCTGAGTGAAAGTCATCACTTTTTTAAATCTCTTTGCTTCACTTTTTGTTATTTCATTCGCAGATTGTAGTAAAAAATCCAGGACACGAAGCTAGACTGGTGATATTATTTACAATATCTATAAATATGTAAGTCTAGTTCTCTCTTGTGATACGATGCAAAGATTGAGATAATTAAGTTATTTAATAATGAAAAGCCTTTTATAAGATCAATAATTTATCATCTAATTTTTATAAATTGTTATAGTAAGATATGACTTAAGCAATATTCTATGCCTTTGAGATATTTGTTTCAGTCATATTTTAAAAGTACTATGTTCACTTGGATATATCCTGTAAACATTAAAGAAACGAATTGTTCCCCTAATTAAAAATCATGTTTTTTTAACTTTTATTGGCCTAGAATCTACTTTTTAGAGGACAAACGAATAAATTCGTTAATTTCATTCCCAACCTACTTCAAACAAAGTTATATGTGAACGATTTAACGTACATTCCGCTTACCAAAGCTATATTTGGCCTTGTATTGTAGGTTGAACCATAGTAAAACCAAATTACTCTCCAAATGATTAGGAAGAGCCCTTACTGAAATCTTGAAACGTAACTAAATCTATCTTTACGTATTCATAAATCTTGATATATAATCTTAATTGTATTTATATAAAGAAATAATGTATATACTGTACATATACATAATAGGTGTATATAGATGTATTCCAATTATATATATATATCTTCAAATTATATATATAATGCTGTTATATATAGAAATATTTCAATTATATATATGTACTGTCAATGCCATAAAATCCTTATAAAATAGTTTTATTTTATTTTACACCACGCGTTTGTATTATACGCTTAAGTACTAATTACACTAATGAGCTAAGATTTGAGAAGGTTGAATAGAAAGAACGTGAGATCGCATTTTCGTGGAAGTATAATTGAAAGCAATTTAGGAAAAGCCACCCTAAGTTTACCCGAGCGAGATTTGAACTTTGATCTCCCCGTCCTCGGCGGTCTAGCTCAACACAAAGATAACGCGTTAACTAACTATGCCATCGAGGCGTGTTAAAATATATTAAAATATTATCAAAGCTAAGAGCAACAAATTAAATTTGTGTTTCTTAACGTTTATTCCTACCAAAACTCTACTATACATTAAATTATTACCACCCGATCCTGTGGCCGCATGTTCTAAGGAGACTCTCTTGCAAAATATTTGACTGCTGAGGAATGACGTGGAGATCGGGTTTCGATAATGTGTCAGATGTACTAAGTGTGGTTTTTACTAAGATATTTTCCTCTTACCCACCACGCGAGGCCATGTACACTTACTCTAAATTCAGCCTTTAACAGTAAAAAGCACATAATAAGCGTAAAACCTCGATAGGGTATTGAGACAGGGTGAATATAAAATGTTTTCCTTACAAGGTGAGCGACGGTGCATTTATAATTATAATAATGTATTTATTAATAACATGATTCATTTGAGGGTTTTTATAAATATATTTAAATAAAAAAATATAAAATCAAATAATGTTTTGATTTAATAACTTTTTCACTGGTGGTCACACTGCCTGTGCCATGCTCACGCCATACTGGGTTGCAGGTGATGGAGGTTCAAGTTCGAATCTTGGCTTGGCAAACTGGTTTGGTTTTACAGATATGATTTATATATGTTGTTTTCTCACGCCTCTGAGGCTACATTTACTCTAAATTAGGAATCCTTATTCATAAACTTTTAATTTAACTGCAGCATTAAATTAATAATTAAAAATAATGCTGAAAACTTAAAGAAAGGTTTCCAACCTAATAAAAGGATAACATTAGAATGCTGGTGTTAAAGGGAGTTTGAATAATTAATAATAATATGATTTTATTTGTATTAAAAGATAGTTTTACAAATTGCAAATGGATGATAAATAAATGATATATGCTAAAAAATTCCATATCAATAATCTGTTTAGTTTCTATATGTATAATTTGTTATAAAAAATATGTTTGGCCAAATCAACTATTTTTCACTATTCAGAGGACTTGTGGTATTTCCTGAAAATATTCCAATTAAAAAGAGATTTCAATAAAAATACGCCTGATAATTATACTCCGCTTTAAGTTAAAGTATCTCTCTTCATTGACTATCATGTTCTTTTGCATCAGACACGGTGTAGTGGTCACTGGCCACATCTGACCATAGCATTAATTGATCTGTGGTTAAGTAACTCAGCATGGCTAGTGTCAGTAGGTGAAACTTTTTTCTCCGTAAGGAACCGAGTATTTCATAAATAAAACTTTCCAATAGTTAGAAAGTATCCTAATTATTTAGATTTAATGACGCTAGAGTAATGAAATGAAGCATTTTTAAATGTCATCTGCTTACGAGGTATCTTTCTTTAGAAATACGTTTTTCCAAGTGGCTTACAACAATTTAAAAAATGTAACAATTTAATATTCTGACTTAGAAACAAAACTCCTATTGAAATCAATATTAATAGGTCAATTTCCTGTCCCCTTTTACATTGGATAAAATTGTCGTGGGAAACACATGACCTCCCCTACGAAAGATTGTATATGGTTTATATCTAAGATATATTCGAAAGAAATAGTTGTTGTTTTTTTAAAATATTTTTCTTATTTCTTCGTATTAAGAACATTAATTTTACTACTATACTTATTTTTATAAGCTCGCTTGTAAAATACTTTTTTCATAAGTTACTGTTAATTACTTTTTTATTAATTACTTTTTTGGGTGACCTGGCGGTCTAGGGGTAAGGTGTCAGACTTCTATGCTGGTGGCCGGGGTTCATTCCTCGGTCCCGGCAAAGATTTATCTGATTACCAAACCCTTCCTTCACCTCTGACAAGACATCTTGTGAATGTGGGGAATGCCAGGCCTCCACCGTGGTTCGGATTCCACGTTAAACTGTAGGTCCT
>CABEEJ010000181.1:105378-273233 GCA_901482245.1 Timema douglasi
CCCCCCCCCGGACCCTAAAAAGTGGTTTTTTTCTGTGCCGTCTGTCTGTGTGTCTTTTAAACCCCAAAACAAAGAAAAGTTTAATAAAAAGCGCAAATAGAAAAAAATCGATTTTCTCAAAATATGCATTAAAGATTTTGATTTAAATTCGTATCTAGGCGTTGATTAAGATTATAAATGAGCAGGCTATTTTCATTTCCCCATGAAAATAACTTTAAGGTTTCTTTACAGAAGCGGACATTTTCGTCTCTCCAAAGCTATTGGAGATATTAAATAATTTATCATTGTAAAATTGTAGTACTATTATAAATAAAAAAAACTTCTATATTAAATATATTTTTTTATAAATAAACAATTTCTGAAATATTGGCAAATATATTGATGCAATTTTGTGAGCTTTAATTCTAAAGAGATACTACTCAAGTTTTAACGCAATAATTCTGTAATGCCGTAGATAATTAAATACAAGTAAGTACCTCAAATAGTTTGCTATTTTTCCTTTAACATCTTAAGAGCAATGTTTGTACAAGAATGATTTACCTCCTTTATTCTAGACTCAATAGTCAATATTTACATTTTTTATTGGTCAAAATTTATAAACAAGGAAGTGAATAGCAATGCGATGACCTGAAGATGTGCAACTCCTAACAAAATGTTAACATTTTAACTGGATGTCGAAATTTTAATACGAAGTGTTGACCCTTGTGGACCCAAAATCGATATTTTTATTGGTCCAGACATAAAAATGATAACATTAATTCTCTGAAAATAAAAATTATAAAATTTAAAACCAAAACTAAAAAAGGTTTTACGTAAGTATAGTGCAATTTATGCTTGGGATTGCTAGTATATATTATTTCATTTCACATAACTTACGAGTTTTGAGTAAATATCTCCATTTTCAAACAATAAAGCGAGAAAGTCCGTGCGGAGTTCCATACCATATATTTTTATGACATTGCAGTCTTTGAAATAATAGCGTCCTTACAGTCATCTATAGGCATATTGGTATCTTTAAGATTGATCAACAATTTCACAGTTTCATATAAATGAACAAGACTATATCTAAAGGTTGCTTGAATATGCCCAACAAATCAAATATTAACATTATGAGAGACCATGGTAGACCCATAAATGTATTTAAGTGAATATAATAAATCAGTGCAGAGTATAATTCGAATTCTATCCATGTATACTAAGTGTGTTTCCCTAAAGTTCAGCTACATTCTAAATTCTTCCTTGTAAAAACACTACAAATATATTTAAATGTGGATAGCTGTAAATGGCAGTTAAACTCGGTGAAAAAACTAACATTCTTTGCAATTTTTGGTTATCCATCACCTTAATTTAAACCCAAACATGACAAAGAAATTTTATTACATTTATAACTTAAAATATAGGCTTATTAAAAGTTCTTGAAGTACATTGATCTTATAACAATGTAAGGGTTTATTGATTACACTAGTCAAATTATTGGTTTTTCGAGTCAGTTTTAATTCAAATATTTATGATGGCAAAAACACGTATACCATGTTATTTGACATTGAAGCTAAATATTAAAGACTATGCTTGACCATCGCCAATAGTCCTTTCTGCACAACAGTTGGTCACACGTCACTCGGAATTAGTGTTTGATAAAAAAATAATGTTGAACGAGGCTGGACCAACTATAGTTTCTTCTCAGTCTTATCATCGATTTGTTCCTCTCGTGACAGCTTTAAGGAAAGAGACCATTGAAAAAAAAGATATTCACATGGTAGTGTATTTTACAATAGGAGCAGTTCAAACTTCAATAAGAGCTGTCACGACGAATCAATACCCGAATATATTAATAGGTCCTATTAATGTGTTAAAAGAATCTGTTTCTAGCAACTTCATTTAATCTAAAAACCACAACATTTCGCATAAAACGTTGAAATTGGCCTGAATCAATTTTTACACACACTTACATTTCCTAAATATCCTAGTATTTCTGAATTTTAGCAACTTCTACCAGCATTACCGTATGAGCCTCCATTAATGACACGAATTTTCCAATCCGTTTATCAATATTAACATTATTTCAATCAATCACCCTTTGGATTTGTTTGCACTCTTTCTAATTAAGATAGTTAATTTTTATCAATATAAATTATAAATTAATTAATATTAATGAGTTAAATTGCTGGCACTGTTAGTAGGGCTAAGGAGGAATGTCAATAAAAGTGTATCTGCCATATACGATTAGAAAGTATTCACGTAGATGATCCAGCAACACACATATTACGTTCAGGTATAGCTGGTCTAGTGTTATACGTTCACTTTCCAAACAAAGAGACCGTGGGCTTTGTTAGCAGGGGGAAGAGGGGACTACCCCCTTCCCCAATAATCTACTCAAGTTGGATACTAGCGTATAGCCCGTGCGGGTAGTAAGAAGCGGTGGTAAAACTGGATACTCTTGGTATTGTAAAACAAACAGTGAATGGTTTCATTCAGCAAATTGAGAACCCATATTTGGAGCCATGCTTAAATGACCAGGGGAATTATTTTAAATGACATATAGAACTAATTCCGTAGTCATATTATTTGTGGTGTTGATTATATACGAAATAGTTTTAATTTTATAATTTATTTTTTTAAAGGGAAGATGTTAGCTGTCCCGTTAAGTAACAAATAGCTATTGACTACTATGACAGATCGTTTATATATATATATATAGTACCTCGTCTTATTACTTGTTCAGGTTAAACGGCTATATACTAAATACTTTAATGTACAAAGGTTGAAGAAGGTTTTATTTAGAAGAAGTGTCCTCGCATTAGCATGGAGTGAAAATGGAAAACCATTTATGAAAAAACCACCCACCGTACACCCAACTGGGATCGATCTTCAATCTCCCCGTCATCGGCCATTTAGTATATTGACACCTTAGACCATGCGTCCACCAAAGCTGGCGAGAGTTTACAAGTACACAACTTATAGGCCTATACTTTCATTACTTAGGATAATAAGTCAACGCACCACTCTATCTACTAATTGTATGACCGGACCAGCAAAAATCTTTGTCAATACTAGTAGAAACTAACTAGGGTTATCTGCACAGATGAGATAACACACTAACCATATAGCTACGAGAGCTTTGTATAATTCATTTGAATATTCTATTTCAAAACGAGTTTATAGAAATAAGTATTTTAGTTCATAAGTTTAAACACATCGGAGTTTTAACTGCTTAATACAGTATATAGGTTAAGAAAGAGTAGGATAGTTTAAAGGGAGTACACCCTTATTGTCAGTGAAAGGGGATGGGAATGCAACAATGATGAACCGCTTATGGAAACCTAGCTACCAGTGTCTACGGTTAAGACTCAAACAATGATCTTTCTATCACCGGAAAATGAGCCTAGGTTCTTAGATTAATTAACATTATAAGGATGACCTGGCGGTCTAGGGGTAAGGTGTCGGACTTCTATGCTGAGGTCCGGGGTTCAATCCTCGGTCTCGGTACAGATTTATCTGACTACCAAACCCTTCCTTCACCTCTGACAAGACGTGTATTAATCACAACTTGTGAATGTGGGGAATGCCAGGCCTCCACCGTGGTTCGGATTCCACGTTAAACTGTAGGTCCTCCATTTCATCTCACAATCACCCTACCATTACATATTAGTGTAAGTGCGTATAACCCGGACGGGTAGTAAGAAGCGGTGCTAATAATAATAATAATAATAATAATAATAAACATTATAAGTTCAAACAAAGAGACTATTTAGAGTTTCTCTGAGGTTAGCATTTTCAAATAAGACTTTGAGGCTAGTAACTAGTTCTACAAGTGTAATCCATGAAATATCCATTTTACTTTGCCATTTTGAGGATATTTTACCTGTGCCACCATTATTCCCAAATTTGGTAATGAACACCATGCAGACTAGTAGGGAAAACATGTTTACCAAACAATTAAATAATTGCAAATTTATAATATTTATCGTTTTGGAAGAAGGCAATATTTACATAAACACCTATAGTTTAATGTATTTAATAACGTATCCAAAAATATCATAGATACCTACCAAATTCGTTAGAGTTAAATCATGATCCAGAAAGAAATAAGAAAAAATAAAATTTTGTACGTTCTAAATTAGCTAATTATAGCATTTGCATACAAAAATCCATGGTCGCAGCAGAAAATTCAGGATAAATTTGATTTTAAGATGAGTATTTTGGAACTGTATTGGTCTGCCACCTGAAGAATAGATTCTTATCTGAGGTATGATTTGGATCAAAGCGGAAATTAAATACCTTTACATGAAAAAACAGTACCGAGAGAATGTGGTGTAGAAGGGAAAGTATAATAGAATATATCTAGACTGGTTTGGGCTTCAGTTTTTGTAATTAATCAAGAAAAAACAAGTTAACGTTGACTCAGTGCAAGTCATAGAAATAATTACTATTGATTAATAGAAGGAATCGTTATAAAACAAAACTTCACTCATGTGCACCATGTTACAGTAAGAAGAAAAGAATGATACCAATAAAACATGTTGGAGTTATAGATAGTTATCAACAATACGTTGGTAAAGGCCAACTGATCGACTACAAATAATTGGTTGACTCAGGAGAACAAAGTGATAAACAGAAAAGTGATTGAAATGAAGGAGAAGTATGGACTAAGTGGATGACACAAATAGGACCACGTGATAGACAACTGGTCGACGAAACGTAAAAAAATATATGGATGTCTAGGCGCGTCAATTGGTTGACAAGGCTTGGACCAACTGGTCGATAAGCACATGCATAAGACTAAGTGATTGACATAATTGGATGTATAAGTTTGGGTGGGTCAAGTGTTTAACATGTGTATGAATGGCTGTGTGGTGGACAGATGACTGCCCGATCAAATATAAAACGAAATTATTTGGAAGGCTAGGTGTGTCAAGTGACTAACACAGCTTATACCAACTGGTCAACAATCTTATGCATAGAAGGACAAAGTGATCGAAAGAAATCTGGTAGACAAAATGTAAACATATATTTGGACGGCTAGATGGGTAAAGTGACCGAATTGACTTGGATCAACATTTTGACAAACTTATGCAAAGGAGTACGAAAAGATCTACATCCAACTGGTAGACAAAATGTAAACAAATATGTGTAGTTTTTCCTTCGTCTCTAACTGCCCGTCTGAGCTATAAGTATGTATGTAAGAATGAAAAAGGTAAAATTTAGAGTAAATGTAGATGCGCTTACGTCAAGGGCGAGTGAAAAGGCGTTTGTGAAAATAACCTAAATATATATGAAGGGGTTTGAGCCCCGATCTCTACATCATCTACAATCCAGTATGATTCAAGGGGTACGCCTTAAACATTGTGACCGATGGTGTAAGTAATTAGTAAATTTATACATTATAATATATTTATAATTGCTACATTTTACATGTTCTTTCCCGGTTACTACTTCGTTGCCTAACACTTTGTTAGCAATGTAGTAAGTTATTGGTCACTTAACCCCCTCTTAATTGGATTTATCTTGAAGTTTGTCTGTTTGTCAATCAGTTTGTTGTCTATAACTTTTTTTATCTATGGATGAGTTTGTCAACAAGTTTGTACAGATCGTTTTGGTGCTTGACCCACCCAACCTTCAAAATATTTGTCTTTATTTGGTCGACCAGTTGTCTGTCTATAGCATGGTCTCACTCGTGTCGACTAATTGACTCACCAAACATGGAAATATTTGTTTTCATATCGTCGATAAGTTAACCTGTTCTCCTAAGCATAAGCTCGTCTACTAGTTTGTTATCTCGTGTTGACCAGTTAGTTAACAATCCCTTTGTACTCCTATGCATAAACTTGTCAAAATTTGGTGTGAATCGCGTTGTCAATTCGACTCACCCAGCCTTCAATATATTGGTTTTAACTTAGTCGAACAGTTTTATTTCTATAACATGGTCCTAATCGTGTCAACCATTTGACCCATGAAATCTTGGAAAATATATGTTTTCATTTTGTAGACCATATAGCTAGTTATCACTTTAATCTCCTATTCATAAGCTTCCACAAGTTGGTCCTCTCGTGTCAACCAGTTGAGTGTATATCACACAAAAGTAATGATCACATGACCTACTTTAGTGGCTAAATGGTATAAGTCAGTGGTTCTCAAACTGTGGTTCGTTGATCACTAGTAGTTCGCGATTGTGTGCCAGGTGTTTCGCGGACGGGAAATTCGGGATAATAAAAATATTATGAGAAAGATCTTCTTAAAATTGCAAGAAAGACTAACTAATTTCAATATAACGTTCTATGATAAAACCATCACTGAGCTCTATTATGAGAAGAATAGAGAATACCCCTTACAGGCTTAAGTTTAGTTGCACCAGTGCATTTAAAGTAAGCCTCCGCAACTATGACAATTGACAGCAGAGCCATACCCTGAAACTGCTGAGCTTCGCTAGCACCACTGCTGATCATTTTTAGGCCAACTTACAGCTCTTCTGTCAACAGTGCTTAGTTCTTCCGTCTTACGTGTTGCTTGTTTTGCTGTTTTATGCTGGTGTTTGAATAATTTATTGTGTGTCTTTTACTTATTTATGGTAGTTTTAGAAGTGTAACTAATAATTGACTTATTTGTCACACTTTTCCTGATAAAATGAATCATTGTATCAAAAGTGGTTAGTTGAAGCTTGGTGCTGCAAGTGTAAATTTTGGTAACAGTGGTCAGAATAAGCGCCCAGCTATTGAATAGATTGTATTTCATGTGAAGCAAGTGGATCACGTACTGTGATATTTAAAAAAGGGATTCTATCTTATTGGAGACCCAAGTGCACTTAATCTCCAATTGAGTTATTTCAGAACAAAGATACATTAATGATTTCCTCACAAAAGAAAACTACTTACACTGACCCGCCTCGGTGGCGTAGTTGTCTAACGCGCTTGTCGTGTTGAGCTCGACTGCTGAGGACGGGGATATCGAGGTTCGAAACTCAGTCGGGTCAACTGGGGGCGGTTTTTCCTAAATGGTTTTCCACTCTCCCTCCACGTGAATTCGGGTTCACTTCCTATAATTCAACCTTCCCAATTCCTAATCCATTAGAGAAATTAGTATTTAAAAGCGTATAACCCGAACGGGTAGTAAGACTCGGTGCTAAATATTATTATTATTATTATTATTATTATTATACTTGCACTTCTATGGGTGAAGAAGATAGCAAATCTAATGAAGCATCCCTCAAAGTTGATTTGATCAGGGTTAAAACTATTAAAAGGCATACCATTGTTGAGAAACTTGTCAGGCCAGCAGCAAAATTTATGAAAAATTATGATCGAATAAAGGCAAATTGAGAAATCAACAAAATTTCTTTATCAAATGAAACAGCGCGACGTTGAATAAATCCATGGCGCACTATGTGTAGGAGATGTTAGTTACACTATCAAATACGTTCTAGTAGATATTTAGCTATACAGTTGGACAAATCTACGGTATGTGCCAACTTTTGACATGTGTGAGATACATAGACGAAGATGAAGGGTTTAGTGACTTTTTATCAGTCCATCCCTTAAAACGCACAGAACAGGTAAGGATATTATTTTCTTTGATAAACGATTATTTTGTAACAGACGATGTGGACTGGAAAAGGTGCATTGGGATGCACACTGATGGAGCGCTCGCAATGTGTGTAGTAAAGAGAGGCGTTGCTACGCGGATAAAAGAGGTTGATGCTAAATGTGACCACACATACTGCTCCAATGATAAAAAAAAAACACTTATTAAAGTGTTGTGTGAATAAATGAGGAGTGAGCTTAAGGCTTTACTTTTCCACACAGAGGTACACTGACTCTTAACAGGAAATTTGTTTACAAGAGTCTTTTAAGCTGAGGTTTGAGAAAAAACTATTTCTTCCCGACCCTAACGAGATCAGTATAAATTATTTCCATACCTTTAAGTGCCTAATTCAAGTAGTGTATCTCAGTGATACATTTAAAGTTTTGAATAACGTATATCTTTCACTTCAGAAGCATAACGTCAATTTTTTCAGTGCGCGTGATAAATATCAGCGTGTTACTAAGGTGCAAATGGTTTTATCGCAAAGTGTTTGACTCTTTCCCTACAGTTGATGAGGTTTTTTTGAATTTATTGACGGAATGAACTGATGATGCAGTAGGGAAACATTCAAGCAGAACATAAAAATGCTCCAACAGAATATTAAAGAGTACTTTTAAGACCCATATGCAACCAAGGAGTAGATTCGGAACCATTTCCCCACTGTCTGTCGAGTTAAATCATCTGGTCTGCTAGCAAGTGAGTGTAACTGCTCATCGACCTAGCTTCGGATAAAAGTAATCTTTGGTTAAAGTCTCTCAAAAATGTTTGTGTTAGTAGTGTTCAATCCTTTTATCCTGAACCATCCTACAAAGCTATCAATAACCTACCTGCTGCTGTTCCCAACTACAAATGATTGCAAGGTTGGATTTTCTGTTTTTGTGGGAATAATAAATAAGAATCGTAACCATCTGGATTTGGAACATGACCTAAGGCGCAAATAATAATTATTGTCTGTCATCGAACCGCATATTTGTAACTTGTAAAAGATGAGAAGCAGCACTATCCTGCTCCTTTGAGGTGAACAAATTGAGACTAATAATTTTTAATCTTTGAAATTGTTCACAATTAATTTTACTATACTAAGTTTACCAAACATACACTTCTAAAGTGTTTCGCCTCCGTGAAATGTTTGAGAAACATTAGTCCAGGGCGTCACTCTCATGTTAGACTGACCTTATGATGACGGGGAGATTTGTGTTCGAGTCCCGGTCCTTCACGCAAATGTCGGTAAATTACCTTTAAAATACTTATATCTATAATAGTAATTATCATGTATGCGTATAGCTTGAACTAGTAGTATCACGGGGATATATATATATATATGTGTGTGTAAATATAAATATCTATATATATATAAATATATGTGTATATATATAAATATATTTATGTATATATATACATATATACATATATATCTATATTTATATAAATATATATACATATATATATTTATATACATATATATATTTATATACATATATATAAATATATATACATATATATATTTATATACATACATATATATATAAACACATAATAACTATATATATATATATATTCACATTTATAATTATTTATTTAAAGAAAATTTGTATACTGTACTATATTTCGTTTATTACTGCTTCGAGTTATCTCTATTTCGTTATTAAAGGATGTAGAAACTCAAACAACTATGAAAATTCTCGCTTGAAATGAGTTACTTAGTATATTACTCTTTTTCGGTAGAAGGAAAAGTGTGTTTGACTAATTCATGAAACTACCATAATATAGTATTTTTAATATAAATCAAAAAGGCATGTGCTTTGAATTAAGCAGCTGATGTCTATTATTAGAGTTTCCATACACAATATAAGTGTCAGATGAATGCGTTAGGCGTTAGTGTTGTCGAGATGAAAATAATGCAAAAACTATGTACTGTCATATAGAAAATATTGATAATACTTTGAGATAACTGAGGTATTTATTAAATGTTTATGATTATTGTAATTAAAAGGATATAAGCTCAAACAAATCTTAAATATCTATTACATACTTTACAAATAGGCCTATTCTATGATATTTTAAAATTATATAATACACCAATTTTTTTGACACTATTACTATATCGATAAATTTAAACTAACCTAAAATTCACAATTTCTTATCATCAAATTTATTTATATTGTGTATTTAGTTTTTTATGTTAAATATAAAAAGGATTAACTGTTGTAATTAAAATAATATCTTTCTTTAGGACATTTCGACAGTGATATATTTTATTTTATTGTATTTTATATTGAAAAATAAAAGTTTCTTAGTTTTACCCACCCTTTATGACTATAAACACTCCTCCAGACTATATACATTTTAATCACACTAAGGAATATGAGGTGAGGAAAAAATAATTAAGAGGAACTTGAAAAGCATTCGAATGAAGGATATTTTAGAAATCATCTAAGAAAGACCAAACTCTTTTTTTTTCCGCTTAGATTTTGAGCCACAAGCTCCTGGTTCATGGGTAAACTAGACCAAATGAGTGGCGTTAAAACCACGTGTCCACCGATGTAGGTATATACTAGTTAATTATTGATGTTATGCTCGTATTTAAAATCATTAATGTATATTTAAAATATTTTAAAAAACCTTATAGTTACCCAGATGTTTATGAGGGTTATAAAAGTTCTTGAAGAAGTATTTATTGAATTATAAAAGTTTTAGATTCCCAAAATTATATACACACTAAGATTAAACTGTTATTTGGTGTGTGCTTATTACTGCATGTTAGATACTAAGAAGAAAGTATTTATTGTAGATAATAGGGTCGGTCAGATATGTCTTGCGGACTGTATGCGTCCAGTGGGCCATGAGCTAGCGAACATGCTCTAGTCCAATGCGAGATTCATTCAATCATCGAAAACAATATAAATCATATATATATATATATATATATATATACAATTTATTATAATGTATATATATATATATTAACAATTTCATCTGTAATCGCTCTAACATTTTTTATTATATTTCACTTGCCTTAATAAATAAGGACTAAACATAATAACATGTTTAATCTCAAACAAAAAATATATTAGTTTGTATCTATAAATAATAAACACATTATTGTCATGCACTTCGTCTTACCACTTATTCGAGTTTTCCGTCACTTAATTTAATATGAGCACTTAAGATAATAAAACGGCTCTCATTAAAATGGGCTAAACCAACCCTACTCTATGTTCCGAGAGAGGTATCTAAATACTATTTATGATATTTAATTCTTCTTTGGACTATTATATTATTCATTCACTGAAATTTTACAAACCTTTCAAAGTTATTGTTTGGATATGCTTTGAATTCGAAAAGTAATATTATTCCATGACCATTTATTATTTATTAAAGAAATTTAGTATTTGAGTAAAGTTATTTCCCCGATATATTAAAAGTATATAAAATTTTACAAAATGTTAAACCACATTATTTGTACATAAAAATATAAAATTTTTTGCTAACAAATTGTCCATAACTAACACTATTTATCGTAAACAATGAATAAATTACTTTTTACTACTCTGTTCCATAATTTTTTGAGCCAGGGTATTCAGATTTTCCAAAAAATTATTTGAACGCATAGAGCTATTCTTATTATAAATTTAGAATAGGAAAGATTTCTTATAGTTAATGTTTAGCTAATTTTGTTTCCAGGTTTAATCATGTTTTAAACAATTCTTGGTAAGTTTTTCACAGAACAAAACATTTAAATTAATTTATTTACGAGCTTTACAAAGTTACACTTCAAGTAAACTTAAAAAATGTCATATGGATAATTTAACCAAGAGTTTAAAAACATTTTAACCTGAGTTAATATTTTGTAATTAAGTATAAGCTGGTTAACTTTGCTTCAATTTATAAGAAAAAAATATGCATTTGTTTGAAAGAAGAGTAGGAAATCCTTTATAAAAAAAACCACCCTTAATGAAGTGACAGGGATTCCAACCTCGATCACCCCATCAATGGGAGTCAAGTCTATAATTAAAATTACTTATTAGACCAATCGATTACCAATGCAGGTTGTTCTCACTCATTTAGCCCAGGATTTTAAATCTTCTAAATAATAATATTATATATATTTTAGTTAGCTTTGGTTAAAATATATTGGTTCTATTTTTGATAAGTACTCGTCCTTTTATAATAACTTCTTTTAATGTTTATCTGATAAAAATATTCTTGAATGGGTGATGGTGTACAAACTAATAATAATAAATTTGTAGCACTTTTTAATGGTTTAGTATCCAAGTGTTTCTCTTAATTAAAAAAAACTCGGAACAAAACAATGTTATGGTCATTCTCTAATTATTAATTGCTGTATAAAATATGACACTATAATGATTGATCTTTTAATGATATATTAGCAAACCTCAATACATACGTTAAAAGTGTTTTATAACATTGGGAATGTTAAGGAATTTTCTAAAAATACTTATTTGAGAACAAAAATGTGTTACTCAACAGTGATGATATTGTTTCTTGACAAAAAATTAAAATATTAAAAACATCTCAAGTCTCTTTGTATACCCTTAAACAAACTATTTACTAAATATATATTAGTCTGTGTGGGTTTATATTCCCATCCCAAATACATTATGGTGTATTTTATTACAATTCCTTCACTTCCCCCTGTTCCCTTACATTGGAATATTGGTCAATGATAGCAAGTACTGGTTCTGGTAGTTTAATTTTAAAGACTGAGAATAGTGTCGAGTTAAATGATTCCGCATAAGAGAAGAGTGTAAACTTACCAATTGACTGTTTGTCGCCATGATGGACGACGTGTAGAGGTTTGTCAAAGTGGTGAGGGTATCCCAGATCTGTCCACACGGCTCTTAGTCCCAGATCTAAGTTCCGTCAAGCGTGCCCCTCTCCCACTTATATATGAAGAGTGAACGCCTGACACCAACTGGTAGTGACGAACTCTCTAGTCCATGGAGGAGGGGGACAAACGTCTTCTTGCGTGGGTTTCATAACCAACATTTAATAGTTCGTTTCAATAAGGGGATGGATTCAAGGGTCTTTTAATTATTAACGTAACACTTGACGAGAATTATTGGCTATGACGTCATGATTAGAATCATTAAACTGTGTCCAACCTCTTATTAACGAGGGCCGCACTAAATATTCCCAGCTAGGGCAAAGGCTCTATATTCATAATGGTAAGGGATAGCTATTTAAAAAGGTATAGTAGTTAGAGATATTATTAAGATATTCGTGAAATATAGTTTTAAAAATTAATTGAGATATGAATTTTAATATAACTAATAGTAGGTAAATCTATTACTTATATAAACCTAATGGTAAAATATATGTGTGTTTTTGATACAAATCGATACTAAAATTTACTTGAAGAAAATAACTGTGTGAAAATATTTCTAATATATATAGGTCAATATAAATATGATGACTACGCACTCATACTAATATAAAATTCTGTCTATAAAATAGTTGTGAGTGTTCTCAAAATATATAATTACAAATTATAAATGAAAAATAGAATTATATAATATAGTCTATTACAAATTGTAGATAACAACATATATTAGATTGTTGCCAACAAATAAATTATAAAGGTAGCTACACAAACTAATGAATTTATATCAAAACTCTTGACTCATTTATTAAGGTAAAAACATTATGGATATAGAGAGCTATTATAGAATCAGATTATATCTATTGTTGTTGAATATCTTGGATAAAATCAATAGTCTTGGACTCCTATTAAATAAATTAATCTCTAAGAAAATTAAATATTATAGTTAATAAACAAATTATTTTATTTTTATCAGTGTCACAATATGACAGGCTGGATCAATATTTTTATTGGGACACATCCTTCTCACGAGCCTTAGTTTGGACATCTTTGTTGGAGTAGACAGCAAATCACACGTAATGAAAAGCGTTTAGTATCAAATCTCATTATTTTTAAATTGTATTTAAGTTTTAGTTTCATCTTTATTTCTTTATGTTTAGAAACATGTATCTATCTAGTAAAATATTAATGAATGATTAAGATAAGTTTTATTCAGAATAACAATTCAATTATTACTTTACAATCATAATAAGTCTCATGATGATTGTATATTTTGTGAGACTTTGTTTTTGGTAATTTCGATTATTCTTGTCTTAATCAATTTAACAAAATATATAGCTATTCAATAAGCGATAATTATTTTTATTTTATAAACTAAACTAGTATGATATTGTCTTAAATAAAAGTGTCTGTGTGTTTTTGAAATAGGAAGTAATTATGTGTATCTGCGTTTCTACTCATTGCTTTTATTGTAAGAATACAAAACAAACTAGACTTTCACTATTTACACTGAAACATTGGTGTTCTAGTTTGTTTTTTACACCATGCCTTCACGTCCAGACTATCTACAGATTTACACTAATAGGGTAGACGTGATGAAGATAGAGTTTAGAGTAAATATACTCACACTGGCGTGAAAGAGAGAGTGGTATATTGGAACATTTGAGAGAGATCCAATTTTTGAATTCAAATTTATAATTCTAACGGTTTTAATTTATTAAAAAAAGATTATTTTAAGTTTGTATTCACCCTAATAAATGTTTTAACTAAAGTAATTAGATTCTTAGTTATATAAAATCTACAAATTGAAAATAACTGATTTTTTTGTAATTAGAATACTGACTTGCTATTTGTTAATCTTCTTGTTACATTTCAATATTATCAACTGATCACCTAATAAAATGTAAAATACTTACTATCACATAGATAAAGGATATTATAAACACAGGCTTTTAATTATTTATGTAATTTTCTCGTACTGTGTAAATATTTCAAATGCATTTTAAACACATGGTGATTTGTCTGAAACCACTTAGTGCTTAGTTTTGACTTTAAGATTCGGATAGATATCTACTATAAAAGAACGATAAAGTGGTTTACTCTATTGCTTAAAAAATATGCATATTAACAACATGCTGTTTTTATGTATTATATTAAAAATACACGACGAATATTTGTAATACAATAATTTTAACTAAATTTGATATTTTCAAATTATATCATGTAAAAACTGTTGAAAAAGTTCAGTAGCTTCCTGGTAGATTGCTATGTCTAGGAAAGCACCTCTCCCTCTCCTCCCCAAACCCTTTTTGGCAATCACTATCGTTCCATCTTTTTTTTCTGTAAACCCCGCTACTCCCTCTTCCCTCTACCCATGTATACCCTGTTCAGGTAAAACCCTTGAATTGACACTAATTGTCTATCCCCTCCAAATCTGAGCTATTGAAAATGTTTTATGTGGTGTATTTGTATGAAAGTATGATCCATGCTAAAAGTTTTTTTTATAGAGTAAACTTGATTATATTTACCTTATAAATAATTTGCATAAACAGTGTTTCCTTGATTAGATAAAACCTAATTGTATAAAATTGGTTTTGTGAGATAGGTGAAAATGATTTCTCTAAATAGTTGTATTCATGTTTTATAGACGAAAAAAACCTTTTCCCACTTATAGCCGAATTAATTTTGAAGATATTAAGATTCAGTGGCGCATCCAGGAGTTTACTTGGGGAGGGTGAGAATTTGTGTAATAGCAATTATTTCTGTCCCTTGAAAATATTCATCAAATTATTTTAGCTTAATACTTTTTTTAGAGAAATTACACACACACACACACACACACACACTTGTATATACAGGTTGTTAAAAAAGGGTTTCATAAATTATGGATCTTGTTGTACATATTATCCTGAGTAGAATGATTTTAATTATGTTACATGACCTCTAGTTGTGTCGTTACATCGGTAGACTCCAATAATAATAATAATAATAATAATAATAATAATTATTATTATTATAATAAATGTTTCTTAGAAATTATAGGTCCGCAAACCTACTCACATTGGGGTAAAGGAAATTTTGTATTTAAGAAACAAAAAATAAATGGTACGGTGTGCCACAAAGACTTTCTCTCGCTTTTATCTTGAAATATACATTTACTAAAAGCTCACTAGAATTTTTGAAATGAAATAATATAAACTGTTACTTAATCTATACAAGGGTGGCTTAAGGGCTATACGAACCGGTCGGCTGCCCGGGGCGCCGTCTTGAGGGGGCACCAAACAGAGCTAGACATGACCTAACGTAGCCTGGGCAGGATATAAAAATAATCCTCAAACCTAACAACTTCGAACCTAACGTAGCCTGAGCGTGATATGAAAATAGTCCCAAACCTAACAACTTCGAACCTAACGTAGCCTGAGCGTGATATGAAAATAGTCCCAAACCTAACAACTTCAAACCTAACGTAGCCTGGGCATGAAATGAAAATAATCCCCACACCTAACATCTTCAAACCTAACGTAGCCTGGGCGTGATATAAAAATAGTCCCCAAACCTAACGTAGACAGGGCGTGATATGAAAATAGTCCCAAACCTAACAACTTCGAACCTAACGTAGCCTGAGCATGATATTAAAATAGTCCCAAACCTAACAACTTCGAACCTAACGTAGCCTGAGCGTGATATGAAAATAGTCCCAAACCTAACAACTTCAAACCTACTTCAAACCTAACGTAGCCTGGGCATGAAATGAAAATAATCCCCACACCTAACATCTTCAAACCTAACGTAGCCTGGGCGTGATATGAAAATAATCCCCAAACGTATAACTTAAAAATTAAACCTAACGTAGCCTGAGCGTGATATTAAAATAGTCCCCAAATCTCCAAACCTAACGTAACCTGGGCGTGATATGAAAATAGTCCCCAAATCTAACGTAGACAGGGTGTGATAGTGGAGTTACTAAGCTTGACAAACATTCAATTTTTGATAATAACAATACATTTTACACATTAGTATAATTTTGTGGTGAGTAAAGTAAAATCTAGTGCCACTCTTAAAATATTATTTTACATTTGCTAGCTTGAAAAAATGGCACACTAAAAACTTTTATTTTTGCAATTATAATGTAAACCATTCATAATGTCAAAGTGTTTGTTAAACTTATAATAAAAAATAGAGGATGACATTGTCTACAAAACAGGTTCTTATAGTTTTATTTGTAATCCTAACAGTTTTTGTACAATCTAGAAGTGAAACATTTCGCGTATGTTTAACATTTGTGGAGTTCCCATTCAATTATTTTCATATCACTCTCAGGCTACGTTAGGTTTGGAGTTGTTAGTTTTTGGGATTATTTTAATATTTTCCGAGAGTACAATCACCATGAGAATTGTGATAGCTGGCAACTAACCGAAGATTTAAGAACTGCCAACAGAAAAACCAAATTGAAAATAAAATTGTTTATTATGGTCATTGCAGATAATATGGTTTGGCAAATGGATACATGAGATTTGATCTGCTACCTTTTTCTAGCGGTTAGTTACCTACACTCATATGGTGAATGGACCATATTATCCACCCGTTGCGTAGGGAGGCGTCCAAAAGCGATACCACCCAGGCGCGAAATTTACCTCGGACCACCACTGACTCTATGGCATCAGGAACTAGGAACACTGTTAAAGAAAAATTGAGAAAATAAAAACATCTTTGTCAACCAATGAGCATAAGAATCAAATTCATTTTCAAAAACCTGTATCAAAAACAGTGGTGTATTCGTAGGTTTAGCAGTGCCGGAACGCAAAGTCGTAGCAATCCCAAAATTGAAGTGGGGTTTTTGGACCCCCAGCTGCCGTAGGCGAAAGACTTGCACACTTATAAGTGCCTATAGACGCTATTTGGAGCATCTTTTAATGATTACTGAGGCAGAAACTTACTTAATGCTCTTCCCCTAAAATTCCAGGAATTCGCATAGAGCACTGTAAATGTCATCAGAATTTTTTGATCAATAGTATGAAAAAAGTTTTAACATAATATTGATATAAAATCAATTAGTTAACTTGGAATTTCAAAGTATAAAACTTGAATAAAATTTTTTTTAAATGTTTTTACACGAAAAGCAGTGCCAGAATGGCGTTTCCCCACGTTCCCACTCCACCACACCCCTGATTAAAAAGTATATATATATATATATATATATATACATATATTGGTTTTATAAAAAAAAGATTTTTACTTTTAATAGTACTACAACTTTAAAATGATAAGTTAATACGACTCTCAAATAGTTACGGAGAAAAGATGAAAATTTGAAAATTGCCCCTATGGAAAGTACCCTCAAAGTCATGTTCATAAGAAAATAAAATTGTCCATCTTGTTTATAATGATTCGCTGTGTTTAGATATCAAATGTAATCAACACCATTAGAGCGAATTTAGAGAAAATAGATTTATTATCTTTTTGCCTTTCAATAAACTAGCCTTAATTTTAGGGTTAGATATTTAATTCCAAAAACCCTTCGGGAAAGGGGGGGGGGGGTATGTAAACCCCAGATACAAAATTATTTTGGTTCTAGCCCAAACCAAGTTACAAACATTCAGACAGCATTGCGGAAATAACTTTTTTTTTGTTTCAAGGGGTTATGAAACATCGACATTTATCAAAACCTCGATTTTGAATTTTAGACGATCACAATATTTTCACTCCAAGGTGTCGAGACAAAGTAAATATTAGTTTACAGAGTTTAGTTACTTACAGCCATTGCTTGCCGTTGGTTTGATCGCCATTGATGGGGAGGTTGGGGTTCGAATCTCATCTGCGTGAACTGGATATAGTTTTCCTGTTAAATGTGTGTATATATACCCTTAACGGTTTTCCAAAAGTGATTTATCAATATGGTTTTCCCTTCTTTACTCCATGCAAATGCAGGTTCACTTCTTCTTAGCTACCTTCCTCATCTCTACCCAATAAGATTAAGTTGGTAATAGCCTGTGTTCTGAACGTAGCAATAAAAAAGAAAATACATGATTTTCGATGGGATATAATCATAATATAATAATAAAAATTGCGTATAACCCGAACGGGTAGTAAGACGTGGTGCTAAATATTATTATTAATAACAAAAATAATGATTTTAAATGACAATATGGTTTAGCGAGTTTTTTTTAATTCTGATTTTTTTTCTGATCCTAGAATACTATGTTCTTGTTAGTATGATGTTCAAAAAAAGTTAACAGTAGGGCCTATTTGTAAACAGAAGTAGGCGTACAGTACGTAAATTATATTTAATTGAAATGGAATTTTTAAAATGTCAATTGTTCTCCAACTTTGACCACCTTTTTTTTTAACTCATTAATCTTTTTAAATATATTTCCAATTTTTTTAATCAGGCTATCACCTAGAACAAAGTGTGGTTTTCACTTTGGTTTTTCTATCTTCTGTACAAACAAAATGTGGTGCACTTATTTTAATTCCAACCTCCTTATACCATGTATTTAAATAACTAGCGTAAGTAGTTACCGTGAAAACTATGTCACTGAAAAAAAAAAAAATAGTTATAAATTTTTTTAAATATAGGGAAGTAAATATATTTTTATATATTTCTACAGTAATAAACAAACTAAATAAAAATGCCACAATTTACTGTAAATAATGATTTCCTTAGGTAACTCAGAAAAATTATACTTTGACAGGGATTCGAGACCTTGTCCTTAGACTTTTGACGTCATTATATAACACCCCTAGATTGCGGCTCAAAACTTGGCAAGGATTAGGGGGGTGGGGGTGGCTACCTTTGGAATGTAATGACACTCTAAAGGGGGGTAAAATAGTGGAACTGAGAGGGGTCGGTGGTGTGACTGCCATAACTGCAGCAGTGCACCTCTAGTGAGGTGATAATACATAAAACTACTTGGAATAGATATTTGCAAAATCTCGAGACGTCTATCCTAATCTTAAGAGATCAGGTTGCCTTCACGAAATTGTGTTCTCCACTTTTTCACATTCTCTTACTTTTTTACTCTTTTGCGCGTGGTACCTTGAATTTTCTTCTCTTCCTTGTATATAATCTGGTGGATAACTTTAGAAGTTTTTATAAATTTATTCCAATGTTCTCTTTTTTCTTAGCCAAACAAATACCCCTCCTTCCCCAACTGCCAACCTTTCCTTACTTCCAAGTCCATTCTCACCCTCCTAGTCAACTTTCTTTCTCTAGTATTTTATTTCTTTCTTATCATCTAAATACATACATTTTTACAAATATAACAAATCATAGTAGAATGTATACCTTTTTTCCCAACCCCTTGGGGTTCTTAAAAAATAAATTATATCGGAATTAAATATTGTTTTTTCTGTTCATTCCTAGTCAACTAATCCACCCTGACACTCTTGTGACGTGTGCGTTAGACGGCGAACGCAGACAACTGTAGCGCTAGCGTCGATATTTGGTCAGTGAGAGCATGTCTGACGCGAACAGAGGAGATTAACTTGTAAGACTCGGATGAGTCAAGTTATGGGTCTTCTAGCGAGTGAGTCGCCCACCGCGCCCGCTCACACGTCAGGGGATATCATTGTGTGCTGTATCTCCAACAATAAACTATATACTTAACTCAGTGGCACCGATGTTATTATTGCTCACAAAACATGTCCTCGGCCAAGGGAGTGTCATAGTACAATCTCTTTAATTTAGCAGTCTTACATTGTGAGGGAGTGTTTGTCATAATGTGAATAATAGTTGACAGACCGTGGCTGCCCAAACGGTTTAATAAATGTACATCATGCCACATATATTATAATGAATGCAGCTAGCTTGTAAATTCATTACATTATATCGTCGGTTTAGAGGTAAATCTGATTAAGTGCATTTCTGCTTGAAATGAGTTTATGTGTGTGTATATGTTAAACTTTCAAGATCTATAAGAAAAGAAAGTCATTAAATGTCTAAACTTATATCTCTCTATATTTAAAAAAAATGAGAAATAATCAAATTCAACATTGAAAGCTTCTTTGCCAGGTAAAAGTCATCATTCACTTAGCAAATCTCCAAACATTGAAAATGCTACTTAGTAAGTTTTACCTCTAAACCGACGATATATTGATTCCTCTAATCTCTTTCTAATGTGTACATTACATTATATTAAATATATGCCTTTGGATGCGTGATTAATACAGAAATGATAAAATAAATTATGTTTATAGTTCTTAGAAATTTAGAATGTGATTTTAAACATAAACAAGATATGATAGAAAAATACACTCTCACAGTCCAATTTTCACAGGAAGGACCTTTTAGAAAATAAAAACAATATTTTTCTACGCTTATCATTGAATAATTGTAATAAATTATAAGTGTAATTTTATAAGCATTGGTCAAAAGCTAAGTTGTACATCACATGACTTGACGATTGAATACGTGAAAGTTGCTCTCGTAAATCGTAAAACTACCAGATATATGTTTTGAAAATTATACTCTATAAATGAAATTAGTTCATTTTATAGCATTTTTTTTATGTATAACAATTTTATTGTCTTTACAGGAAATTGGTTAAATAAATTGGTCAATATAATGAATACGTTCATACTTTACGGTAAAAATACTAAAATAACAAGTTAAACCAAAGTTTGTATCGCAAATTTCAAAACTTGACTTTAGGCCTACACAGTGAAAGTAGAACGGGGAGGTCAGATGACATGTACAGTACCTGGAAAGAGTTTTGACCGTTGATTACTTAACTCCCCCCTCAAGTAAATTTGCCCACCTCTAGATTTATTTCAATTCCTTATGATATTCTCGAAGGGTGCCTGTAATTAGGTTTAAAGTTATTTGGCCTAAAGTGTATGCCAAATGACTCTAGTCCAACTGAAATTTAGGCCAACAGAATTTTAGACCAACTGGCCTGAGGCCAACTGACTTTTAGGCCAAATGGCCTTAGGTCAGTTTACTTTATGCCAACTAACCTTTAGGCCAACTGACTTTTAGCCAAACGCCCTTAGGTAACTAACTTTTAGGCCAAATGACTTTAAACAAATTCCCTTTAGGCTAAGTGGCTTTAAGTTCTAAATTTTAGGCTAATTGAATTTAGGCCTACTGCCACCTCCCCTTCTTGAATACGAACCTTTAAGCGGTTTTTGTATTATGATAAATTTAAAAGCAAACAATAAATCAATTTTTTTAAATCAAAATTTGTATTTTATTTCAAATCTATAAATGTAATAAAACTGTAAGTATGCCTGCACGTTGAATTACGTTTGTATGTTTCCAGTAAACTCAAAAAGTATTCGTCGGCTCAATATAAGACTTACGAGTATTTTCTTGTACCTCTTATATTTAATAATAAGGGGTAAACTATCTGATCATCAAGTGAAACAGTGTCGAAAAGACCAACTCTACAGTTGCGATCTAAATTTCTAACAATTAAAATATATTAACTTTTAGTGTTTTAATGCATAAATCTTCTTTGTAAGTCTCCTTGGTGACGATGAGTTTGGAATAATCAAAAAGCCATGAATGTAGAATTAAGTTCTTTTTCTCCTTATTTGATCACCAAATCAACTGCAATACAAAGAATAGTTATAGAATGAATTTATATCTTTAATCAAAATACAAACTATCGTTTGTGTTGGTCGGTTTATATTCACATTATTAGGCAAATAATGATTCTTTAACAAATAAAGCTTACATCTAGGTATTGTTCAACTTATTTATGAAATTTCATCTTAAATTTACATTGGTACATTATCAAACAGTCCCACCTTACCTCAGTCGGTAGCATATCTGTCTACATAGCTAAGGGTCCCAGGTTCTGTTTCGTTTCCGGCATGGCCGAAAATTTATCGTTGATGAAAATCCGGGTTTACACATTCACATTGATAAATTAATGGCCGGAGACTTAATGTTGTTCCTGTAATAGTTTTAAGATATATTGTAAGGCACACGTAGCTACGTCAGTCCTAGACAGCCGGTAGTGGAAAAATATATGATTCAAATAATAAACTGACCCAGCTTATAGGCTGGAAATAATAATGGATGTAAAAAAGTAAAACATATTCAGACAAATAATTATTTCTTACATTAAAAAACCAATCATATTAATTAAAATGGTACACAGCACGAAACAGCACATAGTCGACAATTTCGATACACACAAATTCTGGAACAACTAATACGGGTGCACACGAATTGTGGAACAAATCATCCGAGCTCGGTAATACCCTTAAACGAACTACAGATTAAAAATTAAATTGATAATGACTTAGTTCAAAATAGAACATTGAGGTTAAATTGGGTTAGGTTAGGCTAGCCTATGTTAGGTTAGGTTAGTAGCTATGAGTAGAATAGGATTACAGGTTGTTCCACAATTTGTGTGGACTGGATGACAGGTATACTTCACTACGCAATTTGAGTGGGCCCTAATTGATGTCTGCTGACAGGTATACACTATTCCGCAATTCGAGTGTGCCCGACAATTTAAATAATAAATAAGAGATCTCAATAAATATTTTCTAATTTTGATATTTTGTTTTAATTATCCTTACTTCTACCACTTATGGTTGAATGGAGATATTTCTGCTTTAGTGACTCAAGTATCTATAGTCCATAGTGGTTCACTATGCGTGGAGTTGAGTGTAGATTGATATCTGTCCGTATTAAGCCCCGTAACCTCCAGTGTGTGTGGTTACAAACCCAAGAAATATAAAAGGTGTATTACAATTATTATTATTATTATTATTATTATTATTAGCACTGGGTCTTACTACCCGTTTGGGTTATACGCACTTACACTAATGTGTAATGATAGGGTGATTGTGAGATGAAATGAAATGAAGGACCTACAGTTTAACGTGGAATCCGAACCACGGTGGAGGCCTGGCATTCCCCACAATTCACAAGATGTCTTGTCAGAGGTGAAGGAGGGGTTTGGTAATAAGATAAATTTGTGCCGGGACCGAGGATTGAACCCCGGCCGCCAGCATAGTAGTCTGACACCTTACCCCAGACCACCAGGTCACCAATAAATAGTTGAAACTTTTCAAATATACTTTGTAAAACCCTAATGTGTGCAATTATGTTGAGCCTAATGCCTTAGACGTCGTGTCAACTAGGAAGTTAATCTATAAACCCAATTTTAGCCAAACAATTTTAAACTTTATATAAGTAGTTAGGAAAATCTTAAGGATGTGTACTTAGGCCTCTTTATTTTACATCCATGGTGAGCCTGCCACATTATACATGGTAATTATTTATTCGGGTAGCTAAATAACCAAGAAAAATAGAAATCACCCGTCTCGGTCTCCACATGATCTAACGTGCTACGCTCAAAATAGTATAGTAGTCTAGACTGCCGATGAAGGGGAGTTTAAGGTTCAAATCTCAGTCGGGTGTTCTGAGGGTGGTTTTTTGCAAAATGATTTTCCAATCTCCCTCCAGGAAAATGCGGGTTGAATTCCTATAAATATAACATTCCTATTTACTAAAACCATTAGTGCAATTGGTAAAGACACAAGAGTATAACCCAAACGAGTAGTAAGACACGTTGCTAAAAAAATCAAAAGAGAATGCGAAAACTTGGTACTATTCACTTTCTTTTAGAAACTTTAGTTTTTGTTACTAAACATATTATGAGCCTGCAGTATTAAACTGCGTGACTACTGTTGCGGAAGAATGCCAAACGAATTACCATTCACATCATAAAATTTACATAATTATTATTTAGGGAAACTAGGGTATATGAACTTCCATTACTTTTTTCTTTTCTTTTACCTTTATAATTACGTGTAAAAAAAACTACTTTTTAGCTGGTCCAGAGCTCTAACTCATAATCTATGGCTAGCTTGAAAATGGGATTCATTAATCATTCATCATGTAATTAATATATTATGTGATTTTATTTGTTTGTTTGCCTGTCTGTGTGTTTTTGGTTATAGGTGTATGAGCTTTAACTCCAAAACCTAAGTCACAATAATATATAAAAATGAAATGTTGTCTGTATGTTTCTCAAACAAGTCCAAAGATACCAGTTATATAGGGGTATTACTCCATATACCCCAATAATTTCTAAACATTGAGATTTCTTAGTGGATAATAATGAATTTGGGGATTCAAAAATTTACAAAACTTATGTAAACTACTTCTTACTAACATGCTTCAGTGTCCACATGAGTTAAGGCGTCACTCTCTCAATAGACTTGTTTGCCGATGACTGGAATATAGTGAGCGTGGGTTTTTCCAAATGGATTTCAACTCTATTTACACGCAAATGCAGGTATACGCTATCTAAATTCAACCTTAATCATTCCTAGTTCATTATTGAGATTAGAGAATTGGTTACTTTTAAATGTGATTAATTTTATAAACTATGAAATAACAAAGTTACTTTATAGATTCCCCGTATGAAGAACGGTCATATCAAATAGGTTTTTCTGCGAATTCAAATTGCTTTGGTGTTTTCATTTCCTTATTGGTAGTATAAAGGATAAGATCACCAATTAATCAGTTTTTAGAATGTTTGTCTCTCTGTTGTGTTGTTAGTCTTTAATATTTTGATACAAAGATTGATTTGTGTATTTTGTACTTTTATCTTAGATTAAAATACATTTATTACTAAAAGGTTTCCACCCGAGTGTTTTACACATCCTTCACTTTTTGTGCCTCCCTTTAAATTCTCCCTTAAAATAATCTATGTTGTGGAAAGCACACAAGCAGTAAAAATTGTACACACACACACAAAATACTAAGAAATATATTTGTATTTTTGTCACTGCATTTTAATATGCGTCCAGTTTGGAAGCCGATGTAGGCCTACTAATTACACTAAAGTATAGGGAACTACATTTTAATCACAGTTTCACTTGCGTTAATGTCAGTTTTAAAAACATGTCTATTAAAAATATAAGTTTCTGATCCCCAAGTTTTAAATATCTCGCACAGAGAAGAAATCACGCAACTTATTAGACAGAGTTTACCATAGTTCAAACTTTAGAGTTGATAATAGATTTATCTTCATGGTCAATACAATTAATTTAATGTAATTATTTCTCTTATAAGATTAGACAAACAGAATATATGTATTAATTGAAGGAAATAAAGTGGGAACAAAATAAGGCAAAGGGTATTTGTAAACAACGTTAATGGTATTATAATCAGGAGTGAAAAGCTACAAGGTTCAGATATAACTATCATAGGAGCACACCACATAATATTTGTCCATGTGATAAACACTTGCCAGGAAGATCAATGCCCGCCACTTTCAGGTTTTGTCCTTGCACTATGTTGATGGGCATCGTATAGCAAAGGCTGATAGTAAATTACGGGCATTTAAACTGGAAGGACAGATCTGAAAAAAACATGGGTATTCTTAGTATCACGATCCTTTCCCATAGGTCAACAGGTTATGACAGTTTCCTCTATTATAAGGTTTGGCAGACTGTTTAACTACAAGCGAGTTTCACTATACAATTTAGGTGGGTTAAAATTACGCAGCAAATTGATGGTTGCCCTAATTTTAGTTGAAGAACGGGAATGGGTGAACCGAATGAATTAAGCGAATTAAATTATTAGACAGGATAGTGCCTTTGGGCAAAAAGATGTATTATGGCGCTTCGAAATAGTCTAAAAACAGAGTCGTTAATTTTATCAGCCAATTCATTTATTAAGATAAAGTTGCTTAGTCCTGAAACCACGAAATAAGATTGTTTTGCGGAATAAGTATGTCAGAATATATACAATGGACAAATTCTTAGATATATTGACCACGATGCATATCTGGGAGTTATTGAAGGGCATATTTCCTTTGTGCTCTGCGAATACTCTATTGTCGATCCACCCTTCGATTATCTACCACTGGGCTATATCCTTAGCAACCTCATGTCTTGGGAAATTGCGGGCCAGGTGACGCCAGTTCCAGACTCCGCAACCCAGGGGTAGAATAGTGAGGATTTTGGCTCGAGCACCTCTTTCCTCGAGGTGTATACAGCATCCAGTAGGTTTCCTATTTTATGGCAGCCCTCACCGTCTCCATTGTCTTCTTTCCCGGGCATGTCGGCAGCGATATTCAGTTGTATGCTAGGTGTTTAGAAGCAGTTCTGAAGTTTCGGAACATACAGGACTCCACTGAGGACACAAGTCATATCTTGGTCAGTACAACGTGTAACAAACACTCATTTGGTCTTCTCTGTTAACCAAGTTCTCAGGATTAATGCACCTAATTGACCAATACTAACACAACACTATAAATATGAGAGTTCAAAGTTACACATTGTCCAATTCTGTCCCTCTTTCAAAGGAGAAAGATTACAAGTGTAAGGATACGTACGTCCAGGACCTTACTCCGCGAGGAATATTTTTTTTTGTTTCTAAAGACTAATATTATTAGTCTAGTTTATTAACTATATTTTCCTAGAGCAGTTATCTTATTTTTCTGAAGTGATTCATCAATTAGAGAATTATGACATCTGAGGCGACAACACATAATAACATAAAATTTACTATCATTATCATTAGTCTTGACCTCACCCGGATCTTTGGACAACATCTTCCAAAAACTAATTTTTACAAAATCAGACGATACAGACATTTTTATTAACTCACTCCTAGTCTAGCAGTGACGACTCTTGGAAAGCATGGGCTTGATATGGGTTACAGGGTCTTTTCTCAATACAGTTGGGTCATCCAATCCACACAAAGATACATAAACGGGGTTCAGCTATCGACTCACCTGCCATGGACCAGTCCACCTCCAACACAGATTTTCCGTGACCTTGTCAGTCACAGAGCTAGGTGGGAAGGCCCTGAGCATTACAGGATCCCTTACAGAGAAAGAAACAGGGAGTTTATCTCGAAGATAACTATCAACTACATACTTATTAGCCTTCTTCAAGGATGCGAACGCATCCCTACACTGAACAGCATGGCAGATCTCTTCCGACTCACACACCAGGGGTTCACGTACCAAATTGCGAGAAGGGGGTGTTGGAGTTCTCGACAAAGAAATATAGAGTCGGTCGACACATATGTTGATTCATGAAAGGTAGAGTTAAATGTCAAGGAACGGAATGTCTCAGTCCCACCTAACTTGTTCCACGCAATGTAAGATTGTTAAGGTCATCTTGAGATTTATATTGAACCTTTCAGCGTGATTGGGACAGGGATAGTAAGGGATTGTAGTGGCATGTTTTATTCCCAAACAGAAGCACATGCCTTTGAAAGTGGAAGGCCTGAAACATGGTCCATTATCACTCATAACAGTTCGTGTGGTTCCAAACATAGCTCATACACGTTTAGACAGATTGTCAACAGTAGTTTTGGCCTTCATGTTCCTCAGAGGAAAGATCATCACAAATTTAGAGAAAGCATCCAGTACCACCAAAACGCACGTATTGTCCAAGGAGGATTGAGGTCCAACAAAATCAAAGAATATTTTTTCTCAAGGACGTCGAACAACACCGGCCTAATGTAACCCGATTCTAATATTCTGAGCAGGTTTGACCCTTTGACAATCCAAACAGTGCTGGACATGTTCTCTGACCTCCTGGTATAACCCAGGCCAAAAAACTCATTTTACACTGTCCTAAAGTTTTTGAGGATATCTAGGTGACCCCCGATAACAGAGTTATGAAAGTACCGGAAAATCATGAGGCGTAGGATCTAAAGAACACAGATCTTCCTCCCCTTAGAAGGTTTAGCAGCAAAAACCAGAATATCCTGGTGTATGGAAAACTAAACTGCATCCTCCCCATCCCGAAGTTTCTCCATAATTTCTGCACACCACGGATCGTTTTTTGATGTTCTTGAATGGAGATGAAGGACTCAGGAATGGAATAGATTACGTAACACAGTTCAGTGGTCTCCTCCAAGCCACGTGGCTCCAAATCATTATTCTTTCTGGATAAGGCGTCAGCAATCACATTATTATTCCCAGGAATGTGAAGCGTAGGGAATTTGAATTTGGATGAATGTAAGACCCATCGATCAATTTTTACCAGTTGATTGGGGTGGCGCCACATTCAAGACAGGGCCATATTGTCTGTGTTTAGATCAAATTCCTGCGGTTCTAAATAGTCAGCGTATTTCTCTACACCAAACACACGTGCGAAACATTCCTTCTCATACGGTCTATACCTGCGTTCAGTATTAAAAGGTGTCTAACTGACAAATACCACCGGGTGCACCCCATTGGTCGTCCTTTGTGAAAGAACTGCTCTAAGAGCAAAAGAAGATGCATCCACATGTAGAAGAAACGGAAGGTTAAAATTGGGCATCAACATGACCACGGGGCTAGTAATTTTATCTTTTAGGGATTTAAAGGCGAGTGCCTATCCTTCACCCACACAAAAGTGACTCCTTTCTTCATAAGGTGATTGAGGGGTGGGCGATAATCAATAACGGGCACTTATCTTCCAGTATCTCTATGCATGTTACCATCAGAAATGATGTATCCAAGCTATTCAATAGAAGACTTCGCCCAGCCAGGATACGATTTCAGAATTAACCATAAGCCCAACGCTCAGGGAACGACTCAGAACCGGGTCAAGATGAAACAAATGTTCCTCAAAAGAATCACTTTAAATACAAATGTCATCCAAGTAGTTGAAGAAAAATTTAAATTTCAAGTCAGAAAACACGTGGTCCAAAACTCGACTCAGAGCTTTTTCTCTGACACTGGCTCTCAGGAGGACATGATTGAACTCGTAGAGTTGCCACGGAGTTACAAACGCCATATACTTTTTTTGACCGCTCCATGAGCGCACATTGCAGGAAGCTAGTTTTTAGGTTGAGTAGACTATAAAATTGTGCTCCCCCCAGGTGCTGGAAGCCACTCTATACGCTAGGCATGGGATAGTGGTCTAATTGGATATTTTTATTAACTTTCTGAAAGTCCACGATCAGTTTATCTCCCTGACCTTTCCTGGTAATAATAAAGGCCAGACTGGCGTAGGAATACTTTTGGAAGGTCGAATTACCCCTTTAGACTCTAAGTCATCAAACAGTTCCCTAGAAATTCCATCTTAGGGGGGCAAAAGAATAGGGGCTGGACCTGACAGGCACCACTGGCAGCCAAGCAACGCCAGGGAGATCTAACACGATAATGGAGTACCAACTTTATTTTAGGACAAAATTTAAAGCTAAGTTCACCCGAGCCTAAATGTATAATCCCTGCTGTACTCCACAGGAAATCATTGCCCAGGATTATATCACAAGAAAGATTATTAACAATGAAATATCTTCTTTTCTCGGAAAAACCCTCAATTTTAATTGCCAAAAATCCATCTTATAACCATCCCCACCAATAAAGGTTTTCAGATATTATTTTTTTGATAGTAAATATTATGTTTTTTGTAACATCTTGAATACTCCGAAGATATTTGGCATTAATAAACGAAGCACCGGCACCAGTGTCTAACAGGGCAAAACTGGGATCAGAACCTATTCTAAACTTCACAATATAAATTGGGGTGTTAAACGGCTTAGGTAAACAACGTGAATCAGCACCACTTCCCTGATTACATGTTATATGTTTCCTGCCGGACTCTTATACTGAAAGTGTCCCAGTTAATTGTATCTAAAACACCAGATTTGGGACAGATTCCTCCTCCCAGCATGATTGAAATTGGGACTAGAGTTATTGGCTGTTTTCAGAATTTTGGGATTAGTTACCGATGAAAAACGTCCCTTATTATCCACAAAAGGGGAAAGGGGGTCAATAGAATTTGAAGAGTCCTGAACACCAATAGGGTGAGCCGTAAATACTCACTCTAAGCAAGAAGGGATCCCTCAATTTTAGAGGCCAGAGCCTACAACTCTCCGAACAAACAGGGTTCATGAGAAAAAACAAAATATATCCTCGCAATAGAGGTTAGACTTTCTAAAATGATATCTACGATCTCTCTCTCTATGAGATTCGGGTTTAATATATAGGCTGCCTCCGATACAAACAAAATAAATGCACGTAAAGTTTCCTGGGGGTGCTGGAAGCACCAAACAAATTCATTGCATAATCGCTCTCTCTCTCTCTCTCTCTCTCCCCCTCTATCCAAGGCACAAGGGTCCCAAGCACTAAATAACTAATAACGACTCAGGGTAAACTCTGACTAATACCATCAGAAAATAGACGTGTAAGAAAAACAGCAGTTTTCCCGATACATAGCACTAGCAATTCGACGTCCTCAACGAGGTAAAGTTCATAAACTGCATTAAGCTCTAACGTAAATGAAAACAATGTAGATATAGACTATTCCTCACAAATGGGGACTCTATTTAACCAATCACTCACCACCTACAGCGAGTCCTACTAACAGGAGCCTGGGCAGTAGAAACACTGACCCCATATACTACTGGTGCTCGCGTGCTCACATTATGTAACATGGGGACCTGAGTTGTCAGCGTATCTGTACAGGGACCTGAGTGGTCAGCGTGTCTGAAGCAGGGACCTGAGTGGTCAGCGTGTCTGAAGCAGTGACCTGAGTAGTCAGAACCTCTTCTCTCGCTACCCATAAACTCACTCTCACTACCTTCGGAAGCAGTATTAATGTTGGTCTCACCTAATTCCTTTGACACCAAGACCCGCAAACGGGAAACGGAGTATTCAGCGGGAGTAATAATCTTACGTCTATTGAGCTCCGCGATGAACTGGACCTGGCTCAGCTGGTAAATTTGTGACTTTCTTGTAACAACAACAGGATCCACGGTGAATAAAGTCGAAGTAGCACGAAGCAAAAATGTACACAACGTTAGTGACTCAGTCAAATGCCTCGATCTAGAAAAATAGAGTGGTGTAACTTATTCATCCACACATGACTGTCACAACCTAGTCTCAAAGATAACTCTCTAAAGCTAACAGTCGGGTACAAATGATTAATAAATAACTGACTACATTTTTATTAGAAGATATTCTAGGCAGCATGACCCAAGTAAACTCTGAACCTGTAAACCTTCTCTCTTGATGTAATTTACCACTCACCCTATTAATGCTCACCAGATTCAGTCTAACCATTAGTCTAGTTATTAGAAAGGAATGCTTTATAAGCAAATAGGTTGGACAGAAAGACAAAATTCTGACCATGATTTATTGTGAATATAATACATATTTCAAATCAAAAACAATTCCATAATACAAAGTAAATATTTAACAAGTAGGTTGATGTACATAAATGGAACAACTAAGAGCAGATAAAAATGAGCCCAGTTCTGATTGGGAAAAACTGGCTGGGCGTTGTTTATAACTAATTGTTCTGAGACATGAACCAAGTCATATAAATTTAATATCCTTCTCACAATGATTCTCTAAACCAAATAAATCAAAGGCATTGAACCGTTACGTAAATGCACGTTGTTGCCAACTGACAGCGAAATAAATAAAATAAAATGCCATCAACGACTAACGTTAAGTCCACAACAGCCAAGTGAGCCTTTCTCCAAATTCCTGTAAAAAAAGTTTATACCCTTAGGAAATTCATTCTGGTCTTTTCATCGGTGTTAACATTATAACAGAGATCAAATTACTATACGAAGAATGCCATTCTATAAAAGACAAAACATAAGATCATGGCCCGTTTCACGCAACATGAAGACACTTTAACTCCTAACACGTCCTAGACGTATGCACCCAAAGGGGTTAAATAGGATACAAACTATGTAGTACCACCAGAGCGGACCTTCAGTGCGTGATTCACAGATCTACCAAATGTATAATCTAACTAACGAAAATAAACCCCGGATGGAAACCAATCATAGTTTACACTCACAAACAAGCTAATAAAAGATTACCCTCAAACACTATCCTGATTCGAAGGTACTATTTCACCAAACCCACTATCCTAGAAAACAGTTAACTATCTAGAAAAACATACTTGATATAGTGGCCTAGGAAACACACCACGGGATTCGCCTTCCGAGAGTGCCGTTCTAACGTTGTACTGGGTATTTTATAACATTTATTTAGGGGGGAGGGAGGGCTGTAGACTGGATGAACAGAAAAAGGGGTAGACTAACGTGGTACCATGTCATAGTTCAACCAATAAACGTCCTCTTGTTGTTCCCCAAGCAGTTGCTTGTCCACAAACCTTCCTTGGCGAGCACTTCATGGGGCGGAGGGGTGGAAAAGAGAATCAATGTCCATTCCCTCTCTCTCTCTTGCGAGTTTTTTATTTTTGTGTTTATGCCAGGAGGCTCACCGAGGCCTATTCGATGCGAGGACCCTCGCGTTTTTTCTCAGGAGCTGATGACATGTTGGGTGTTGAACCTTGCCGCACAGTACACCGAGTTTCAGCAATATACTTACAAATAAATCTAGTGTTTGTTTTCGCACAGGTAGATGCGTATGTTAGTTTACAAGGAATGTTTCACAACGTCTGAGCATATATAGGATTGTTGCAGGCAGGCGCTGACCTCATTTGCTCTATTGACTCGGAATGACCGGTAGAGTTTGTCGGAAGTGTTCTGAGAGCAATACGCGTACGCCTCCTATGAGCACATTGTTACATTTGAGATCTTTCAGAGCAATAACTAGATATTCAATACAAGTTTTATGACACATTGTACTCTCATTCTATAATATAAGATATAATTTTAAATTAATGTTGATGTTAAATTATTCTTAGATATTTTGCACATGGCAATTTGGTTGTTAGAACAGTTCAAAGGTAATTTAAATTTGCATGCGCTGATGTTCCTCCTTTTAACAAACTTTATCAAATAGTTTATATATAATAACATCCTGGTTGAATGGTCCGGTATAAGAAGACCCAATTCCTTCACTGTATTAAACGTTTAACCAAGAAAAACTGACAATTTGGTTGATTTAGTTTAAGCTGCATTAAAAACATCTTAATATAAGTCCAATTTATCTATTGATTGCTCTCTTCTGATTCTATGTACGATATCTTCCGACATGCTTTCCCCGTGGGCGAACCGGATGCAAGAGGATTTGAAAAATATTAGTTTGATGGAGGGCAAATATTTGAGCGAGGAAGATAAAAGATAAAAAGAGTTTTTTTATAAAGTACTGGTATAGTGTGATTTATCCTCTAAGAATCCCAGTGCCTTGCAAAATAAATGGTAGGGTTCATGGGTTACGTTATTCATGCATGGTATGTAAGTTTTCAAATGAAGTTGGACCATTGTCAACAAGTATCCATATTCTCAAATAATAACAGACATTTATTCGGGTATACGGTATATACCCAGCTAAGGGACAAACGCTTCATTACTCCAAGGGGTTCCTAAAAAGAAACGCCTTGCTTTCGGCACTGGAATCTATTTATTTTCCAAGCATTGTGGGAAGCAATCTCATTATAAGTAGTCATCTTTGCAAAGTGATCTTAAGCGCATAGTATGAAGAATATTGTTTGTTAATGGTGTGCCGCGTGGGTTGTTAGTTACATCAGTTACATTAATTGTTTTAAAATATACACATTGTTCATTTTTTAGATAGACAGCAAAATGCATAACAACATGTATAGTCCCAACTGAAATGTTACCACTTTATTGGTAAAAGTCACCAAATCACATCTCTTATTTATATTTTACTCGCGAGAATAATTAATGGATTTGATTAAAGTGCACAGCCCCACATTAATATGGGAATCAAAAACTTTCAACAGGATGTAGTTTTGTAGGACCACCCAACGATTGTGTCTCTCCAACAATGAAGAACAGATGGTGTTTGAGTGCCCTTTATTGTTGGGGTGCCGCCTACAGTATTTGGTATATCCGTCATACCCATCAAAGTAGCTCTTTGAAATATCTTTGCATAATATTTGCTACATTGACGGAGACAAACTATTCTAAAGTTCGTATGGAAAATGTATCACACGTTTAGTAACCCTTATATGCAGTTTTGGGTCAACGTTTGAATCCGGAATCTCCAAATTTATCAACGAAACTATCTCATCGTGTCTGATTTTTTCCTGAAGACATTTTAGGAGGTGCATGAGTATCAGTCCTCACTTTTTCCACTACACATTATGTAAAAAACACTTCGTAAAACAGAAAATATTGTCCACGTTTATCAAGTTAATCAATTTTATGAAGTTTTGAATCATTTCCAAATGAAATACTCGATTTATTATGTGTCGTTTAAATGCAAAATGATCTTGAAATCAATAGAATATTCAACGGCTTTTAATTATTGGAAAATCACTACTATCCTCTATGAAGTATTATCATATTGAAGTATATGCTTAAACACGGCTGGATAAATATCCTATGAAAGTAAAAAGCTGTATAACAATCCGTTCAACATTTCCAGATATCTTAGGCAACAGACATACATAAAGACATACAGACTAACACTTTGTTTTATAAGTAGTAACCCGCCTCGGTGGCGTTGTTGGCTAACGCGCTAGTCGTGTTGAGCTTCTCGACTGCTGAGGACGGGGAGATCGAGGTTCGAATCTCGCTTGGGTGAACTGGGGTTGGTTTTCCTAAATGGTTTTCCATCCTCCCTCCCCGCAAAGGTGGGTTCACTTCCTCTAATTCAACCTTCCCATTACCAAATCCATTAGCGTAATTAGTACGTAAAGCGCTTAAAGCGTATAACCCGAACGGGTAGTAAGACGTGATGCTAAATAATAATAATAATAATAATATAAGTAGTAGAAATTTTATGTACATTTATTTCAAACTAGCAATTGACCACGACTTTACTCCCACTAAACAATACATACGCACATTTGAAATTTCAAATGTTAGAAAAGCATGAAACTTCGAGTGTTAGAAAACAATGAAATTTCAAGCGCAGTGTTTTATTTATGTACGTACGAAGTTTCAAGAAACTCCTCCCCTACATACCCAGCCCTTATCGCGTGACATCTAATGTGCCCGCAATACCACCTTAGACGAATGCTCACTGCATAAACCCAGTTTTATCGACACTACTTTGCTCGCTGATAAGCTAGAGTGGTTGTATTTATCTTTAAAGCTTTCCCTAACTACTTATCTAAAGTATAAATTTGCTTGGTTAATAATTGGGTTTAAAGATTAACTTAACAGTTGACACGAGGTCTAAAGCATTAAGCTCAACATATTTGATTTTTTTTTTAAATATATCAGAGGTGCACACCTTTGGGTTTCACCAACTAGATTTGAAAAGTATCCTCTTTATATTTTTCTTGGGTTTGTAGCTACACACACGAGAGGTCACGGGGTTTAAAGCGTATGGATATCAATGTACAGACAACTCCACTCCACTTGTAGTGAACCACTATGGGCAGAGATATTTGGTTCACAATGTTAAAAGTTCACCAAAACAGAAATGTTTTCAGTTAATCGTAATTGGAAGGGGTAAGGACAAACAAAACAAAATATAACTATTAGAATACATTTATTATAATATATCTATTAACGTTTAAATATTCGGCTATGTGAAGTTGTTTATTATACGATATACCGGTATAATTAATATTTTCTGCCTTTTAAGGGGAGAAATTAATCTATTTGTCTGAATATGTATCCATTAAAATATAAGATCAAATCACATAAAGATGTTGAATGTTACTGAGAGGTAAGTTTTATTTGTTAAAGAATCCCGATTTGACTAAATGAGAGTATATAACAACCAACACAAAATAGAGTTTATCTTTGGATTAGAGATTGAAATGTATTCTGTAATAGTAACGCTTTAGATTGCAGTTGATTTGGCAATCAAGACAAAAACGTTAATTCTACTTTCATGCCCTGTTGATATTTCCTAATCTTTCATTACTAAGAAGACCTAAAATAAGATTTATACATTAATATTAATATATTTTAATTGTTGGAAATTTAAAATGCAAATGTAGCCACACTAACATTCGGTCTTTTTCGACAATGTTCATCTCATAAGTCCAAGATCGCCCAGATGGTAGGTGTCCAGGACCTTTCCCCTTGTACTAGTAGTGATCCCGTGTACACCGAGGTGGAAAAACACGTGTTTCCTATCTTAGTCCCCAACCGAGCTCGTGATGAGTGTGAAAACTATTTTGTTTAATAGCAATATTAATTAACTGTGAGTCCAGTGAATTCAGTACCGGCAGAATATTATTTTTAATAACTTTAATACTATACCTTGTCACAGTGTCACCCGTGCACTTTGAGTAGCACCAAACAGGAACATTTGTTGTGTTTGAGATTAAAGCAGATTGGGGTTTGGAGTGCTACGTCAGTTTTACCTACGCAGTTGATGTGACAGATACAACGTTTTGTTTTATTAGTTTATTGATAAGACTTAGTATAGTGGAAAAAAAATATTTAACAGAAACTTCAATGATAGTGGATATACATTGGTGAATATGGAGTAAAGTGTACCACAAGTATTCATTGGCTATGTTTCGACAAAATGAGGAAGGGATTTGTAGAAAATTAAAAAAACATAAAAAAACACTATCATTCCCTTTCCTCCTCTTTTCACAATCCATCAAGTTCGAGATAGTTTACCCTTTAAATGTAAACCCGAATCTACCAGGACCATTGTCTTCAGCAGTCTCCACACTCCCTCCTAGTGATCCTGTCGAAAGGATTTATCCTACAGTAGTATATGGGAAAGCTAGACGAGAAGAAACTGGAGGTAATTTAATATCATGATGGATTAAATAGCCACGGTATTATATTTGTTAGTTACAACTATAAATGAATTTATATATATATATATATATATATGTATATATATATATGTATATATATGTATATATATGTATATATATATGTATATATGTATATATGTATATATATATATGTATATATATATATATATATATATAACATTCTTTAAATTTAAAAATGATATCTGGACACGGGAATTGAAATCTGTAGTGTTGACTTAGTATGCCATTGCTCTAACAACTGAGCAATCTAGGAGTCGTTCCGTGATTAGGGCAATTATTCAATCATAGTTTAAGCCAGAGTATGTGATGAGCGTGCGGAAATAGTCAAGCACATAATAATATGTGTGATAAAGATCACGAGCCATCAAAAAACACAAACAACTCTGACTCACTCAGGCTTTATGCTGACAACAGTACAGTTACAATTGTATGAGTGCACTTATCCTATTATAATTAATATGATATTTAAATGTGGGTAGACCCGCCTCGGTGGCGTAGTTGGCTAACGCGTTAGTCGTGTTGAGCTCGACCGCCTAGGACGGGGAGATCGAGGTTCGAATCTCGGTCGGGTGAACTGGGGGTGGTTTTTCCTAAGTGGTTTTCCACTCTTCCTCCACGCAAACGCGGATTCACTTCATCTAATTCAACCTTCCCAATTCCCAAATTATTAGCGTAATTAGTACTTAAAGCGTATAACCCGAACGGATAGTAAGACGCGGTGCTAAATAATAATAATAATATATGTGGGTACAACCATATTTAGCAAATATAATAGCTTGGCTATTTAATACATTATTCATAGGGCTTTTTAAAATCTAGGTATAATTGATGTACCGTGATGATCTATTCAGGCTTTATTCTAAAATTTGTTTAGTAGTAAAAATCTGACCCGTTGTTGATCTATTTCGTCTAAGTCCACACTGATGATCCCCAAATATCTCTTCTGCAAATAACGTCAATCTCATTGAAATTATGTTGGATAAAATCTTATAGCATGTTGATAGTAGTGATCTAGCTCTGTATTCATTACACTCAGTTCTATCCCCCTTAAAGAAAATGGGTATTGTAATACTTTCCTTACATTCTTGTGGTAATAGCTCATGGTTTCATATGGAACATAGCAGTTTACGAATTATTATTAATAACTTACCTCAACATTCTTTATTAGCTCAGCTGAAATTGACTTCATTCCTGGAGATTGATGAGTCTTTAACCTCCTAATATTTTTATTTTACTTTACTAATATTTATCTATAGTACCAGTAGTTCATCAGTACGGATTTCGATAACCTAACTCTATTCGAATACTTCATGAACATTCAAAATATGCCTAAAGTGGTCATTACATCCACTTAAAGTGTTGGTCGTGTCTGTCATCAGATCTGTCATCCGGTCTCATTTCTCACTAAACTGGCTCTAACCGGTTATATTTGTCTATATCCGTCAATACCTAAATAAAGTTCCCTTGTATTCTTATTTTTTCTATTTTTTTTCTAACTTGCTCACTTAAATCTTTATATACTCTCTCATTTTGTTTATGAATATACGTAGTACAGGCCTTTATATTTGCACTAATAAATTGATTTAGGCTAAATTCACTAATACTTTTTAATCAACGCAATTTTGCTTTATCTTCTCTTTTCTATTAATTTGAACATTCATTGTAATATCATGGGCTCTTCCCCCTTTTTTTTATACATCTGCATTTATAATATTATTTCTGACAATTTTTCATGATTTCTCTTGAATCATGTTTTTTCCACTATCAAGAGAGCACACTCTAGGGCAGCAAACTTATTTAAATTTTAAATTTAAAATACATTCCTACATTCACCCTCTGTTAGTTTAATAATATCATATTTGTATGACTTGCGAGCCAAATTTTCCATTTTTGTTATTTAAGCCTATTGATATTAAAATAAATAAGAATACAGAATTTGCAAACAAGTTAATAGTAGCTATAGTGATATTTGGGTTAAGTGCTCACCTCAGGACTCGATGGTCGTGGGTTCAACCCTAACAGAAGTCAACGGCCTTTTCTTTAGCGATAAAACTCCTTAGCACATCCCCCTTCGGGAATTAAAGCCATCAGTCCCATGTTGATGTGGCATCTAAAATAATTCTGAAAGGTATGTGAAAATACCTTTCCCAGCTAAATTGGTAGGCCCTTTCACTCTCGCCCATAAAAATTCTCGTGTTATAATATACTAATTTGGTTCAAAAAGTGCACGTTAAATACAGCAAATATTTTTTTAAGTATTAGCTGTTATCATAACTCAATGAGTACATTTTTTGCAGTGTTATGCTTTTGGCAAGATTATAATAATCATAGTGTGATAAGAACCAAATGAACAACACTTGATTGAAACTCTTTAAATGACACAACTTTCCTAAATAAATTTGACTGACTGAGACGCCGAGTTCAGTAAGATTTGAATATAGTTTAATCTCTTCCGCTAGGTGCCTCCTCTTGACGGTTAAAACTGTAAAGTTTTTAGCAGCAAAGTCCTACACAACCATATATCATTTTATTCTAGTGGGAAACAGGATTCCCTCAGGGTGACAACATAAAACTTTCAAATCAAATATAATCATTAGTTAAGTATACACATTATAGAGCATGTCAATCAACGCTAAATAAAAGGCCTGTTCCAAGTAAAGTCAAGAGATGGCAGTAGCAAAAAACATTTAAGGTAATTGTAGATTTTATGTGTGTATGATATAATTATATTCTTATTTAAAAAATCAAACACCAAATTAATAAAAAGTAATACAATTATCGAGCTATTTGCTCTTACTACTAAATAACTTAGAACATAAAAATAATATTATACGTAAATTGGTTTGCAGCCTGGCTCTTTTGGGTATTTCTAGTAAATTGACTTTAAAATGCTGTTTTACTTAAAAGTAACGCTTTTAAGGCAAAACAAAATTAGCGTACCTCAATATTTACATTTGAGTATTGAATCCGTATCATGAGCACACATGGTTGCAGTTATAGTATTATATACATGAAACAACCATAAATAGGTATGGAACATGAATCTGCCAGAATTATCGAGTAATTTACCCACAAACATCAATTTCCTCAAAAATAGCACCGTTCTATCTCCAAATTTAAAGTGCAACAACATCTATATTTGAATCTACCCGAAATCACATATGGTGGCATTTATAGTACTATAGTATTTATAGTAATGACCCTACATAGGCGTGGAAACTGGGTATTTTGAAAATTTCTAGTAAATTGCCTTTGAACATTGATTTTTCCCAAAACTATAATTTTGAAATCTTAATACGGAGAATCTGGTGTAAATAGACCATCTTGGCTCGTGCCTCGAATAGAATTTTGGGCTAAATAATAGGTACACTGTATCTATAACTAATAATTATACTGGTGACCTGGCGGTCTAGGGGTAAGGTGTATGCTGGCGGCCGGGGTTCAATCCTCGGTCCCGGCACAGATTTATCTGATTACCAAACCCTTCCTTCACCTCTGACAAGACATCTTGTGAATGTGAGGTATGCCAGGCCTCTACCGTGGTTCGGATTCCACGTTAAACTGTAGGTCCTCCATTTCATCTCACAACCAGCCTACCATTACACATTAGCGTAAGTGCGTATAGCCCGAACGGGTAGTAAGACGCGGTGCTAATAATAATAATAATTATTATTATTATTATTATACTAAACATTTTAAATTATTCGAGATCTATCCATTTGTCTATAGTTGGACGTAAGCGATTGCTATTTTAAATAAATACCGTAATCTTAAAAAAATAGTTCTTATACATTAGAGTAGGCTTATATTGTCTGGTATTGTTGCAGATAAATAATAAAACAAAAACATCTTAACTAAAATCTTAAATACATTGTTGCGATCAATGACATAACAAAAATTACATTCGTTACATGTATTATATTGCTAACCGGACATACGAAAGAGGCCACAGTGTCTCATTAAGAAATTGAGATCAGTACCATAAATAAAGTAGGTTTATAGTATTTACAAAATGCTTAAATACATTGTCATGATCAATGACAGCTCTAAAGTACAATCTTTACAAAAAATATCTCTAAGTGACTGATCATAAAAACGATTTCTGTAAATCAAAAGTATAATGATGCTGCATATAGCGGAACAAATTATTATTAAGGATATATCATTAGTATTAATTTGAATCATCAATGAATTAGTTAACAACAGATTTGCAGTTGAAAGAATTAATATAACTGATGCAATAGTCTAAATTAAGAAATATTTGGATGCTGACTCGATAATAAATTATAAATTGTAGAAATTAAAGTGATAAAAGACAGTAAATTTATTTGTAAACTTATTCATACACCAGTTAAATGAAATAGAAATAAGTGTTCCTATTATTACGTAAGGGTAATTGAAAAAAAAAATTTATAGTGTTTTTTTTGCGTTTGAAAAAAGTGTATTATTTAAATTAATTTATAGGATGTGAAACTATTAGCTCAAGTTTAACTTACGTTCTATATTTTAGTGTATGAAGCAATAGAATTCTTGATGTTCTATTAAATAGTTTATTTCTATTAGATATAATGAAGACAAATTTATTTTACTTGATTTATTTTACCATAAATAACCCATACGATCAGGCACTTCATTTATGATTATAAAAATAATATAATTTTAATTTTATTACTATAGTAACCTATAAAATCGGTTCATTTATTCTAATTAATTATAAGCATGGTATTTAATGTATTTTATAAAAAAATTAGAATGTGAGATTCAAATATGTATTTACTAATTATAAAAATGTTATCTTCATTACGAAATTAATTGTTTATTTTACATTTTGTTTATTATTAAAATTTATAGAACATATTAATAATTGAGATATCTTCTTTGGTGGTTGCATGATCTAAGGTGTCACTCTCTCTTGTGGGACCTGATTATTAATAACAGGGAAATCAGGGTTCGAATCCCTATAGGATGTTGTGAGGGTGGTTTTCAAAAAATGATTCTACACTTTCCCACCTTTCAAGTGCGGGTACACTTCCTCTAAATTCAACCTTTCTCAATCCTAGCTTATTAGCATAAATTAGTTTATATGCATATAGTCTGAACGGATAGTAAGACGTGGTGCTTACTAAAAAGTTAAAATAATAATTGACATCAATTACAAAATAAAGTGTAGTATTTACAAAAAGTTTAAATTCACCATTGTTATCATTGAAATAGCAAAAAGTACAGTTTAAAAAAAATTCATTGTTGATTAATCTTACAGAAAAGGCCCCATTGAGAATTGAGATTAATAACACAAAAGAAAATAAAGTATAAACTAAGCATCTTAATAATTCTATCGTAGTGATCAATGACATAGCAAAAAGTACATACATATTTTAGGCCCCCAAACAGATGCTACCATGTAATAGTTTATAATCAGCTTTTTAGTAGAGAAACAAAAATAATATATTTAATTCCACGCACGGTCCAGAGCGTATAAGTAATATTCATTCAAAATCCGCCTGTACGGATCAATCCACTAATACAGTTTTGACTAATAATGGGCTTATTTTGGCTTAGAGATATTATTTCATTCCTCTAAATATAGAGGGCAACATAGAGTCTGATTTGTTCTCGTCTTTCTTTGGCATTCATGTTTTTAGATTGTGAGTGTGTTTAATGTGCTAACGTAGTTTTAGTGTAAGTGTAGTGTAGCTTTCAATCTTTAGCTTACGCGTTCATCTGCATTAATTCATTTCTGGTGTTTGTATTGAAATAAAGTGACTAATTTTGTATTAAATTTTTTTTGTGCCATGAATGCAAACAATATTTTGACATTCATTTAAATTTGCATTTATAATCATAATTATTTAACACAACTGTACAGTTCCTAAATATGCATTAAAAACAGATGACAAAATACCATTGACAGCATGATTTTGAAACAACTTTTGCACCCTATATATATTTGAAAGATTACTGTATGATTCTATGAAAAGAGCCATTAATATACTTATTTATTAATTCTTGTATGTAGTTGATACTGTAAAATAATATAAAATCAATTTTATTGTGACTTATAATAAATACATGGCGCATAAAATTTAAACCTATTTTTGTTTTTGCATTTGTTTGCTACTCAAAGTAAAAATTAAGAAACCATAGAGTGAAATAAAGAACTGTACCACTAATTTGTTTTATGATTTTGTATTTGTGAGGATTTCTTAATAGCACCGCATCTTATTGCCCTTTCAGTCTATACACTAATGATTTTAGGTACGAGGAAATTTATAAATAAATGAATTGTACCCTCATTTTCGTGGAGGGCGAGAGTAAATTTTTTTTAAACTACACTCAGCACACCCTACCGAGATTCGAACAATTGTCCTTGCATCATCAGCAGTATAGTCTACTGTAAAAGTAGCGCCTTAGAACATGCGGTCACCGAAGTGGATAATTTGTGAAATACATTTTATTTAAGGAAAACTCAACCCAGTTTGTGTTTTGGTGACTGAATTTGAAATTTAGCTAGTTCGCTATTTCGTAAGGTTTTTTTTTTGTTGACCGGGAGGTCTAGGGGTAAGGTGCTGTACCTTTGTGCTGGGGGTCCAGGGTTCAATCCTTGGTCCCAACAAAGATTTATCTGATTGCCAAACCCTTCCTTCACCTCTAACAGGACGTGTATTAATCACAGTTTGTGAATGTGTGGAATGCCAGGCCTCCTCTATGGTTCGGATCCCACGTTAAGCTGTAGGTCCTCCATTCCATCTTATAATCACCCTACCATTACACATTAGTGTAAGTGTACAACCTGAACGGGTAGTAAGACGAGGTGCTAATAATAATAATTTAAATAATTTTCATCGCATTACCTATGTCCCATAAAGTTAAGAGTAATTCATGCTCATTTGACTCACAGCCTATGGCTCACATGAGCATACATTACTCTTAACAAGGACTAAGACTATACTAATACTTCAACTACACCAACAATAAAGTTACATTAGCACAAAAACTTCACCAACACTAAAACACTAAAAATACACTAGCTCTATACTAACTCATGCAAACTGGCACACAATCTAAATATTAAGATCATTCAGTCTGGCTTGCCGGTGATAGAAAGATCAGACTTCGTATCTCAGACGGGGTAAGAAGGGTGGCATTAAGAATTTGTTTTCTTCTTTCCCTGGATGCAGATTTAGTTAAATTTCCCTTAGTAAGACCTTAATAGTTACCATAATATTAGGATGATCAATATACCGGGATATGCGTATAGCCCTGATGGCTATTGAGGTACAATGTAAAGAAAACCCAACTAAACTATGTAAAGTTTAAAAGAGCTAGCCTGATATATTAATGTTTGTACGCCATCATTAGGGTGACATTTAATATAACGATTGAATTGGGTTCATGTTTGCTGTTTTGTATAATATTAATTAAAAAGGTATGGTGACTTATTTCATAAACTAAAAGTTCTAGTGTTTTATAGTTATTTTTATTTTAAGTAGATAAACAGTTTTTTGCTAGATATTTCACACGTTGTAGAGTTTAATAAAAGCCCGACTATTTCTTTATTTGCATGATAATTCCCGACACGTGAAATTTAGAACACAGATAGATCCCACCTACACGGCTCCTCGTCAGGAAGGAAAGTGAAGAGATGCGTACCCTGAAAGGGGTAATACATCAAGCGAAATTTCCTTCTCGAAGCTTCCTAAAGGAAAAAATGTGTGGTCATCCAGGTGCGTTTCTGCTCACAAAACTGCGTTGTCTTTTTAAACAGAGACGTAGAAGGATGTCGCCATACCTTGCAACTTAACAACTTAACACAAATAAATCTTACTACCCGCTCTCATTAAAAATATCGTAGTTTTGAATAAAGATGTGACTAATAAATTATTGAGATGTATAATTTCATATCATTACAACTAGCACTAAAACCTAGTCTTGTTTTTTGAATACCACTTATAATTTCAAACCACTCGACTCGTTCTTGATCAATAATAACAAAAAATATGGTGTATATGCATGCAGTGTTGCTTACTTTTCAGATTAGCTAGAATTATTAAATAACTAAGCTAACACAGATAACACCAGGCTTATTACAGGTAACAGAAAACATAGAGAGAGCGAGAGACCTATAATATGTGATTTGATATAAGTAGCTTGATTCCTAATAATTAGGATTAGACATCGAACCTAGTTTATTTAAAAAGATTGATATTGAAAAGTAGGTGTTTTGTATTGATATTGGAGGCACTAATCTATTTATTTGATTTTTGAACATACATACATTCATACATACATACATACATATATGATTTAGCAAAGATTGTATTAGTTTAATCTAATTATTGAACTAAGTATTATGATGTACATTTTTTAGTTAACCAACATCAATTTATTGGTTTTTATCTAATAATTTCATTAATACAACATTTTTGAATTGATACTGAAACTTGGATTAGTTTATAAATAATAAACCTACTCTTCAGGTATTGTAATTTAATTGTGTTGAAAAAATACCTTTTACTTTACTATAAAACAACGATAATTTTTTATTTTATAAGATCGCTGTTTTTCCGATGATCTTTATCTAATTGATGTTACAGTATATATGAAAACCTTGATGTTGGACATGGATGTTTTTCATTTGATTGTATCACTTTGCTAAACTTTTCCGCAACAAGGGCCTATTTCTAATATATGGATAACTATTATACCAAAAGATGATTGCCTAATTTGAATATTTTAGTAGATTTTATAATATAATTTTTTAACCAACATCTTAGAAACCTTATGAGAAGGTCACATGTGTATTACAATAAAAGGTTAGGAACGGGATATGAAAATGTAGAAGAAATGTACCAGAATTTGAGTTGAGTAAGAGTGGAAAACTATTTAGGAAAAACACCCCCTTTACACTCAGCCAGAACTCAAAACCACAATCTATGAGTAGTTGTAAAAATAGACTTGAGAGCTATGACGTTAAGTCTACGTGTCCACTTACGCGAACGTTTCAAGATACACACCTGAAAATTATTGAGGGTAATAAATATTGTATTTAATACACTACTTCTTACTAAAAGTATGAATACTAACAAAAATAAATATCTTATTTGAAATCCCCCATTAGAATATAAAAAGGTATTTAGAGTAATTTTCAATTTTTTTTCTGTCATTCTAACTTATAAATAATTATTTATTAAAAAATCATATATTTTAAAGATGTAACACTTTCAATTTTTGTGCTAGGCACATTTTGTGTATTAGTTAGGGAATGACGTAGATACCATGACGGGGCTAGTTAGCAATATTAAGATTGTAGTTAGGTCGTTTGCCATTGTGCTTCTGAAGTGTTGGCAACGTTTCCCACTTCTTCTTTGTCTTTGTGCGTCTAGTTCCTTATTTCCTGGCATTTCATCAAGAGAGGCCTGCACTTCATACATTTCAACGTTTTTTATAGCAATGTAAAGTAAGAATAAAATATAATAGAGGCCTTTAATGTTTTTATAAACATACATAAGCTGAGGAAAGGTGACTCAAACACAATTCCTTCCAGATACATAATTTAAATCAAACAATAATATATTTAATTCCTGTAAATATTAGGAAAGTGGAAACAATGTAAACAATAAATGACGAACTCTTTATACTTTAGTAGAAAAACGTATTTTGATTTAAACTAGCTGGTGTACCCGTTCTTCGCACAGGGAATTTATAAGGTAATATTGTTCTTCCTTGGTATATAAAATTAGCCACAAGGTGATATCCCTTTTTTATTTTCATTCGGGTTCACATGAAATGTAAAGATTTATCATAATCTCGAAATTGATTTTTTTTACGATAATAATACTTTCTCTTAATATGAGGGAGTAAAATGAATGAAAAAATACACTAAATAATAAATATTTTGTTTTTAAAAAGTTTAAACAAATTAAAGCACTGTAACAGTTCACGGTTTAGAAAGGAATAATTATTAATTTTCAATGTTTATGGAATAAGTTGATCACTATTTGAGTTCACCATGTTAGATTTTGAATTTTTGGACTTTTCTGAGAGAACATTATCTTATGACCTACATGATAGGCAGGCCACATTTTAGATTTCTCAAATTTTTAGGAGTTTTAGAATATTTCATGGGGACATAAATAAATCAAAATTATATATCGAGCTAGGATGTTCAAAACCTTGCCGCACAATCTATGTATCAAATAACTATGACAATCCCAAATCAAATGTGACAACATATACATTTTAAAAACAATCTTTGAAATGAAGCATTAATACACCCCCGAGTAAAAAAGAATTAATTCCATATAAAGCGCAAATTTGCCTAAGAGTGTACATAAGATATGTGAGAATAAATTATATAGGTATACATATTTACAAAATCATATTATATGAAAAAAACTTCACAGGTTAACACAGGGCATAAATAAAATAATAGGCTCTTTAAGAGACAAATTGGTCCCTGCAATTACCCGCCAATTTCTAATTTTCTACCACAACTGAAATTAGTTTTTTCTTATATTTTGTGAAATTTTTAGTTACCTATTTCTTTGATACACTTTTTAAATCCAAAATGTTCATTATTATACAATCATCTGGAGTAGTGTTTGCACGCCATTGCATTTCCAATTTTCTACATCACATAAAAGGGTTTTCTTTTGTATTAGTTTTTGAAGTTGAAGTTTGAAATTTAAAAAAAAGTCAAAAAATTAGAGGAGGCAGGCAGATAGAGGTGCAATCCCATTTAATCAGAAAATATTTAGATTTTAAAATGGGGGCATAGAAATTGGAAGTTCAAATATCTTTAATACCAAAACAATAATTGATGTAGAAGAAAATAAAAATTTGGCTGCCAAGTATATAAACCATCGGAGATAACCAAGCAAATGTTTTAATTTGAAATTTAAAAATGGTAGCTCGGTAAATGAGAAGGCTGGAAAGTTTTAAAACTAATTGAAATTTCACTCCTTGATTGTAATTTTTTTTAGCACCACTAACTGTACAGATTATACATATAATTTAACATTGAAAAGCATGTAAACGTATCATAACAATAACAACGCAAATTTAAAAATTCCAAATATAAAATTTATGGGTTTGGAAATTAGGTATTAATTTACAAACTAAAAGATCTCTATTCGTTTTTAATAAACCTTTTCAATAATGTTTGTGTACAAATTATTTTTTATAATAAGTTATGTAATAAAATATTAATATTATTTAGTTTTTTGTTTTTTTGCGATGTGTCTTACTACCAATAAGGCTATCTGAATTTGCACTAGTGAGGCAGGGATGAGGAAGGAATCATTTTGAGAGATTGTACCTACATTTACTTGAAATGAGAGTAGTAATCATCTACCCTTAGAGCGGTGTGCAAGAACGTTATTGAAAGCTTAGTGGACCGATAGTGTTGTTCTGATCACCTTATCGCTCCACCTTTTTACAAATGATAACGCAAGTAAACCCAAGCTAGTGTCCACTTAGCATCTTATTAGTCAAGTTCTTGCATACGGCACTTAGTTTATCCAGCCAAAATTCAAGTCTCAACCGCCCCTTCACCTGCAAGCAACATTAACGAGCTTGATGTTTAGTTCGCGTGAGTATCGATGTGGGTTTAACCATATTTCTGATAACTGTACCTAACTGAGAAATCCCTAGAATGATCTACATCTACTTATTTGACAACTGATTATTTTATTAATTACGTCCCTCATATAAAAATGTTTTTATCAACAGTTCTAAAATTGTGAAAAGAAACATTTCCCATATTATTTAATAAGATCCGCCATGAAATAAAACAGTATATAGTCGTGTCTCCCGCTTTGGTGGTTGACGGGTCTAGCTGAGGCGTCACTCTCAGAATTGCCAATAATGGAAATATGGGGTTGTGAAACCGAGTTTGGTGTAATGCGGCTGTTCTTCCAAAATGGTTTATCACTCTTCGCCTCAGAAAATGTGGGTACTCTTCCTCTTAATTCTACCTTCCTTATACCTAGCACATTAGTGAAATTAATATATATGCGTACAACCGGGTTGGATTGTAAAACTCGGTAACGAATAAAAAAAGTTATGTTCGTAGGTTATTATAGTACGAGAAATAATAAACACAAACTTAGCCTAGGTTATCTAAAACTAAAAGAACATTAATTAGTTTCAACTCGAGCCAAACTTCTCAATAGTTGTATTGTAAAGAGTCTGTCAAAGAGAGCACAGGCTCCTTCTCTCGCCCTCCTCTAAAGCGTGGTATCCTATGTCACTGCACTGGCAACATTTTTACAAGCTAATTAATGTTCAATGAAAGAAACCCCCGAGGAACTCGTGTCTCTTACGTATTTTTTACCAGCAAACTCTAAGCTGGATCTAACTAAACAATTCAAATCGTTTGGTGAACACACGTTTCTTAGGAGGGACATTGATATCGTGTCTTATATTCTACAAAGTAGTGCATCCACCCCACCCTACCACAGATGGTAACGTATTTGTCTACAGAGCTAAGGGTCCCATGTTCGATTCTCAGCATGGCCGAAATATTTATCATTGGTGAAATGTGGATTAACCCTTCATAGTGAGTAATTAATGGCAAGAGAATGGATTATAAGGAATATGAAGCGGCGACAGACCTAGCAAGCCGGTAATGGAAAATATGTATTGAATTAAAAAATATATCCAGGCCATGAGCGGGAAATTGTAATGGATGTAAAGTAAAGTCCGTCCACTTAATCTGTTAGATGAACTACTCTTTATTGACCAAGCGTAGCGAGGTCCTGTTTTTAACTTGGGCATTCTTTTTGTCTGTTCGAAAGTTGGTTTCGTGATATCCGACAAATACGTGGACCAATTTTTAGAGAAATTTCGCAGGGAAATTTTTCGAGACTAGGCCGAAGAATAAATTTACCTAGTTTTGAGATTTGGTAATCCGCTTCAAGATGGTGGTCACTCAAAACGCTGTTTGTATGTCACACGATAGCAAAAAAATTCATGGACCGTTTTTAACAAAACTATATATGTAAATTACTTAAGCCTAGGCCGAACGATGTATTTACATGTTTCTTTTTTATCTAGCTATCCGTTTCAATATTGTGGCTGCTATGGAGACTTATTTGTTAAGAGTTGATCGCTAGTGATTTGAATTTAAAATTAAAAGCAAGCGATTTAGCAAATACGGCGTATTCTTTTAAATTTAGACATGCGAGTATATTGTAAGACTACCTCTAAAACCACGTAAAAATCAGTTATTCTCTATAAAATTCAACTTATTATTGAATATTGTATTGATCTTTTTTATGTTTAACTTTTTCATCAAGGAAAAATATGTAGGTACTTTACATACAAGTAGAAATTACTATGGGAGATATCTCAATTTGAATTCCAAATTGAAATCTTATAACCATAGTAACGATAAGATTAATCTTAACATTTTGTGAATGGAGGGAGTGAGGTCTAGTGTTCGCATAGCTGCTAGTTAAATTAGTTCTTAGAGGGCTCGACATTCAAGTTGTGATTGCTTTGTAGTGCTATTTTCTCCCACGTCTTACTACTCGTCCCTCTCTTTTGCTTTCACAAATTGGGTTGAAACCAGGAGGATTATGTTTGTAGCGAGTCAATCAGACAAATTGTACAGCTACAATTAAATATAATTATTTTTGATAGTTTACGAAAGAAAAAAGTAATATTAACATATTTAAAAGTAATCTACCTCGAAGTTTATTTACCTGACTAGAAGTAGTCAAATACAATCACGTGTACCCTAATTTGAAACACGTGGTTGTTCAAAAATATTGCCTTTTGATAAATACTGTAGTAGATTTCAAAGAAGAGGATTAACATGATCATATTTATGAATAAAATACCTTAACGCATACCCTTTGCCATTGGATGATATCGGATAAATTTACATACACGTGCCATGCTGCCTACAAGAAAATATAGTAAAGGATATCTATATCATAAATTCTCATAAAAATAATAGCTGAGCATAAAGAGCATAATTAAAACAGATGTATTTAAAAAGAAGATGCTTTGGTACCTACTCACCATTTCAAGATGTTCTTGGATGTATTTGCCACGCGTTAGATTCAATGATGGCGGCTTAACTGTAGTCTCACGTGATTTCATTCACAACACCTGACGAAGAAAGAAGTAAAGCTTGGAAACGATCCACTGACCTACTTCCCGTCAGAGCAGACTAGTGGCAGTCCAAGGAACCATGTTTTCCCCCTTTTTCGCAAGCATATCTTTCCATGTCCTTATCTTTCCCTCCGATTTCGTTCGTCTCTCTCTTTTTTTATATTTCTGAGTTTACCACCCTTTCTGTTTTGTTCCGTTCTTGTCAGATTTTAGAGTATATGTAGGGCTACTCTCAGGTTCACATTATACCCATTCTACTAAAACACAGTGTCGAAGGAGGTACTTATATACCGTCACGCTACGAAAAAAACGACGACCATGAAGTATTGGCCATCAGATCCACCGCCGCCTTGGCCAGGAGGTCATAATTCGATCACTTAAGTATGATGGAAAACGTAAAGTCCTTATGACTTAGAGTATAGTTTTTGTTCAAAAAACTAGGCAATGTATATCTAGACATTTTGATATGTTCTGTCGAAGCCGATTTTTTGTTAGTTTAATATCATGTCGAATGAATAGTTAATTCATTTCAAGTCTTGTTGACTTCAAGATGGAAGAGTTTCAGTTAATTGGTTAAATATCGTGTCCTGCAGTTTGAAGGACTTGTCTCATTTTTTGACTTAGTATATCAGTCCTAGCTACTATCTTTCCCTGTATCCTTAGGATACAGTGTTTACATTATGAGCCTTTGGCATAGGAAGTAGTAATATCTTAGTCATAGACTTGCTAACTTCCACAAGTTTCATTAATTTATTTTGAACAAATGTTTCTCATGACGACCTGGACGTCATGTGCATCTGATTAATAATTGGATGGCTACTACCAGGCTGTCTGTCTTGTTTTCCAAACACAGTTGTGTTAATGGAAATCTATGTTTTGAGTTGGTCAAGTAGTCACGCTTCACGTGCGGTATTAGCTTCGGTGTGCAACCCTTGGAAATCCACTTGAGTCATAATGGGGTCCGTGGAAATAATACCTTTTTTTCTTAGCCTGTTTTTTGGCTCCTATTGTTTTTTGTGTTGCTCTTAGTGTAATTGTAATTAGAATTGTTTGTACTATTGAATGCTCTGGCAGTACCGGAAGGGAAAGAGACCAGCCATAGTACTCATTTATTGAAACCTGTTTATTAGCCATTGACCTCTGTTATCTACAGATCTTTCTATTGTTTATCATTATCCGATATTGTTTTAAAAGGATATTATCTTAAAACCCAGTCAAGCAAACTGACTAAAATTTATATGTATATCTGGCTCGATACCTTTTGTTAATTACTACTTAATTGTTTTATACTGTAGAAAACACCTAACGTTCGCCAGGTTGTATGGTTACAATCTGCGCCACCCTCAGAAAGTGCGTAGGTTACATGTTTTAAGAAAATGTACCTGAATTTACTTGGAGAAAGAGAAAACTAACTATGTACACCCAGCTGGGATTAAAAGTTTAAACTCCCCGCTGAACACAAGACTAGATTATCTGACTTTCATTCTGCGCAACCATCGGTGGGGGTGTAAATGTTAAATCATGTTGGATATTAACTAACCCTAACGGTGTTTGAACAGACCTAGTGTTGAGAAGAATCTCTAAGATAGCGTTTGTGTCGCTGAGGAAAAGGTGAAAGTGGATGCTATCGTTCCGTTCCGTTGAGAATCAAAAAACCAAACTTCGTCAGCGGTGGAGTGGCTGGAAAGGCTTAGGTTGAAGTTTTGGGGGTGAGTATGGAGGGTGAGGGAGGGTTAAAAGGTAGACAGTCTTCTCTAGATATTATGAATGAAAACTATAAGTCAGGTAAAAAACTAAACCAACGGTTAATATTTAGAGTTAACCTTAAATTGCTTAAACACTAAGATAATTTCGTTTATTTTAACGATGAATGCTGGTCCAGGTTCAAATCTTGAATAGGTAAACAAAGGGTGCATCTTTATTAATGCTTTCCCTTTGTCCCTCCACAAAAATGTGGGTATTGTGATGTCTGAAAAAAAGAGGAGAAAATACATTAAAAAAGACATTTGACAAGAAAGGACATAAAAAAGAGTGATTGAAAATGTAGGCCTATATGTTTGTTATGATTGTGGAGGAAGTATATTGATGTAGACATTCTGTGTACAAATGCACATATTGTTAGTGTCCATCTGGACACATCTGTAACCTGAACCTACCTAATCCAGTTGTGGCTCTAAATTTATGTTACGTGATGTCATTTTAGGTTGTCGGTGCTATTATTTTCCTAAAATTTTTTTTAGCGCTATGTGTCTTATTACCTGTTAAGGCTATACGCCTTTGTACTAACTAACTCTAATCTTAAATCTAGGACAGACACAAAATCCATCACCCGGCAATCAATTCATCACTGTGAAATGGTAAACCCACATTCCAACAATGATACATTTTTTGGTCATGCCATGAATCGAGCCCGGGAGCCTTAGCTCCGTAGGTGGACGCACTACCAACGGAGCTAAGCTTCGTAATTTTCTAGCATGATATATTTTTTTCTAAGTTGTATCCACAATCAAATTTATTGTGTTTTTTTTTCAAAAGGCTAATTTGTTTTTTTAAAAAGGTGGGGAGGGTGCACAGTATAGATATTTTCACTACTGTAAATAAAAAAGAGATATTTACTTTAAAGTCATAAGATATTTGAAAGAGATAATAGACATTGTTGCACATTATAACAAAGAACATAAACGATATAATATAGATTGTTAGAGAAAAGAGGAACATCACACCCACAGAGCATTACAGCAATTTCCAAATTTAAGACTTCCGTAATAAATATATATATTTGTGTGTATATATTATATAAGTGTATTTATATAGAATATATACAGTATATATGTCATAGGCGAATTGGAAAATCTGTCTTATTGCAAAAGGTACCCTCAATTTACAAGGAGCCAGGCTAATTGGAAAATAATATTATATTTTCTTTTCAGCCTGATAACTTTTAGGCTCATTACAATTAGCCCATACAGCCTTAAGCTATTATGCTAATTGCAATAGGTCTAAAAATTATCAGGCTGATAAGCAAATATAATATTATTTACCAATTAGCCTGGCTCATTGCAAATTGAGGGCGCCTTTTGCAATAGGCTGGATTTTTCAATTCAACTACGACAACTATACAATTATAGTTCGAAAAACTATTTGTTTTATAAAAATATATTTCAAATAATGATTTTTATGTTTAATATGCCTTCATTTTTGAAATGATAAATTATTTCGTATCTTAAAGAGGTGTGGAGATACGTAAAAATGGTAGTTTCCTTAAGGGTAAATTACCCTCAAAGTTATTTTCATGAGGAAATCAGAACTTCCATTTTGTTTTAATATCAAACAATACATATATACTAATTTTAATCGAGTGTATTTTGATATAATATATTTTTTCTCTTTTCTAAAAAATATTTCAATTAATTTTAGGGTTGGATAGATTATTTTAAAGATAAACCTCTGATAAACCTTATGAAAACCCCATATCCTAAGTTTTATCCCAATTGGTAAATTAGTTTCCTCTCTAGTTAGAGCTGCAGACTGACATTATTTCTAAACAAACAATTTTTTGGATTCAGGGGGTTATGAAACGTCGACATCCATCAAAATCTCGAGTTTGATTTTTTTGGCAATTACTATTTTTTCTCAAATAAAGAGGTGTGAAAAGGTAAAAAGTATCACTATAAATTAATATATTAACCTACAAATTTTGTATCATGGACAATATTACTAAAAAGTATTCTATCTTTATTTATATTATTCACAATTGTGCATACATATTAACGTCTCACGCTATATTCTTTGTTCAAGGTTAATCTTGAAATAATTTTCTACAATTCTTTGCTAAATAGCTAATAAGTGGTATACAGCGTCTTGGTAAAACATTTATGTTGTCTGCAGCTAAATAAAGGTTAAGTGACTTATACTTTACAAATGATATACAAGAAACCATTTAAAATTAATAAAAATGGTTCAAACGGCAGCACAATTCTACCATGGATCAATGATGGAGTGTTTTTTGATTGTTATTAAATGTACAACGATTTTACACATCTATTACCAACTAACCCTTAAAATATGATCAACAAATTACGCTAACACAGGATTAGACCTCGATAGCTCAGTGGTAGAATATTGACGAGCTAAGTTGGAGGTTCCAGATTTTAAAAGAACTTTAAAAAAAAGTTAATTTTTTTAATTCAATAACATAATATAGGAATGAAGTCATTTCACCAACTTATTAGTGGTTTGGGCTTTTTAAATTTATTCGTAAAAGTGTTTCATTGCCTATGTATGAATGCTTATGCCTTTTGTCCTTAACATCTCTTCTGCCGTGCTTAAACTTTTGTGGGATAGTTATATAAAAAAATAATGTTTTTTTTTCAATATTATTACACTTCACACATCCCTAAAAATATTAAATTAAATTAAACTCTGCCACAGTGAAAAAAATCCTTTCGTCAATGTCGTACTTGCCGCACTGACTTGAAAACGGTGGAGAGCCAGATAACAATACCTAAAGAGAGATGGTGATGTGTCAGGGTGATAAGCTGTACAAACATGCAAAAACTACTAGCGACAGATTTATGGTTTCAAGGACAGACAGCTGGTGACTTGGAGTGAGAAGGGATGAGTTGTCTGCTCTACTCTAACCGGGCCGTTCTGTTTCTGTATCAAAAATAATTTCAAAATCAGTGAGCAAAATATGAAACACCTCAGCTCTTATCAGTTTTCATGAGTCTCAGATTGAATATTAAATATTATAAAGTTAAAAGAAGTCGGCATTAATTGATTTACTACCCCATTTATTAAACATGTTAAAGTATACAAAATAGTTAAATGAATATTGCATTTATTTTGCAATTTTTTACGCAATTAATTTAAAGTTCATTGAAATAATATTTATTTTAATTAATAAACCTCCTCAAGTACTCCTAACATTCCTAATATGAAATCTTTGCATCATAGGGTTTTTCTTAAAAAAAAAATTGCATTAGTTGCTAAAATCTGTGCTTAAAATACACATTTAATCTATATTTAATACACTGATCCAAGTTTGGTTTAAGAAGACCTACTAATATATATATATATATATATAATTATTATATTATTAAGTTTGAGCCATACACCCTAAAGAGTGGTACTAGCAAATAATCCCAAACGAAAACTTTTCCGGGTTATTGGTTAAATTGTGAGGATGAGTCTATGCCCTATGCATAAAATATGACAAGACAAGCCACAGGATGGTTCCATTAAACATGCGCTGGTTGAACTTTCAAGTTGTTGAATATTGCAACAAGTAAGAGAAGTCTAGTTAGTGTGAGTGCTCTAAGGGTTTTGAAAGCTCCACTGTTTCACCCTGTTAGTCGTGACAAGAATTTACTTCTCACATATGCCCAATTACTTTAATTAGTACACCATTGATAGTAATAAGGCAAAATGAAACAAGGTTTTAACTGTATTTTAGAAAAAAAAACACGTTAGATTCGAGTTTTTACAGATAATAGAAATAGAATACATTAGATTTTTAAAAAAATGTGTTTTTAAGTAATGAAAAAATTTCTTTTCATTGATTCCGTGGTACTCTTAGATGTCAAATGTAAGAATAATTTGTATGTATCTAAAACATAACATTTAAATACTCTTAATTGGATATACTGTTTCTAGGAGATTCATCAGACTTATTAACTGAGAGTAACCAAACCCTCCAACACTCCAACTATTATATGGGCCTATGCCTTACTGGATACTTAAGAATGTTGATATAAATTTTAGATGGTAAATATAACAATTTCTCCCCTACTTACCTAGATAATGAGGCACCTGTGTGAATATTAGTGTTGTTGTACCCAAGGTTACGCTATCCCTGAATAAAGAAAACTAACTACTGAAGCATAACTTGTTATTTTTGTCTATAAAAGAAAACGTCTACGTCTCATCACTATGTTAAAGATCTTTCCAATACATGGGTCATTATACTTAGAGTGATTTTAGGCGCTATTGATGGGTAAATTCAAATTCCTGAACATTAATATCTAATTAGATTGATTAACCTGTCACTCTATCATTATCTTGACCCATCTGAACTAGAGTCAAGAGTTCAAACGATTACATTAGCTCACTCAAAAACAAACAAAAAAATTGTTTTAAAATATTTTGACTGTGTCTAAATGAATCTTTAGGTTTTGTAATATGTAAGTTATATAATATGACATCTACAATTAAAATTCCATAAAGACAATCAAGACAAGATAAAAGGTACTAATCTATTCCAATAAGATGTGCAGGTGTTGACTCACTGTGAATTGATGTTGCCGGAAAACGCCCAAGCGTCGAGGAAAATTTCCACAGCGGAACATACCGGCACCGCGAGCAAATTCACGTTTTGATCAAAGGGCTCACATCTAAGTAAAGGAACATAATTGTCTCTGCTCGCCACACCATCTGACAGCGCTAGTAAGAAAGTGGAGTAATTTTACAACTCTAACCCACGTTCTCCCCTTAGATCTCCGGATGTAGTCCAATTCATAGGCAGTTCTGTTGCTATAAACGGATTCCCTGTGACTTGCATTTTTGTATTCCATTTTATTTATTCACCGGAGGAAGAACTACAACGTAAAAAACTTCAGCACCAAAGACTACTGGTGACCACGTTTTGTCAGGTATCGGACTCACCACAACGTCACAGATGAAGCCTCTTATGAGACTTTAAGTATCTGTATATACTGTTTAGAATCTACATTAGATTATAAACTCAGTTTACATGTCCATCAGACTTAGTTCCATGTATTAGAATGTCTTGTTTTATTTTAAATGTCGATTAAGGCCCGTTTACACGGGGTTAGTAGACTAATGCAAGTTTACTAGTATTAGCTTACTAACATGCTAGTTGTGTTAACACGCATTTTTCACTTATATTAGTAATGCTTCAAATTAAATGGCTTAAAATTAAGTGTTGCTAACTGGTCTCTCTATTGGAGCAATTTTATTTATCACTGCGTCTCATTTCTCGTTCAGGTTATTTATACGCATATACTAATTACGCTTATATGCTAAGAGCTAGGAAGGGTGAATTTAGAATAAGAATGGGTGGCCAAATAAATGACAATTTTTCACTAAACGCAATTAATCATGAATAGTTTACCTATTTAAAAATTGTTTCATATAGACAACATAAAAAAGTTAGTGATTAGTATGTCTCCTATTTCTTAATTCTTTGTTACATTAAAATATAGTTCAGTTGATCCCATATATTTATTAAATTTTTTTCCTTGGTTTGTTAACTCACTTAACAACCATTTTAAATAAAATTAAACTCAAAGAAAGTCAATAAAACCCAATACAACCAAACTCGGTTGGGCATTTTTTTTAAATAGGCCTAAACCCGGTTTTTTTCAACCCTGTTTTAAATGTTGGTACACTAATAAAAAAATATTTTGTTAAATCCTAGCTAAGCCTAAAATATATTTTTAAATAATAACTAGTTAATTTGTAGATTGGTTTGGATATAATCTATCTGGTTTGCTATGAGTCAATAATATTATGTTGTGTATCTACTCACGTTCCAATGCATTAATATAAACTTTTAGATGTATATGGTCTGATATTATTGATAAAAACTTATAAATATTAATTAAAGTGTCAAATACGGAAAATGGAAAGCGTTCCGGTGATTTCGTGAGAAAACCGCCGTACATTCATACCTTACTTGCCGATAACATCAATAGTATGTTGCCGGAACTAATCACGGTACAAAAATGCTTAATTATTTTTGATTATATATAAAAAAATACTTATGCCACGTTGATTGGTAGGAAATAATAGTTTGATAAAATTATTTATAACATTTGTTTCCCGATATTAAATAATACCTCTCACAGGGTAAATTTGCAATATTTACGTAATATTTTATTTTGGACACTTCTTGAGAATATTTACGCCTGATATCACTTTACAAATATTCTCTAGTGCAATATCCCATACATTCTTATCTTTGTAATTCCGGTGCTTAAAATTTCACAAAAACTCATTCTTTTCATAACATTCAACAAATAAGTATACACCGCACACACAATTGTTTAGTTGTCGCCATTTTGAATTGATTACTTGCATTAATGATAAAGTTGGAAGGTGATTAATTTTTTCACTTGAAAGTGGACTTGTTTGTTAGTAGCTTGCTCTTCTGTTTATATGGTGCAAGCTGTGCGCGTACAGTCAAATTAATTTACTTTAATTAGTCAACTAATACCGTGTCTACGGGCCTTTAAACATTGAGTATAGTGTCAGAATATTTGACGTTGCTTTCTTTGTCCATCAGACATGGTTTCCTTAGTCTGAAAGTCCAAGATTATTTTCTATGTCCATCAGACATAGTTTCTTGAGTCAGATAGTCTGACGGATATTTTTCTATGCTCATAAGGCATAGCTTAAATACGAGGGCTCTGTGCTCTACATATGTATTGGACCAGGTGATTGTGTATTCTCAGTCAATGAATTTTATTTCCCTTTCCAAGTCCTTGGACTTTGTTATATTTTATGACACCCTAAACGGTATGATCATGTTTAGGATATTTTTATGGCTACAATAAAATCATATAACAATTTATTCTTGGACCTAGTTAGGTCAGTGACTAATTGCAGTCACGATTGCACCCTTTTTATGTAGCTATTTACGGTGCGCAGCCTGGGGGATACTACTAGATTGAAGAAGTTGCCCGCGGGGATAATGCTTTGTTCTGGCACCTTCAGGCGCCATATGTATCTAAGTGTTCAAAGATAATTTGTACTAGCTATTTTATGCCCTAGTAATGGATAGATGTATAAATTTACTATTTATTGTTCTGAAAATACTAATTAGGGAATGACCGGCCATATTAAAGTACTGTGTAGATGCCTGATTGTTAGCCATTTATTACTTGTAAAATGGAAGTTCCTCTTCTAGGGTATTATTTTTAGGTATTTTGTAACTCTCCATGAGGTTTAATAAAAGCTAGTGTAACGATGTTCCAAACAACGAATATCCAAAACCTACAACCTAGAAATATGGAGGTTTCACACTCACCAAGTTTCGCCAAGTCCGACCGAGACCTCTCCCCGTCAAATAGGACGCCCGTGCACGCAGTGACACATCCACTCTCGTGGCTTGGGTAATGAGGACTGTCTGAGACGCGAGCCAAATCAGCGCCTCGCTCAAACTCTAAACAATGCTGTTGCCTACTTGACTTCACGAACATCCGCCCCTCGAATGTTCCAGCTTGGCCTGGTAATTACTGGGACGTCCGTGATATGCCCAGAGCGCTGATATCCACCCTTCTTTTTGTTCCATGTGCCTCCCCTTCTTCCCCCCTTTACTGAGAACTTGCTAGATCTGTTTATGGTATATAACAACAGCTGTAATTTCATAGGATACTCATTGTATCACTGGCTCTTACCAGGTGAGGGCGCTTGGTTAAAATTAATATTAGAGAAAAATTTATCAAAATTCACTTTGGTTTTAAATATGGGGGGAATATTTTTCTAAATTACTGTTTGGCGATTCTTTTATGTTTATAAATGGGGACTTTTTATTTGATTTGGCGTGGGTGATCCACGGCTCAATATTGGTAACTTTCTAGGGAGATTCGTATTTGACTTAGTACAATTTATTTACTGTAGGTGCGCCCGAACCTATATCATGGCTGATCTATGTAATAGTTTAATATTGTCTTGAATATTTTTAGGTGATATAAGTTCGCTCAGTATTAGATGTATTTTATATGGAATAGTTTGTTTAATTTGTCATGAGCGTAACGGGAATTTGGGGAACTTATTGCACATTTACAAGTCTTAATGTTAGATGCATTTTATATGGAATAGTTAATTTAGGTTGCTATGGACGCAACGGGAGTTTGGGGAACTTATTGTACGTTTACAAGTATTGTTGTTAGATTAGGTTATGCTTGGTAATTTAGGATAAATCCACAACGGCCATTGTTGCAACCTCTACTTAAAATAATTAGGTCGACAAATCATGTATATTTTCATAGTTATGTGAGCCTAAGTTTTATGAGCACTTTTCTTGTTTATTACATTTATACTCCTGTTAAAGCTATAAATGTTAGCACGCCCTTGAGCGCTAAATTTGAATGTTAACTTCTAACTTTCACTTTATGTTCCCTCTTTGGGACGAGTAAAATATTGCAAGTTATGGCGGCTTAGTCTGTACTTTGGCAGACTAAGCGTAGGCTGATTAAGCCATTAATGTACTCTTGAATTATTTTATCATTGTAATTTATCTGAAATAAAAAAGTTTCTCTTGTGACCTCATGATTATTTTTTGGGGCACGCTTCCCGGGACCTATGTGGCCGTCACACTAGCTAGATTAAATAATATTATTCTTAGTAAATATAAAAATATAGGATTTGATGCTATGTTTCTATTTTCAATTGTATCACTATCATTCATGATTAGACCTCTCAAGTATTAGTTTGGTATTAGTCAGGCTATATTGTATTTATGTGTATTGCCTGGAACTTAATCCCCTTTTACTGTTGCCAAGTTGTGGCAAACGCTCCTTCGTTCGAGTAAGAGTGAATATCCCTATTTCTAGAGTTATTAAACTAAACTAAATGATTTCTCTATCTTCTGTCGGTTTCTTGTTTACTAAGTGTTAATATCTGTTCGTCGAACCAAATGTTTTCTACCTCGATAACGGAATACAGTTATCGTTAATTAATTGAACTAAAATATGTTCCTATATATGCAATTCTATATATTTTTGGTTGTTTTTTAATAAACTTATTTGTTAACCCTATATATCTGTGATTCATTTTCCTTCCCTATCCTTCATCAATTATAACTTATGTAATTATATAATAGTTATCGTCTCTTTTTCTACGTGATAGGAGAAGCGATGGTTCAGTTTAATTATGGAGAAAAAGCATTGTACAAATTTGGCTTAGCAAACAAATCACGTGTAGTGCCGGTTACTTCCCACACGCCTTGTTGAAGCACAATGTGACCGAAATAGCAGAAACAAACAGAAATTATAGAGTAGTGTTAGTAGGTAGTTAAATGTGTGCCTTAAGATACCTAAAATTAGATACAATTTTATTACATAGAAAAATGTTTTAAACATTGTATTCATCGTATAAAAATAAAAAATAAAAATGTTCAACAGCCAATGATGTCCAATGAGAGTTGAATTATTTTATCAAAGCAATATGATAATTTCAATTTTAACTATTTAGAAATAGTTCAATGCAATAATTAAGAATTAAATTCACCATAGCAAAATTATACGAAGCATTATAAAATAGTTTAGTTTGTTATAAAGCGGCAACAAATCTTGAAGTAGGGCTAATATAATGATGATGGGCAAATAGTCTCCATCCAGAAATGGCAATGAAAAAAGGTAGTACAAATAAATAATAGTAAACCCCGTCGAGATTGAAAGGTAGCAACTTATAATTCATTGAGCCCGCGAGGTATGATATTCCTCCACACATGACTGCAAAATAGTTTTCCTAGCTACACCCAACACCTAAGTTAGAGAAGGACTTAAGTCGTTAAATTATTTCTTGAATGTTGGGAAGGAGTGATGGGGGATGGTTTATGTCTTATAGCGATGCCCGAATGGTTTGACTAAATAAATTAATTTTTCTTTATTGTTCTGATAATGATAAAATCAAAAAACTAATATTTACATACTAAGTTAATTAATTATGTTTGCTCTCATTAACATACGGGCTGGTAATTTTTATATCTATTAAAAGTTTAACCACGTCAAACGTTATTTGGGCACTGTTGCCCACATTGATTGGTTTTACATGGTAGCATAAAGCAAGTCTCCCCTTTTCCAGAATCTTCATTACTGTTTATAGCCAATTATACATTTATTAATTATTATATTCCACACATGTGACTTAAATAACAGATTAGCTATAAAAGATTTTTACTTTATTTGTAAGAAGCTGAGTTTTAAAAAAACCTCTGTAATTTAAGGGTCCCAATCCTAATTTAAAATATTTTATATTATTTCCGTGTGGACAAAAAATAAATATTGATAAAATCTCATTCATTGGACATATTTTAGTTATAAAAGTGAATTTATTTGTTTCTTCAAAGTTAATTATGACTGTGTATAACTTTGGAGGAGCATAGTTTAATTCCATACTTTATTTAATGTTACCATAGCAGCTATAATATAACTATTAGTAAAACGCTTTAATAATTAATACTTTGATTTAAGAAAAGGTGTGGTTTATTAAGATTAGCGTTGATTATTATCATTTTATAATAAAATTAAAGTATAATGTTAACTGTAATTATTTTTGTCAAACCTATTTTTTACTAAATCAATTCTGGAAATCCAAGCAATAAAACTGACTTTGTCGTAGGCAAGTAATAATACAATAACAGAGTGAGGAGATTTAAATGATAATTGAAAAGCAAAGATAAATATTGCTTTGTTTTACGAGCTTAAAAACACTTTACATAATATCTCTGCTTTTTTAAGGTTTGGAATATAAAAATATTCAAGCAAAAATATATTGTAGCTCTTTACTGTATTTAGGAATATCTGTCTATAACCAAGGATACCTGGAATTTCACAACGTATTGCGGTGCATTTATTTCTATTCATCATGATGTCTTCTAGGAGAGGATTTCGCATACAAACAGTCAGGTTTTGATCTTATTTTAAAGATACGGCCGGATTTATTTATCTCCTGAACCATCTAACCAATTGCGGAGTGGTTGTTATTTTTGTACTGGATCAATATCCAGGCAGGCTTTAGCATTATTTGTGAATAATCAGGTGTTTCGGTGGGAGTCCCGGTGAAGGCTCAGCCGGATGTTTGTATACATTTATGGAACAACACAATTACCGTGGGGTAATTTTTATTATTCGTAAGTGTATTTATACAGGTATTTTTTAGTATAGTAATTATAACTGGGTGTATTGGTGTAAGTCCCGGTGAAGTGCCAACCGGATATTTGTCTATATCTATGAAACCACACAATTATTGTGGTGTATTATTATTAGCACCGCGTCTTACTACCCGTTCGGGTTATACGCAATTACGCTAATGTGTAATGGTAGGGTGATTGTGAGATGAAATGGAGGACCTACAGTTTAACGTGGAATCCGAACCACGGTGGAGGCCGGGCATTCCCCACATTCACAAGATGTCTTGTCATTGGTGAAGGAATGGTTTGGTAATCAGATAAATCTATGCCGGTACTGAGGATTGAACCCCGGCCGCCAGCACAGAAGTCTGACAGCTTACACCTAGTCCGCCAGATCACCTACTACTATGGTTTAGTTTTGATTATTCTGTAGATAATTTCTACAGGCATTTTTTAGAATAATATTTATAATCTTACGGTTTGGTGTGAGCCCCGATGAAGTGCCAGCCGGTTATTTGTATATATATCTATGGAACCACTTAACAGATTTAAATGTAGTTTTTTTTTTAGAATATTTATTCAAGAAAGTTCTAGCAAGATTTAATCATGATTTGTGTTGTGAGTTTCGGTGAAGGACCAGCCGGATATTTGTCAACAACTGATTCCGTAGTCAATTCTATCTTGTAGGATATCAACAGGGAAAATTGTAGTATGATAAACCTAGGTTTTGGGGTTCGAATCCCTGTTAAAGTGTCGGATGGATGTTGTGTATACTTTATCTAGGATATTTATAACCACATAAGCGATTGCAGTGTAATTTTTTTTCAACTAGGCTTACTTAGTTTTTATATCCAGGCAGGTTTGAACATTAGTTTAATCAGGTGTTTGTTGTGAGTCCCTGGAAATACTGACAGGCATAGCTATAATGGATTTTGTTGATCAGCCGCAAGGTGAAATTCCGTTCTTCCGTGAAGGGGAGAGTAAAATCCAGAGTGAATTATAGGAGAATATTTATAAGAAACATAATCTTAACTCTTTCAACCATATTTACTATTAATTACCGGAGGCTAGTGATTAAAAATATACAAATTAAAGGTGATGTAACCACATTTTCTTGGAGGAAAGTTCGGGAACAATTTAAGAAAACGTGTCTCAATATTCCCTGCCAGGACTAGGCCTTGTTTCAATCATCACTGAAAATGGACCATATAAGAATTTTTTTTGTCCGCATGGACAACAAACCAGTATAATATATCCTACATTATTTACCGTATTTCCTAGAATATTAATTTTACTTTGTAACTTCGTTTAATATAAGATATTAAATATTTTATTTTGTAAGTGTTTCGAGCAGATATCACACTGGTCTATAATCTATTATTAGCTCGGGGATTTCTTTTTTAAGTTCAATCAATAATATTTTTACCCCAATTAGATTATCAACAACTCTCATACCCGTCCCGGTGGCGTAGTTAGCTAACGTGCTAGTTTATTGTTTAGCTCGACTGATAAAGATGTGGAGATCGAGTTTCTAATATCGCCTGGGTAGTTTTTCCTAGGTGATTTTACACTCTTCCTCCACGTAAATGCGGGTTCCCTTCCTCTAACTTCAACCTTTCCAATTTCTAACCCATTAGAGTAATTAGTATATAGGTGTATTACCAAAACGGGTAGTAAAACGCGATGCTAATAAAACCAAACACAAAAACCTACCCTCAAAAATTGCTTTAAACACTTTTTCCTTGTCCTATTGATTTAAGATTGACTATATGAAGGTTACCTAAGAAACAGTAAGGTTTTCCTGGCACTCAAACATATTAATAAATAGTTAGTTCTGTGTGTGCTGGCTGGCCGCGAATATCCGCGTATAGAGTATAAATAGTTTAATGGTGCTTGTCTAAAAGGAGGGTTGGAACACATTATGCACTTTATCAAATCATGCACTAGCAAAATACTGACAGTTTATAATGAAGTTAACATTCATACATCTTCTAAACATTTATGATTTGCAGTAAGCCAACAGCTATTACTCCTTCCAAGTTAATTTCAAGAAGAAATAAATGATGTATTTTGTAGGCTGCATTACTTCTTATATGTTAAAATCTCATACGCCTCAAATAATTATTGGTTACCTTATTATTATTATTATTATTATTGCTTTCTAAACCAAGAATCCTACAAGAGCTCGATTTACAGATTTATTTAACGTACAGCTAGTGCGACAGCTTAGCTCAATCGATAGTATGTTTTTATACTGATTTAGGAACAATAGGTTCGATTCCTGATGCCATGGAACTTTTATTTTTAGTGAAACATTTGGTTTTTTCTTATAACCTGATAAGCTAATGGGCGGGGATGTTGTGTCTTTTCAATTTTTAAGATAGTAACAAAGTAGTGTGCTGATTTTATCACTCGGTTCAGAAAATGCACGTCAGATACCTCAAATAAATTTATATAATGAAACCTTAGGATGCTACGTGTCTCTCTAAGTGAGATCGGTTATAACTTATTGAACGACTAGACCCTTCCCCCAGATCTCAAGATTTGAATGACTAGACATATCAAGCCAAAACTTGGTTTGCAGTTAAGTGATAGCGTGGCCACATGAAATGGGTTGGTAGCAATTTTGAAAAAAGACGAATAATGGAAATTGTAGTCATTAAAAAAAGTGGGTATACGTTTTATTATTATTATTTTTAGCAAATTATGCAGGGTATTTTAAACGGCTTTTACCATGAGGGTTTAAAAAAATTATATATATATATACATATAAAATATTTTAATAATATAGTATGCATATATTTCCATTTTTTTAATCAAATAGTCTCATAAACGGAATTTTATAAATGTTGGGAAAACACTGAAAAAAATAATTTTTTAAAACAAATGTCTTATACTATAAAAATGATTTTATTTATATGCAAATAATACTTTTCGAAATATTTATATATTACTTTCACTCGGTACTTTTTCTCATAAATGCGGCGTGCCGACAAATTTCGTTGGAGAAGAACCACATAAACGAGAAGAGGATGGTGAGCCTAGGCACGAAATCCAAATAACCTGCAACAAGTGCACACTTGATCCTTAATAATGCGTACATTAAATATGCGCAATGAATGAAAACTAGCCAAACAACGCAGATTATTAAGTCATAGATATATTGCTGAAAGTTTGTTTTCTAATTATTTTGGTTCCTAGTTAAAGCTAAAGTTATATTTAATATAAGTTAGTACACCTTAAGTTTTCTTATTTTGTTCAATAAGTTATAAATGATCTCACTTATAGAGACAAGTAGCATCCTAAGGTTTAATTTTATAAATTTATTTGAGGTATCTGACGTGCATTTTCTGAACCAAGTGATAAAATCAGCACACTACTTTGTTACTATCTTAAAACTTGAAAAGACACAACATCCCCATCCATTAGCTTATCAGGTTATAAGAAAAAAACCAATGTTTCACTAAAAATAAAAGTTCCACGGCGTCAGGAATCGAACCTAGTGTCCCTAAATCAGTAGAAAAACATAATATTGATTGACTTGGAAGGAGTAATAACTGTTGGCTTACTGCAAAACATAAATGTTTAGAAGATGTATGAATGTTAACTGCATTAGAGACTGTCAGTATTTTGCTAGTGCATGACTTGATGAAGTGAATAATGTGTTCCAACCCTCCTTTTAGACAAGCGCCATTTAACTATTTATATTTTGGTTCCTAGTTAAAGCTAAAGTTATATTTAATATAAGTTAGTACACCTTAAGTTTTCTTATTTTGTTCAATAAGTTATAAATGATCTCACTTATAGAGACAAGTAGCATCCTAAGGTTTAATTTTATAAATTTATTTGAGGTATCTGACGTGCATTTTCTGAACCAAGTGATAAAATCAGCACACTACTTTGTTACTATCTTAAAACTTGAAAAGACACAACATCCCCATCCATTAGCTTATCAGGTTATAAGAAAAAAACCAATGTTTCACTAAAAATAAAAGTTCCACGGCGTCAGGAATCGAACCTAGTGTCCCTAAATCAGTAGAAAAACATAATATTGATTGACTTGGAAGGAGTAATAACTGTTGGCTTACTGCAAAACATAAATGTTTAGAAGATGTATGAATGTTAACTGCATTAGAGACTGTCAGTATTTTGCTAGTGCATGACTTGATGAAGTGAATAATGTGTTCCAACCCTCCTTTTAGACAAGCGCCATTTAACTATTTATAATCTAAACGCGGACATTCGCGGCCAGCCAGCACACACAGAACTAACTATTTATTAATATGTTTGAGTGCCAGGAAAACTTCACTGTTTCTTAGGTAACTTTCATATAGTCAATCTTAAATCAATAGGACAAGGAAAAAGTGTTTAAAGCAATTTTTGAGGGTAGGTTTTTTTGTTTGGTGTTTTTATCACCGCGTCTTACTACCTGTTTTAGTAATTCGCCTAAGTACTAATTACTATAATGGGTTAAGAATTGGAAAGGTTGAAGTTAGAGGAAGGGAACCCGCATTTTCGTGGAGGTAGAGTGTAAAAACACTTAGGAAAAACTACCCAGGCGATATCAGAAACTCGATCTCCACATCCTTGTTAGTCGAGCTAAGCAGTAAACTAGCGCGTTAGCTAACTACGCCATTAGGGCGGGTCTGAGAGTTGTTGATATTCTTAATGTGGTAAAAAACACTATTGATTGAACTTTAAAAGAAAGCCCCGAGTTAATAATAGTATATATACCAGTGTGATATCTGCTCGAAACACTCACAAAATAAAATATTTAATATCTTATGTTAAACAAAATTACAAAGAAAATTAATATTCTAGGAAATACGGTAAATAATGTATATTATACTGCTTCGGTGTTCATGCGGACAAAAAAAAAATTCTTGTACGGTCCATTTTCAGTGATGGATGAAACAGGGTTCTAGTCCTGGCCGGGAGTATTGATACACGCTTTCCTAAATCATTTCCCAAATTCCCTCCAAGAAAATCTGGTTACATCACCTTTAATTTGTAATTTTTTATTCATTATCCCCCAATAATTAGTAATAAATATGGTTGAAATAGGTAATATTATGTTACTTATATATATTCTTTTATAGTTCACTCTGTATTTTACTATCCCCTTCACGGAAGAACGAAATTTCACCTTCTGGCTGATCAACAAAATCCATTATAGCTAGGCATGTCAGTATTTCCAGGGAGTCACAATAAAACACCTGATTAAACTAATGTTAAAACCTGCCTGTATATAAAATACTACATAAGCTTAGTTAAAAAAATTACACTGCAATCGCTTATGTGGTTATAAATATCCTATATAAAATATACACAACATCCATCCGAAACTTTAACAGGGATTTGAACCCCAAAATCTAGGTCTATCATAATACAATTTTCCCGGTTGATATCCCATTGAATAGAATACACTACGGGATCAGTTGTTGACAAATATCCGGCTGGTCCTTCACCGAGACTCACAACACAAACCATGATAAAATCAAGCTAAAACTTGCTTGAATAAATATTCTACAAAAAAACTACATTTAAATCGGTTAAGTGGTTCCATAGATATATAGAAATATCCAGCTGGCACTTCATCGGGGCTCACACCAAACTGTAAGATTATAATTATTATTCTAAAAAATGCCTGTAGAAATTATCTACAGAATAATCAAAACTACACCACAGTAGTAGGTGACCTGGCCGTCTAGGGGTAAGGTGTCAGACTTCTGTGCTGGCGGCCAGGGTTCAATCCTCGGTACCGGCATAGATTTATCTGATTACCAAACCCTTCCTGCACCTCTGACAAGACATCTTGTGAATGTGGGTAGTGCCCAGCCTCCATCGTGGTTCGGATTCCACGTTAAGCTCTAGGTCCTCTATTTCATCTCACAATCACCCTACCACTACACATTAGCGTAATTGCGTATAACCCGAACGGGTAGTAAAACGCGGTGCTAATAATAATACACCACAATAATTGTGTGGTTTCATAGATATAGACAAATATCCGGTTGGCACTTCACCGGGACTTACACCAATACACCCAGTTATAATTACTATACTAAAAAATGCCTGTATAAATACACTTACGAATAATAAAAATTACCCCACGGTAATTGTGTTGTTCCATAAATGTATACAAACATCCGGCTGAGCCTTCACCGGGACTCCCACCGAAACACCTGATTATTCACAAATAATGCTAAAGCCTGCCTGGATATTGATCCAGTACAAAAATAACAACCACTCCGCAATTGGTTAGATGGTTCAGGAGATAAATAAATCCGGCCGTATCTTTAAAATAAGATCAAAACCCTGACTGTTTGTATGCGAAATCCTCTTCTAGGAGACATCATGATGAATAGAAATAAATGCACCGCAATACGTTGTGAAATTCCAGGTATCCTTAGCTATAGACAGATATTCTTAAATATAGTACAGAGCTAAAATATATTTTTACTTGAATATATTTATATTCCAAACCTTATAAAAGCAGAGATATTATGTAAAGTGGTTTTAAGCTCGTAAAACAAAGCAATATTTATCCTCGCTTTTCAATTATCATTTATACCTCCTCACTCTGATATTGTATTATAACTTGCCTACGACATGGTCAGTTTTATTGTTTGGATTTCCAGAATTGATTTAGTAAAAAATAGATTTGACAAAAATAATTACAGTTAACATTATACTTTAAATTTATTATAAAATGATAATAATCAACGCTAATCTTAATAAACCACACCTTTTCTTAATCAAAGTATTAATTATTAAAGCGTTTTACTAATAGTTATATTATAGCTGCTATGGTAACATTAAATAAAGATATGGAATTGAACTATGCTCCCACAAAGCTATACACAGTCATAATAACTTTAAAGAAACAAATAAGTTCACTTTTATAACTAAAATATGTCCAATGAATGAGATTTTATCAATATTTATTTTTTGTCCACGCGGAAATAATATAAAATATTTTAAATTAGGATTGGGACCCTTAAATTACAAATGCTTTTTTAAAACTCAGCCTCATACAAATAAAGTAAAAATCTTATAGAGTTAATCTGTTATTTAAGTCACATGTGTGGAGTATAATAATTAATAAATGTATAATTGGCTATAAACAGTAATGAAGATTCTGGAAAAGGGGAAACTTGCTTTATGTTACCATGTAAAACCAATCAATGTGGGTAACAGTGCCCAAATAACGTTTGACGTGGTTAAACTTTTAATAGCTAAAAAAAATTACCAGCCCGTATGTTATGAGAGCAAACGTAATTAATTAACTTAGTATGTAAATATTAGTTATTGATTTTATCATTATCAGAACTATTAAGTAAAATTAATTTATTAAATCAAACCATTCGGTCATCGCTAAAAGACATAACCCCTCCCCCATCACTCCTTCCCAACAGTCAAGAAAATAATTTAACGTCTTAAGGCCTTCTATAACTTAGGTGTTGGGTGTAGCTAGGCAAACTATTCTGCAGTCATGTGTTGAGGAATATCATACCTTGCGGGCTCAGTGAATTATAAGTTGTTACCTTTCAATTTCGACGGAGTGTACATTTTAAATTGTACAAGTTTATTTTAGAGGGAGAAGATTTTGATAACGTAAAAATATTAAATAAGTTTATGAACTTCTCAAATTGTTTACATTAATATCCGAATCGCAGTATACGTTATCATATTATTTTTTGAAAAATATACTTAATGATAATCATGTTAAAATCTAAGTTACCAACTCTTAATATTAATATGTATAAAAAAAGCAGAGTTGAATCAGAACCATGCCGTTTATTTAGATCAATTAATTTTATTGTTCCTTGCTTGAGTGTAAGCATAGTGTTATTATTATTATTATTAGCACTGCGTCTTACTACCCGTTCGGGTTATACGCACTTACGCTAATGTGTAATGGTAATTGTAGGGTGAATGTGAGATGAAATGAAGGACCTACAGTTTAACGTGGAATCCGAACCACGGTGGAGGCCTGGCATTCCCCACATTCTGTAAGCATAGTAAAACCAAAGGACGCCACTATGATGAAGACTATGACTAAACCCCTCTGTACACGAGCTTCCACTTCCTGACCCACCATTCAATTTAGTCCATGACATTTTCTAGTGTTCTGCAGGCATCCAAACCCTTGCCAGCACCTTTACACTAGACAGTTTGACCTCATAAACATAAATTTTCATTCTCTTAAATATGTACTACAAGGTACATCTTTAATCTCTAATGCTGTATTATACGTTACACTCCTTGCCCTGGAATATAATGATAATGCATAATTTATTCACCTTCTTATCCTTGAGAAAATTTACTATCTTGGAGGAATAATTATCTAAGATGAATTTATACATATAATAAAATTCTAAATCTATATGTGCCTTTGATTGTCTAACCGTCTGTTTGTTGCCAGTAAACTCTAGAAGTTTTCATCATATCTTCTGTTGTACTCCTTATTTTTTAGAGCATGGGATAAGCTCCATACCATCACGTCAGATCATCAGTGAATGAGGCAATATCGAAATAACTGATTAGTTTGGTGATATTTCCATCTTAATTTCTTAACAGTCGTTATGTTAACATTTAATGTATAAATCTTCTGGGTAAGTCTTTTTTTCCACAAGGGGTTAGTAGAAATTTTATAATATATTATTGATTATGCCATGTATAATACATTTGAGAGTCACTTATCATACTTGATTAGATTCCCTCATCGAATAAAGAGTTAATCATCTCGACCTTGACATGTTGCACCCAGCTTGCAGTATGGTGATGGTGTGAGAATATAACTCAAAACCATAAATACTCCTCACTACAGTTGTTGTACAATCTTACTTTCACAAATCTATGTAATATAATTATATAAGGCAAAACCAACTCGTAAATTCACTCACTAACTCACTCATCACTGTATCTCCCCAACTCCTATGTCAGTAAACTTGAAATTTTTCATTTAAGAGTTTTAGCTTGCATGATTCTATTATGTTAGAACTAATAAAATAGTAATATAAGACTGATACCTCAATTGTCTCCACTATGGCTTGAGCTATATGATTGATTACAACCATATTTCATTTAAGTGGCATGAGAGTGTTATGCTGTCCCAATCGTACCCATGAAAACATTGCTAAAACAAGTCCAAGGACCACCCTCCTTTACACGTGTATAAGTTAAGTACAATCTCTGGATTTAGACATATCATTAAAGTTAATTCTCAATACACATATACGCATGTTATCCTGTACAAGCTGAGATTTCAAATTGTAATATTAGCGTGGACTGCTAATATTACAATGTTACTACCCGCCCCTAAACAAGCTAATATTCATAGACATCCTGCAATCAAAATACTAATAGAACCTGCCAGCTTTTAAAATACTACCCCAAATAATCTTATACTCATAGACATCCAGCATTATTAAACATCAAGATCTTACTATGTCAAATATAGGTCTCTACTCACGCGTATATCTGCCTGTAGTAGAACAACTTGCAAGCCCAGACTGTTCCCCAGGAATGCTAGGTTGTAGAGAAGTCCAAAACACGCTATAAATTGTGCAGCACCCTGATGTTCCAACGGAGGGAGCCAGCAAAGCTCTGATTGGCCCGTACTGTACTATTAGATCACCCAAATTCTTGGACACTAGGATGGCGTACGTTACCAAACAAGCATAGCTCTACGACGGCTAGTCCTGTGTCTTGGAGTTTGTGTTTTGGGAACTAGTCTAATGCAGCGGCTGATGATCAAGACAACAAGAACCTGGCCTACGTGACGAAAACAATGTAGTCTCTCAGCCCGATGTAAGCGAGTGAAGCAATAACTAAAGAAAACTACCACCTTCCCATCTTCCCATCTTACAACTAGACCTATATAACGAGGGACCACAGACAATATCGAAGACTAATACATTCACCACTTCCACGAGAAGTCCTGTTCAGGACTAGGACATTTTCTAGCCAGGATGGCTTATAATAATAACTTTGTTATATATATAAACTATAAATTGCTTGCGATGGGTTTGATTTTCTTTAATACTTTGGTTTAGTCTGTTATGGAAATCTGTCAATGTAGGCACCGGTTATGTTTTGCTAAAAACTTTTATTTTTAAACGTAAATTCTGTTATGGAGCACTTAATGTTTCCTGTTACCGCTTGGGCACTAGTATCTTTGTATTTTCTTGCTTGATTTAAATAGGTAGCCACATTATTTGGTTCTTTTTTTATGTCTTGCAATATCTAGGTTAAATATTACATTTTTGTTTGGCGGTTATCAGTAGTATAAATTCATTAAATTGATAATGTTTCTTTTGTTGGTTATTTTATAGACTTCTTTGATTTGAAGTAAAGGTAAAGTAACTTATTTTTGTTGATTAATATTGTTTTGAATTTAACATTAGCAGATTAATTTAGGCAAAATTACACGTTCTGTTGCGTAAATAATTCTAGTTTTATATTAAATATTTAAATGTGGGAATTTTGTTTAATTTTTTAAAAGTGAAGAAGGTAATTATCCCGCGAAGGTTTGAGTTTAGTCGGGAAGTCAAACCTTTGTGCTTTAAGTAAACATCTGGTGTGATATTTAAATATAAATTTATTCCATAAATTTAAAACTGTTTAGTCTATATTCACTGGTGTGATTCTAACGCGTTGTGAACCATTTAAAAGAGGCTCACTAAGCTCTTTGTGATCTTGTATGCGAGTAATTTTTAGGAGTAAAAACTTAATGTAAATATCTGATGCGATATTTAAAATTAAATTTATTCCGAAAATTTAAAAATGTTTATTCTTTATTCACTGGTGTTAATCTGACGCTTTGTGAACCTTTTAAAAGAGGCTTATTAAGCTCTTTGTGATCTTGTATAATTTGTGTAGTTAAAACTTAACGTCAATATCTGGTGAGATATTTAAATTTATTCCATAAATTTAAAACGGTTTATTATATTCACTGGTGTGAATCTGACGCGTCGCAAACCATTTAAAAGAGGTTCATTAAGCTCTTTTCAATCTTTGTAATAATTTAGTAACTTAAACTTTTGATCCTTTTAATTTTGTTTGATCTTAATTCACTGTGGTGAGTTAGAAGCTTGTATATAATTTAGAAAAGTTTATTTAAATAATAGTAACTATTTTTTTATTTCATTGGTTTCTTCTAGACAAGTTTATATTATATAATTATATTCCTAAAATTTTGAAACGTACTGCACATGTAATAAATTGCTAAGATTTATTTGTTTTTCAAAACACTTCCGTAAGACCTGTAAGGCCATGCAACTTGTTGTTATAACACTGTTTGTTACTTTAAATAAATAATTCAAATATTTTATTAACCTGCAAATGTTTCACTTTTTATGTAATTAGTTATCAACCTCCTCTTTTTTAATCTATTGTGGCCGTAAATAAATAGAGTAAGAGTGGGGCGGTAACTTATGATAAAAAAATAAAATCTATAATATGTATTTTGGATAATTATGATAAAATATATTACAAATACAATCTATGGCTCTTATCGAATATGAAGTGTGGCATAATCAGTTAAGAATGATCATTAGTATCAGTCATAACGAGCGATATCCCTACGCTGCCTATCGAGGTGAAAACTTAACATATATATTAAAGGAAATTTGAGAACGTGCACACAGTTTTTTTTTAAACTTGTACATGTTGCTATCCTTACATCTTAGACTGCATGATCTCTGGTGTGGGTGTGTCTAAAACCAAGAAATATAGCAAGCTGAAATTTGGCATAAGCTTGCTCATATGGAAGCCTTGGGCTGTGTTCATCTCTGGAGTATTTTGTGCTATTTATACATAATTACGAATCGAAATAAATTATTTTAGCTACGTGGCCAGTGGCGTGAGTAACTTCGAAACCAAGAAATGTAGAATGCTGAAATTTACATTCTTATTTAGTGAAGACTCTGAGTGTAAACCTTTGGAACTGTTTTATTTACATCCATCGATACAGGAAGCTTTAGACAGCGTGATCAATGATTCATGAATATAAAAAAATCAAGAAAAATATAAAAAGGAAACTAGAATTTGACCTACCTATTCAGGCTAAGCTTAGTTCCGTAACTACTGATGCAAAGGATTTCAAATCAAAATATCATATAAATATAAAATTTACACATGCACAAAAGGAAAATTGAGATTTAAAAAAAAGGTACGGTACTCCCTCATGCACATTCTCACTCTATTGTTTAAAAATGGAGATATTTACTCAAAACTCATAATATATTATGTGAAACGAAATAATATACACTAGCAAACCCAATCATATATTGCACTACACCTATGTAAAACATTTTTGGTATATAGTGTACTGCGTATAGCTTGAAATGTATTGGTTTTATAAAATTATACTTAAAAAAAAATATTAGTATTATAATATAGATCTACATATTTGTAATGATAAGTAATTTCATATCTCAAATAGTTTTGGAGATATGATAAATAATGATAATTTATGCATCATACCGGAGCCCTTAAAGTCATTTTGCCGAAATATTGATAGCAGCGATTTTGTTTGGAATATTTAGAAATGTTTAGAAATGGAATTTAATCAAAATCGTTAGAGCCAATTTTGAAAAAATCTACTTTATCTCTTTATGCTCTTCAGTAAACTACCCTTAATTTTAGGGTTAGATCTCCAATTCCAAAAACCCCTATGAAACCCTATGAAAACCCTAGATATAAAATTTTAGCCTGATCGGTAAAATAATTTAGGCTCTAGTTGAGGTACAGACAGACAGAGACGGATCCGGGGGGTCATTAAACGTCGAGATTCATTAAAATCTCGAGTTCAATTTTTTTGACGATAACAATACTTTCTCTATCTGTAAGATAGCGAGAAAGTGAAAATTGTATAATGTATTACGAGTCTGAATAGTTAAATCACGGAATCACGAACTTGTAAAGTTAAATAGTTTTTTTAACTGTGTTCAATTGTGCGTATAAACCGAACGGGTAGTAAGACGCGGTGCTAATAATAATAATAATAATAATAATAATAATAATAATAATAATAATAATAATAATCACAGTGTTCTATATCAGCACGTGATTTTGAATATAGTAGGTCTAGTTATTAGTTTGTTACCATTGCAGATCCGGGAACTTGCAGCTAGTTAGGAAAAAAACCAAATATTACGACAGAAAAACGATGGCTTGGAAAGTGCCGTAACCTACACCTTATATCCTCTTTAACTTTGTTAAAATCCCAGCATTTGTTTCTTTTTACCTTGACCTCATCGTTAACTTTACCTTCCATAAAATGAGAATATATAAATAAAATGAGAAAGATATTAGAGCGCTAGGATTAGAAAAAGACGGAATGTCGAGATCTGGGAGCTAGAAAATAATGTGTTTTGAAAGAAAGGGAGGGAGTGCTTACATTTTCAACTTTAATGAGAAGCATTTTATTGTTTGTTTTCTAATAAGTGTAAAACCTGTAAAGAAGGAAATTAAGTGTTGAATAGTTTTTTATGTTATGTGCAAATAGGTATTTGAGTTAGTCAAGAAAAAATATACTTATTAATAGTTTGTTAAAAAAAATGGTAGCGTTTAACAAATCTTGAAGGATCAATAATAATTGCTGATCTCTATGAATGTAGTATGACCTGTTTAGGCAATAAGTTTGATATTTCAATCATATCATAGTCATTATAATTATTAAAATAAGTAGTATATTGTTTTCATTATTTCTATTCATATCTGATAGTAGAATATTTGTTTTAATAATGTTTAAAGTTTGCTCAGGAGACAGTTATTAAAAATTTGTTTATATAAAATAGAAATATTAACTTGCCACGTTAAACTTTTCTAAATAATTAGGGTCTACTTATAGCAGATCAGACTATTTACGGGATAGATAAAAATTATATGAATTATAAAACATGAATCTTAGCGTTTTTATTTTTTAGATTTTTTATATAGGCTCGTTCGCTATAAAATGTGACTTTAATGACTATTTCTGAACTCTGTTTAAACTCTTTAGAATATTATCTTTACTTATATATTGGATAATTTTAGTCATAAAACATATGTACACGATTTATTTCATTCGTAGAAAGCACATAAAACCAACATGATGTAGACTAAAGTATTAGTTTATGAATAAAAACTAGAATCTGACCTGGATATTGTGAAATATTTCCTTGTCATAAATCTATCAAAAGTAAAGCAAAATAGATTTTGAAAGCTAAATGAAAATTGGTTTAACTGAACCGAATACTTTAACTTAAACCGAAAAATAGTATTTCACATATCAAGCATATGAGATATAAATATATAACCATACTAGTGCGTGGGCTAGTTTTATTTCATTTCAATTTAAAAAAATGTAATTTAGGTCTATAATTTAGAAACTGGGTGCATTAAAATGCTTTTATTCAGTTCAGCACCTGTTTGAAAATAAAACACAAAAAAACGTTCTAAGGGAGCAATATTGCTTCCTTTTATTTATGAAGGATTACTATCCAAATAATAAATGAGGCGTATTTGCAGGTATCATCAGCTTGCGGTGCCTTGGCTCGCGCGGGTCTAGCGGGGATATGAGGGCTGAAGGGAGAGGGATGTGTGCGGGTGACGCAAGGATCGGGGCAAGCGCGCTACAACAGGCAGGATGGTTGGGTTTTGGGGGGAGGCGGGAAGATCTGAGCCCCATGCTGAGCACATCAAAGCATCAGCTTGCACACTGACACTGTAGTCCAGTCGCGGCCGGGTGAGACTCGCTCGCTCAGTCTTCTCTATCGCCACGTGTCCACACAGCCTAACCCCCGATTAAACCACCCACTCAGAGTAAAGTATCTTTGGGAACAACCAAATGGAGGAATTGCGTTCGTCCCTTTAGACTCACGTATAATATATCTTCAAAGCAATATAGATTCATATTGGATTTAAAATATAACGTCGAGAACTCATGACTGAAAAAATAAATAATTAGTTTTGATAATTGCATATGGAATATTATTTAATAATAATAATAAAGAGATAGATAGATTATACAAATCTATTATGAATTTTTAAAGAAGACGAAGTGACTGATAGCTAAAATGTTTTCTTTTTATATGTGATATAACATTTCAGTAAATGTCCAATAAAAAAACTTTCGTAATCTAATTTGATACTTTTCTGGTTAAAACTAAATAGATATAAAGAACACGTTGAATTCGCACACCAAAGAAAAAGCTTGTAATTGATAGCGCTGTGAATAAATATCAAGTTTGTTGCTAAAAAAAAACTCTTGTAACGTGCTATTCGCTAATGACCTCGTTGTTTCGACGCGCCTTGAAACCTATCCTGACAAGCCGACACGTGAAACACGCTCAAACGTCGTCTCCAAACTTCGGTCACTAACACTCCGGTATCGAACACATTGGTAGTAGGTGGAAAATACCACCAGAAAGACCTCAACCATGTAAATTGAGAGGTACACTTCCACGTGATCATCGTCATCAGGCTTAGAACTAGCTCGCCGTTGTGGCGGACCCTTCATTCCAGACCAGGGAATCAGTCACCGTCAAGCTGGCAGCAGGTAGGACTATTGGTGGAGAACCATTCCTCCCCTTCTCACCCACACCCCAGCTAAATTATAAACTACTATTCTTACTTTCATGTTTACATCTACAACATAGATAATTTTTTGTGTATTCAGTTTGCAGAATGATTGAGGTCAATCACCCAAACTATCTTAAGATTAATTAGAGAGAGACTCATGTTTATGTCAATGAGTAGTAATATAGAATACTAGATGTTAAATTTTTTAGATTTAACATAATTTCATAGAAAGAAGGATATTCTAAAAGTTTAGCTAAAATCTTGCATGAGCCATAAAAACCCTTTCTTCTCTTTTCAACTTTCTTAGTATTAAGAAGAATTGAGACGCAGAGAAATTAAAATTATTCCATAAGATGGTTTCACTTAAAGATATGTATTTTAAAAAAACTATAAAATGACCATTCCTTAGCACCAAATGCACTGACTGATTCTTATAACCGATACAATACTAAGACTTTTACGTCTGATTTGATTTTCTATTGTAAATAAATCTTTGAGTGAAGATGACTTGAGTAGAGTTTAAATAATAGTTGATTTTATTAAATACAGTTATAGCCTACTATTATTTTCTAAAAGTTTTCTTTCTATGTCTCTTAGTTAGGGCAAAACAATGCATCTCCTGGTTTTGACTAGTTTAATTTTTATATATTCCGTAGATATAGCTTAGATACACGTACAGGATTTTTATTGGAAATAAGTAAGTATTCAATTATTTTTTAAGAATATATAGTTCAACTAAAGAAATATATTTACAAGTCTGTAACAGACTTGGAAATTTGGTTACTTTCGTGTGGTTTTAAACATATTTAGTTTACTATTTTGGGGATATATATATATTACTAATGAGGGGAAAATATACATATTTATTTTACTAATGAGCTAATTATTATAAAAATATGGTAAATAGAAATATACACCAATTGAAGAAGTTATGGCAAATTCATTCCTAATAACTTAGAATAAGAATTAGGAGTGATAGCGTATATCGATTAATGAGCTAACAAATAGAGCGTAGCGCACTCTGTTGGCAAGTTAATATTTCAATGAAAAAAATATCACATATATATACTTTTAAATTAATCTACATTATTTATTGATAGCCAAGAAAAACCAGAGTTTGGAATTTTTATCCCTTAGGCTGTCTAATACATACCATATAACGTAACTAAGCTTTACTCAACATGAAATAATATGTAAACAAACATGACTTTAAATAAAGTAAAAAAAAAACACACGAGTCGGTTGTGCACCATTTCAAGATCACTTCAAATTTTATGCTGATTAATGATTCACAAAATGGTAACCCTGTTTCACTCTTTCAAGATCGTTCCTCTGCTTGCTACCCTTAAATATTTCAATCGCTATTCAAAGAGTTAGAAGTTTAAAGTACTTTCATTTAGCTTAGTAACACTTCGTTGAATGCGATGCCTATCTCTTTGGCCACTTAGTGGGCGATTCTGAAGCAAGCAGTGGATAATGTATTCACTATCATAGCAATTAGTTCGAGGATAATGGGAGATTGTAGAGCAATTTAATCAAGATTTTACTACAATTGTAAAATGGAGGACCAGAATGTATATTATAAACACCACCACACATGCATTATTAAAATAATGAAGTATTTGTTAACAGAGATTACCAAAATATTATACTAAAAATATATATGTTTTAAATATTTTAATTTTACATCCTATTTATTGAATTAATATGGGTGAATACGATTCATAAATATTTATATAAAAATGTTTCTTATAACAGTTTTTAGTCCCTATTATAAAGTTTTTATTAATATTTATGGTTTAATTATAAAATGTTTTACTTCTTTTTTTTAGCGTATGGAATTATTAACCGGTAGGTCTATGGTATCTGATTCGGTAGCCTGTATGTAGACTATTCGTCGCTCTGATGGCTCAGAGCATTTCCCAGGGTACAGCTATGGAAGGTGTATGTATACACGTACCCACCATGAAAGGATGAATGATAGTGGATTTGGAGGTGCGAGCCAATGGGAATCTTTAAACTAACATAAGCCTAATTTACCTACAATTTGCGACCGTTGGGATAATTCACCTTTAAAAAAATATACAAGTTAACAGCCAGGTATCAAAACCAGAACCCATGATCACTGATCACTACACCATGGGGCTGAATACATGTTTGAATGATATTGATTGATGTTGGATTTATTTAAACATCGTATATTTTATGCTGATTTATGATCAATGAGCCGGGCAAAAAGATTTATCGTGCCTGTTAAGATATTAAAGAGCTAATTAAATGCCCTCAATTGGAAGTAATAACTATTGTTATAAAATATTTTTTTATTATTATTAGCACTACATGTGGGTAACAGATTTTTCTTATGCCAGTTTTGCATCACGTTTTAAATCAGTCTTTCAAGGTGGGATGGAAAGACATACGAGAAAGAGCCAGTGTTTTTGCAGTCTTTATGACAAAACATTTTTTTGGCTAAATTAAATAAAATATTACTCCAGTAAAAACATATATTTTAATTTTCTTCGTATGATGACCTTAAAATTTCTTGAATATTTATCAAGTGTGTTCTGGAATTTAATGACAACTTTTTATCTTAATTTAAAAATTTTGTTAGATAATCCCACCATGCTCATAAATGATAATCGGGAAATTTTGATATCAATATGTGAAGAAAACCATACTCTATGTTTGTACTGGAGCAATAATTTATTTATTTTGGCCAAAAAAAAGTTATTCCATAAAAACTGCAAAAACACTTAATTATTTTCGTATCCCCTTGCATCCCAACTTAACATATTGAACTTATTATCCTCATCTTTCATAGTAAGGACGGAATAACCTTGCCTGGCTGCTAGAAAGCTTACGAGATCTACTTTAATTTACAAATACAACAGTTTATATGATCATTATTTGTCACATTGTTGTATAAAATAGCAATTCCTATACAATAATATTAATAATATGTTTAATCATTATCAGTTTCTCTTAGTTCTAAGATTCACTAGGCTAAAACTTAATTATGTGCAAATATCAACACACAGATTGCAAATCATTGTAATAACAGCACTGTCCGTATAGAGGGGGTCACTATTCAATTAATCCAAATTAGTTGAAAAATGACACCTGTACAAGGGGATTGAACCTGGGACACTAGCTTAGCACGCTTCGAGTTGCGTTAGTAGGATGGGATTGAGGATTATGGAGTGGGGTTATGCGTGGGTTCGGGAAAGGGTCGGATTAGGGTTGACAAAGGAAGCGGCTGGTAGGAGATCAGGAGAATGAGAATACCGGGATCTACGGTGAAGAGAGGCTGTAGGGGATTTTCCACTAGGGGTTTGGTTGTTGTGTTGCAACGCTTGTTGGTTAGTGTATTTGGTCAGTAAAATGAAGCGGCATTTGCCAGGAAAGATCATAGACAAACCTTCACATCCTGAGTTAATGAGCGATAATACGACTTGAAAGAAATACAAAACCACTCAAAGTCTTGAATTATGCGGAAAAAAGTGGATAGAGGGCGTGGATGAACTCACCTTATGGGTTCAAGTAGTTTGGTGAGATACCGATGAGAAGATAACAATAAGGAAAATTGTAGCATTATTCGTAGGGAAATAACCATTATAGAGTCTGGATGTGGTGCGAGGGGAAAAGAAAAATTAAAAAGAGTTGAAAGATTTTTAAAAAGGGGTGAGGGAGTAAGGGGATAAAATGCAACCCACCAAGCAGGAATATTTTTAAAAAAATATTCAACAATGAGGGTTCTTGTGCTGATATAATCAGTCGGTTCTGAAGGTGTAGGTTAAATACCTCAAATAAATAAAAACAATTGGGGAGGGGTTGCTGGGGTGGAAGGGAGTGATGGGGGGGTGGGGGAAGGCGAGGGTATAGGAAATTGGACCCGATTTGTATAAACTAGTAAGGACAGTTCAAACGAGCTCAAAATGGTTCAGTAGTAGAATGAAAACGACACCCTACCACAAAAACTGGCGTGGTGGTGAAACAAAAGAAAAAAAGCGTATAAATTATAAGATAATGTAATTACCAAACATGTTGAAACAATTTCATAATCGGTCATAATCGTTAATGATTGGTCGTGATCGGTCATGATCGATTATGATCGGCCATGATTTGTTATGATCAGTTATGATGGATTATGGTCTGTCATGTCTGTTATGATCAGTTACGGTCGGTCCCGATCGTATATGAAGAGTCGTGTTCACTTTTCGACATGATTCGATAGGTGATTGACATGTTCAGACAAGGATTGAGTCGTCAGGTATGGAGTGCGACCATCTTGAATCCGCCATATTGGCTTTTCACATCACGTTGTAAGGTATATGGGAGAAAATCTCGAATATTCATCATGTTCGCACATGTACAAATATGTTCAGACATGTTCAGACAAATCGAAAAATCATTCAAATGTCAAACAATCACTTATTAAACATGTCAATCAATCAATAAATCAATCCTATCGAGACCTGTCGGGACCTATTGATTCTTGTCGAGACCTGTTGGAACATGTTGGAACATTTGCATATGTGCAGTACGTGCATATATACATATATGTGTATATTAATGCATATACAAACATACATATGTAAATATGTGTATATATACTTATCTATTTGTATATAGTTATATATTTATATATATAGGGTGATTATAATTGGTGCCAAATATTCTAGTAGCGTATTCCCATCAACCAAACATTAAGAAAAGTTAGTATACATATGGGTCTAAAAACTCTTCGATTTAGATCCATATGTTATTAAAGGTTTTTTCAAAGATTGGTTGGTTGAGGGGAATCCGTTGAGTGGCCTGCTTGATCACCTCAACCCAATGAATTTTTACATCTGATGACATTTAGAGTTAATTACTTACATGACTCTTGTACCTTATCTTGAGGTTTTAAGAGAATGTATCATAAGTGGATGTGAGTATATATGTCAAATCCCAAGTGTATTCAGCATAGCAAGGACAAAGCATTAAACGCAGGCTCAGAGATTACTTCAAAGCAGGACACCATTGTTAACCATTATTATTTCAAAATGTTTTGTCTTATATTTTTATTTTTTTCTGTTAAACATTGTAGTGTTTAATTGCATTACTTCTTTTGTTGGATTGCTTATTTATTGAACAGTAAAAATCCTGTTAGCCCAGAAACTAAGCGTTTTTAGAATCATGTTTATATTAACTTTTTTTAATTGTTGGAGGATGGAAATAAACCCCTAAAATATTTGAGACCAATTAAAATGCATCATGTAAATGCATATTTATAAATATATATATACTTATTTATTCATATAGACATATACTTTCATATAAATAAATATATATACATGCACAACCGTATATTCACACACGCATATATATAGGTCTGGGCTGAAGCCGATCCTAAATCCGATCACAGGCCGATTATGGCCAAATAAACCGATGATTTGGCATGGTCTAAGGCACTACTCTTTTAATAGACTAGCCCTATATTGCCGATGGGGTTTCAATCTCGGTTGGCTGTAGACGATTGAGGGTTGTTTTTCTGAAATTATTTTCCACTCTTTCTCCAAACAAATGGAGGTAAACTTCCTCTAAATATAACCTTCATAATTCCTAAAACCATCATCCTATAGCTCAAACGGATATTAAGACGCGGTGCTAAAAATAAAATTGTGCTACAGATTTTTATCGTTTAGAAAGAATCTGTCAACCCTGGATGGGTTTTTGTCCCCGAACATCGGGTCCTGAGGCGAGCACTTTACATTAAGACCGCTGAGGTCGCAAAAAATTTGGGTAACCTCTTTGAGATTTGTTATTGTTATATCAAAATTTATATCTTTTAAGATGCTAGCTGTGAGCACCATTAGTCTAGTGGGACAAAACATAAGATTTGCATTGCACTTTGCTTGATGTTGATAAGGGGGTCAGAGTTCATATCCCAGGCGGGTGAACTGGGGTGGTTTTCCACATCTCATTTATTGTGTGGCCAACATCAGTTGGCAAATGGATAGATTTGTTAGTCTTGTCCTGTCTGGATTGAAGTTATTGCTTATTAAAGTTACACTTCCTCAAAAACTATATACTTCTTAATCGTATTGTTTATTCGTGGAGTAAAGTAAGATTGCTGTGAGACCAATTATTGATAAACGAATTATCTAGTTCTTAATGATCGTTTTGATCGGTAAGTGATAGTTTTTTCTAGCACCACGTCTTACTACTCGTTTGGGTATTATACCTATTTACTAATTACTCTAATGTGTTTGAGATTAGTAAGGTTGATTTTAGGGGATGTTAACCATCATTTGAGTAGCGGTAGAGTGGAAAATCATTTATAAAAACCACACTCATTATATTAGATTGAGATCAAACCTCTATATCCCAGTCTATGGTATTCTAGTCTATCGAGAGAGTGATGTCTAGATCGTGCAAGCACTGATGCGGGTGCTTAGTGATGGTTGAAACACGAAATCTACCCAAGACTTGACAGATATGAGCTTTATTTGAAGACAGTTTACAGTTTACATGAGACGAATATTAATATTGTTATTATCTTTAGATTATATTACTACCTATTCAAGATGCGTATTACTAACGCTAATATTATAGTTATGAATAAGGCAAAAATTATATAAACGTTGCCGTGTTTACGTGGAGGAAAAGTGATAAAACACTTAAGTACACTCGGACTCAATTTGAACCCCTACCTACCCGTAAACGTCAAACAATATTTGATTAGCCTGACATTTAGTCAAAGTTTTCACCGATTAGTGTTAGACTGTTTTTGCCTAATAGACTTTTTACAGTTATTAGCATTATTTTTGCCGCCATTAGTTCTCATAGTATATTTCCTCTCTAAATATCTAAAACTTTTCTCTAAAAATGATATTTTATATTTTAGGCCCAATAGCCATTCAATGGATGTACATTTTACGCGTGCTCTCGCCATTTAATACAGATGGTTTACACGATAGGGTCGAGGTATTAACTGGAGGGGTGGGGTGGCAATTAAAATGAAGGGTCAAACTAGAGAGATTATTTGTCGTTTATGCCTCACGTTTTGTTCCGTATCATACCCTAGTATAATAAAGCTGGATCGTTTTGGTAATAATTGGTATCATGCCTCTCTCGCTAGAATGGCCATTTCATTCAGCCTCTAAATAGTGCGAAATTTACAAGTGACGGTTAGATTTGATAAGTTTCAACGATCTCTGATACGTATTTTCAACAAACATGTATCATTAGGGAATCATCATCTATATAATTCCGATTTTTATCACCGAGTCTTACTACCCGTTCAGGTTCTAGGCATGTTTTAATTACGCTTACAGGTTAGGGATGAGTAATGTTGAATTTATAGGAAGTGTACCCAAATTTACATTGCGATAGAGTGGAAAAAACATTGAGGAAAAACAACCCTTTCTACACCCGACCGGTACTCAAACCCCGATATCCCTGTCACTGGCAGTATCATTTTATTGCAAGACTGACGCCGTGTTAATGATAATGGACCAACTCACAATTTGATCCTATTATTATTTTTATAAAATAATGTCGTAGAAATACAGTTGGGAATTTAGAATATTATGGAGAAATCTGGCATGTAAGTTTGGTGCATAAGCTTGCACTATTTCTTGGAGAGGGATGAGTTCTTATATGTTGTTGATTTAGTGCACCCACTATGGGCATTGTTTGGCAGCATATATTATGTATATAAACAATTATTGGTCTCTCTTATTCAAAAGGAAGCATTTTTTGGCGGCATATATTATGTATTTTACAATTGGTTTATCATATTAAAAGGAACAAAATATCCGGGATATCTCGTCTTAAGTGCACCCATTATCTTGTAAACTATTATGAAAGTGACTTCGGCTCAAGATTTAAAGTCAGACTTTCACACCATTGTTACAAATAAAGGGTTTTTAATTTCTTGTTAGATTTATACTGTCTTATTGTTTCTATTAGGGGTTACCTTTTTCTTTTAGTAACCTTAAGATACGAAGTTGGAACTATTTTTAACTAATATAATTACAATATTGGAACATTTGAAACTCGGTTCCCTTAGTATTTTACCTTCTCTTATCAAAATAAAGTATTGCAATAGTTCCCTGACAAAGTTCTGAAGCAGTATGATGGATTATGTTCAAACTTGATATCTAGATGCTATGAGGACATTTAATTGAATTTTGACTTACAACTCAAATTAAGGGTTATTACTGATCAGTGATTATAATTGGTTTTTGGGCAAATATTCGTTAAAGGTCAGTTTACTAATACATGATTTTAAAGAATAAGATATTTTAAACATGGCTCTAACAATTTTGTTTCAATATATATCTGGTGGGTGTTTAGCAAGAAAATTAAAAATGTATACTTGTTTTGGGGAGAAAATTTGTTTAAAGAAAGTTTACTGATTTATTTGATTATTTTAAATAATTGCTTAAGCGATATTGCTCAAAATGTGTTACCTTTTTAGTGTTTACATTATAAATAATTATCTATAGTAGTTTTATTTAAAAAATTTCATTTTATAATGATGACTTATTTTGGTAAAATTTGTATTGATTAACGATTTTGTTCAAAATTGATATCGTGTGATTATATTATCTAATAAATAATAAATTATATTTATTTTTATAAAATAAATTAACTTAAGGGTAGTTTACTAACAATAGATTATAGAAAATTTGATTTTTAAAAAAAATTGTCCTTGTATATTTAGTTCAAATTGGGTATCTGGGAATAGATTTTCATGGTCGTTTTTATTTTCACAAATTAAAGATGATTTTAGGGTACTATTTAAGTAACCTATTTTTGAAAATTTTAAATGTATCAAAAATATTTGAAAACTTTTGTTAAACTGTATAGTTTTTATAAATAGTCTTTATTGTGATTAATATGTATATGTTTGTTTTTGTGAGGAGGAATTACTTAGGGGTAGTTTACTTGAAACTTATTTTTGAAAATTTTCTTCCATACTATAATACACAATTTGAAAAAATCTGTGTGATTGAGTAGTACCATTTATTTTCAATGAGTTGGACACGACTGCCTTAGACCATTCCATAACCGAAAGGGGCGTTAATTTAGTAAATGTTTGTTTTTAATTTCTTCTGATATTTAAGGTGGATTTGTTCCAATTAGTACAACACTGTAAATTACAACTTATATATTAATCAAAGAGGAAAAAATATATGTTATTGCAAAACAAATCTATGTATCCCAATATAGAGAATTAAAAAAAATAATGTTGCTCAAGAGTTTTTAGATAATGTATTATTATAAATCTTTGTTAAAGTTTGTTCATTAAATTTGCTAACAGTTTATTCTTAGAATGGATAAAAAAAAGGTCTTACCTAACATCGACAAATTTGATCTTACACATCCCTGTCGTAAGTAAATCAGATAATATTTGAACTATGCCTTAAAAAAGGATAAAGAGAGACATTACATAGTAAAAATAAAATATTAGTCTATCATTATGAAAAGTGGAAGCTATTTTTACACTTCAATTTCAAGCACACGTCTTGATATAATAACCTCTCTCCAACTCACACCCTAAGTTTGTTAAGAATCGGGAGGTTTGCTCATTCTAGTGTGTCGAGTTTGAGAGGGCAATTAAAATCCATAAAACTGCAAGAGTCAGATAGTATGTTGGCGATGAAGAGGAAAGAGAAGGGAGGAAAAGGTTCATGTTTTTGCACTGGGTATAGCTTCTCATCCAGGCTATCCTCATTTATAACACAAATAGGCTGTGGGTAGGAAATATAGAATTTAGAAGACACAATTTATTTGTGTGACCCGCCCCGATGGCGTAGTTAGATAACGCACAAACTTTGTGTTGAGCTAGACTGCCAATGACAGGGAGATTGATATTCAAATCTTCCTCGGGTTTGCTGGGAGGGGTTTTTGCTAAATGGTCTTCCACTCTCCCTCCACGCAAATGAGGGTTCACTTACTTTATGTTCAACTTTTCCAATTCCTAACCCATTAGAGTAATTAGTACTTAGACGTATAACCCGAATGGGTAGTAAGGCATAGTGTAGTGCTAAGTATTAGTATTGTATTTTAGTGGAGAGAGAGTGGGAAACAATTTAAGAACCACCCCCTCCCCCCCGCATACACTAGGACTGGGCGATTTAATGATTTTGAAATCGTGATGTTACATTATCTGCGTTAAATTGGTATTCATGACATGGGGCAATTTACATTTTTAGTTTTCATGGATGGAATTATCTTGTTGACTGTATAATAATGACGTGACCTCCTCGATAAGGTATAGCGCTTTATTTTAAAAAATGAAATACAATTTTCAGATTACTCTGATGCCACTGAAGTTATTATAGACTGATACACTTATTTGCATGATGTTTATGTTAGCAGGTATTCTTTTCTGACACACTTCAGTGACCACATGAACTAAGGTGCTACTTTTGCAATGGACTATATCGTCGATGACTGGGATATTGTTGATCTAATCTCGGTCTGGTGTACTGAGGGTGGTTTTCATCATGGTTTTCCACTTTCCTTCCACGCAAATGCGGCTATGCTACATCTAAATATAGCCTTTATAATCCCTAAATCCATCAACGTAATTAGTACATAAGCATATAAACTGAACGGGTAGTACGACTTCGTGCTAAAATATATACTATATTATTTCTCTACTAATATATGGAAGAAACTGTTTCCGTTTCAAATCCATATTACTTTAACTTGTCTAAATTGAAGTTACATCTTACCTAACTACGCAGGCTAATTAATTCATACTGCCTCTCTGGCACTTGAGGCTTGATTGTTGTGAGACATAATACGTCAACAAATTTGATGGGGTGGGGTTGTTAACACCTTTGAGATCACCTAGCTATCACTCAGTGTCTGCCATACCGAGTAGAATAACTAAATCTCTTGGCCTGGATACCAACCAAAATATTCTTTTTGGATTGTATTAATTTTATTTCAGCTATTTTCTAAAAATGAATACAACTAACTTGGAGAACAAATAATTCTAGAGTCAAGAATGCGTCTATCTCCATTGTTATAGTTGATTTAAAAAAAGTTAGGTATTTATAAAAACTATGCGAAATAATGATGAAACGGTCATTTCAGAAAGGCCATATGTCCACAAATGAAAGTTTTGAATTAAAGAGAAGTTGCAAAAGGTCATGACTCCTGAAATATGGTCTTCTCTAATTAAATACTAAATTCATATAAAACGTCACTAAAGTGAGATATTTGAACAAAATATGTACCTTCAATAGATGCATTCATTTTTTTTAAACAAAGTACTTTGATAAAAACTGGATAAATAGCTATGATATATAGATATATAATAATAAATAGATATGAGCGATTCCTGGAATTCAACTTAGTCTGTTAGGCTTATGAACTGAAAGTGAGGCTCGTCTATTTTGGATTACCAATGATTGGAAGGACAGAGTTCCTATGCCTTGTGAGTGTACGAGGGCTGAAACCCGCCTCGGTGGTGTAGTTGGCTAACGCGCTAGTTTAGTGTTGTGCTTGACTGCCGAGGCTGGGGAGATCAAGGTTTGAATCTCGGTCGGTTAAATTGGGGTGGTTTTTCCTATCTGGTTTTCCACTCTCCCATCACGCAAATGCGGGTTTACCTCCTATAAATTCACCCTTCTCAATTCCTAATCCATTTGTGTAATTAGTACTTAAGCGTAAAAGCCGAACGAGTAGTAATATGTGGTGCTAAATAAATATAAACTAAGACTGAAGTGGGTGCAGCCGGGTGGAGGAGAAGGCAGAAGGAGAGGAGCTAGCCCGATGAGCCAGATGGTCTGTATATCAGGTGCAAACAAACATACTTGGTTGATAATTAGGGTTCAATCTCCACCCTTCAGACTGGCTACATACTAGCCATAATATCAATATCAGGCCAGCACTTTTCTGTCTGAATTTCCTAATATGTGTGTGTCTTTCCGCAACCTCCAGATACACCTCGATGACCTAAATAGTTGAGACTTGGACACTTAGAGCTTGGACCACGGGAAGTAAATAAAATCCACTGGATTTTTTCTATCTATTAAGTATTAGGGTAGCTTACTAAAGGTAAAAAAAAAAAAAAGATCAAATCAAACTTCTCTAATTCCACTCTAGCGATTTTGATTAAATTTTGTATTTAGGAGCTGTTTAACATTGTCAACAAAATGGTAACTCTCATTCTCCCATTTTGTAAAAAGTATATACTATTTCATTTAGCTTTTTGGTGGAAAGTGATGTTCTATTTTTACATTATGTTTAAAGCTAAGACCTTGCACACTCATATAAACCAAGAAACAGAACCTAACAGAGCCGGATATTTGATTATTTTTTCATGATTGAATAGTGACCAAAAATTACCGATAGGGTCCCCTAATTTTTTATTTTTTTTTAAATAAAAATATATCGAATCCCAGAAAACCCAGGAAGATTAAATGTTGCACGTAGGTAACCTCCAACCTAAAATGGTACAGGAATACTTGGTGAATTAAAATTTCCATGGGGTAACTCCAAACTGTGGGGATTACTGAAAAACCAAAGTAAAAAAAAAATATGGGTGCACAGAAGACACAGGAAACAGAAACTTTTCAGGAAGGCATATAAACCAATTAACTTTTAATTTATTTTGTAACCATATGTATAAGTTATGTTACTGTACATGTGCTAAACTAGTTATTTTGTAAAAATTACAGCTGAATGCATTGATTCACTAAAAGCAATGGTATATTTAACAAATAATAGTATTTATCTACATTTACCAATGATTTTATAAATTTCTCTATCCATCATGGTGAAAGTATGCTACATGTACTGTAATATCTACATAAGCTGTGATTTTATAAAATATTTAATGTATTTTGACGAAAGTATTGAACATAAATACACCAACATAACCTAACATAGCTTAACTTAGCCTAAACTTACATAAACGAGACTTAACTCGCCTAATCAAACCTAATATTGACGTGACTTATTAACAGTCACCAGTGACTGATGGTAATTTTGTAAAACGTTCGGCAAGTATGTAAATTAGTAAGGTAGGTTTTTACACTCCTCAACTGAACCAGTGACTTTATAAAATCACTGGCAACTCTAAACACTCATCACATTCAGTATATTCACAGTAACATATATATATAAATTTTTTTCCTAATTTAAGTGTGCCCTTCTTCACCTTTCAGAAACTCCTAGGTTATCTAGAAAGCTGAAACTTGTGCAAACCCATACTATAGAGCACGGGACAGAACCTACCGGAAACGGAACCGGGTATTTGATTTTTTTTAATGTAACTAATTTAGTTCTCTCTTATTTTATCTACTCAAACGTAATAATTAACTGATAGATACTTTTTTTTTACAAACAAAACCGAACTTTGATGCGTAAATTGATTGAATATGAGGTTTTATTAGGTTGGCTAATATTGTAACCAATCTCTCGTAGACAGGCCTAAAAACTGGTAAGTATATAAAAGGACAGTAATAGATTAAATAAACCCATAAAAATTAAAATTATAACCAGATAAACTTTTAGATTGGAAGTATATACAATAGAGTGAAGTATAGTTACCAAAATCAACAAATTTAAAGTTCATATTAAAACTAAATTAAAAATTAGAAAGTATATTTGAATATTTTAGTATCAAACAGCATATTAAAGCCCTTAGTGGTAAGGTCATTCTTTAAACAATTATATGAGTTTGTCGCTTCAAAAATAATTTTGGATTCCAGGATGTTCTAAAGGGCACTCTCATGCCTACATTTTCAAAAACACATTAACAAGTAAATAATACTAGAGGTTATGTGCATTTTATATATAAAAAACAAAGAGGGCTTCATAATAAAGTATATTTGAGAAAAGAGTTAGGAGACCTAGAAGGTTACGAATGCATTAATAACCATAATAAACCCTCTAAAAAACGAATCCCTCATAACAAATAGCAATAAATATACGTTGGGTGTTTTCCAATCCAAGAGTGTCAGTTAAAGTAATGGAATTCCAAGCAATGCTAGAATATAACATTTGTATCCAACCATAGCATGATATAATATTATAGTAGTAAGCCTTGGTGAATGAAGCGGTGATACATTTGATGGTCAAAGTAATTTAAGTGAGTAGGATATTATATGGTCAAGACGAGAGTTAAAGTAAGGTTATTGTCTAGGAGAACCCCTCAAGCTTGGGGCTCAAATTGTACACTAGGAGTATACCTCAAGTGTTTTTTAAAATTGTTTGAGGTGTTTGCACCTATTTTAAAAGTAATTGATCTAAACTGATAAATCACCTTACAAAATATGGTTGAGATAAAAAAATATTACTAAACTATAAAAAAATAATACTATGTTACCATTAGTCAAACGCTCTAGTTTGGTCAAACTAAATTGCAGTAGAGACTTTAAAGACAACATACCCTATAAACTATACCATGTTATTAACCGTAGATATATTTCTCACAAAGACATGTGTATCTTTTATATTGTGAAAAGCACGCTCTTGCATTATTTTCTAAATTTTTGATAAAATATTTAAGGGATAAAGAGGCATATAATTACATAAATTGGTTTTTGATCCTACTTTATAATAAGTTTTATTATAGATTATTTCTATACTAAAGGAAACACTTCATTTGGCATGAAAAGGTTGGAAATTTGAACAATGCGACATCCACGGGTGTAATGTGGCATGGATACAAGGACATACTTGTTTCAATAATAAGGTTGTTAAGGTTAAGCTATAAATGGAATGAAAATAGTTCCCAAACTAATGTTCTACCAATAGAGGATATGTGATAATATTACATTATCATTATTATTATTATTATTATTAGCAACACGTCTTACTACCCGTTCGGGTTGTACGCACTTATGCTAATATGTAATGGTAGGGTGATTGTGATATGAAATGGAGGACCTACAGTTTAACGTGGGATCCAAACCACGGTGCAGGTCTGTTATTCCTCACATTCATAAGTTGTGATTAATACACGTATTGTCAGAGGTGAAGGAAGGGTTTGGCAATCAGATAAATCTATGCCGGGACCGAGGATTGAACCCCAGAACCCCAGTGCAGAAGTCTGACGACACCTTACTCCTAGTCTGCCAGGGCACCAACATTCGTCTACATAAGCATTAAATAACATAATAGATGGGCTGAATCCTCATCTAACACCTTTCCTTATCATAATAGCTTCCTCTTCATGCTCACTAACTCTAATTAATGCTGTTTGATTTTTGTATATGTTGCATAATATTCTTTGGTCGTTGTACTTGATACCAGATGTAAAACTTTCAATAATGTTATTACATTAAACATTATTAAATACGTATTCGATATGAACAAATGCAGTATTATTTGTATTTCTAATACCATCCCCAAAGACACGATGGCTTCTGTCGTTCCTCTGTTATTAATGAAGCCATATTGATCCTATCCAAATATTATTATTAATAATAATAATAATATTTAGCACCGCGTCTTACTACCCGTTCGGGTTATACGCTTTAAGTACTAATCACTCTAATGGATTAGGAATTGGGAAGGTTGAATAAGAGGAAGGGAACCCGCATTTGCATGGAGGGAGAGAGGAAAACCATTTAGGAAAAACCACCCTCAGTTCACCCGACCGAGATTCGAACCTCGATCTCCCCGTCCTCAGCAGTCGAGCTCAACACGACAAGCGCGTTAGCCAACTACGCCACCGAGGCGTGTATCCAAATATTGATTCTATCTTCTTGTCAATTCCTTTTTGCATTATTCTTGTAAGCACTTTTGATTCATGTTTCGTGAAACTTTGTGTCCTATGTTCTTCACATTTAACTGCTCCAGGTTTATTTGTTTGTGGTATGACGAAGCTCCTATCAAAATCCTCAAGGATAGTTCGTGTTCTGTACATTTGACTACAAACTTGAAACACTTCCTTCTTTATTTCTTCTCAAACGTGTTTGAGTAGTTCTGCAAGAGTTTCATATTATCCCCATGCTTTGTTATCTTTTAACTGATTTAATGATGTTTCAAATTCCGATCTGATCATGTTATTACCTATTTCCTCTATATAAACATCTTCGATTACCAAAGAACCTGTCTTTATTTCTATTTTTAAAATATATTCTAGTTATTCCTTCCATATTCTTGCTTTGTACTCACCTAATAATAATAATACGTTTTCATATGAGTCTCTTGAAGAATTAGGTTTAGGTTCAGGTTTTATATCTTGAAAGTGTTTTCACATATTTGTATGCAAGGTCTGTTCTTCCTGTTCTTAGGTGTTCTTCAATGGTGCCGCTGTTTTCTTTAGTCTATTTTATAAATCACAAAGAAAACACAAAGCACTTGTGTTATTATTATTATTATTATTATTATTATTAGCACCGCGTCTTACTACCCGTTCGGGTTATACGCACTTACGCTAATATGTAATGAGTAGGGTGATTGTGAGATGAAATGGAGGACCTACAGCTTAGCGTGGGATACAAACCACGGTGGAGGTCTGGCACTCCACACATTCACGAGCTGTGATTAATACACGTCTTGTTAGAGGTGAAGGAAGGATTTGTTAATCAGATAAACCTGTGCCGGGACCGAGGATTGAGCCCCGGACCTCCAGCACAGAAGCCTGACACCTTACCCCTAAACTGCCAGGTTGCCAGCACTTATATTAGGCTAAAAAAAATTTCAGGTATGGACGTTTAAAAGAGTAATTGGTAAAAATGCTTGAAGTAGATATACCGTATTTTACCTAACATTAGCTCCAGCTACAGTTAAAACCTTTATTCCTGATAAAATTGGAGCTCCCAGCTACTTTTAGATCTCCAGCTACAATAAAAAATATAAAATAGTTAGATTTAAATTCAAACGGTAGATACGGGAAAAAAATATTTTATTATTTTCAAACAATGAAACACAATATGGAAATTAGTAAATGACTGACGATTAAGAATCACGCTTCTGGTTGAATGACATGACACTTCCACGAAGTAAATTATGGGAATTACTAAGAAATCTCATCCAGGAGTTGAGGTCAGGTGAGTTGAATAACAGGTAAGGGGTATTAGTAAAATTGTATAATGTAAGGCACATGATAAATTGTAGGAATATCTACGTCTTGGCTACAATTGAGTCAACCCAGCCATTATTAGGACCTTGGATACTACTAACAAATTTATTTTATACACCATCTACAATTAGAGTCCCCAGATGCTATCACGTCACCAGCATCTATAATGTTGAGTACGGTAAAATTCTAAGTGATTCATCTAGCTTACAGTAAATTGAGCAATGATTACGTTTTAACAAATACTATGTTTGGTCACTGCATGCTATAACCCATCCGTGGAGTCATATTTGCATTTTTAATTGCAATTTTATAGAGTGGGGGTGATGAATGAGATAGAGTTTAGATAAATATACCTTCATTTGTTAGAAGGAAGATTAGAAAACATTTTTTTTAAATAAATATTCAGTATACAGGACCGGAATGTAAGCCCTGAACCTCCGTTACATGCATCTCAGATCACACGACCTTCAAGTTTACCACACGTGCGTATCAGTAAGGGATTTAAAACAAATTAAATTATAAATTAACTTATTTGTAGGTCTCTAATAATTTAAACCAGTTAGTATGTCCTAATAAAGTAATAACATTTTTAATCAAATTTGAGAAGGTCTTGCGAGACAACAATTAATTTTAACATCTCTCATTATCAAATAATTACCTACAACACCGCTTGTAGCAGTCTGGTATTAAATTCCACAAATCAAATCAAAATAATTCTTACTAAAATACTTAATTTAGATTGTATTTCAATATGTAGCAGCATTACTATATTCATTGAAATAAACCAGGGACATAGGGTGTGGATATCCCTAAAAAGGTAGTTTAAGATTATTAGAACTAAAACCTATTATCAATGATGAAATGTCCGAGGGTTATGTAGGTAGGGGTTAAAAAAGGTCAACATCTGACAAAAAACGTTAGTATCCAGAAAGGGAAAAAGGGTGGAGAATAAAAAAAGGAGAAGATGAACGGAGGAAAATGAAAATAAGATGAATTGTATGTGAATGTCAAAATGTTGATCGATCGTTATAAAGATGATCCTACAGACTCATTTCCGCAGAAACCACTGATGGATATATCAGCTTTAAGGAATTAAATAAAGACCCCTCTTCGTACAACGTTTTGAGTTTGACGGAGAGAAATAAATTGAATTTTCTCGACTTTATTCAAGCGTTTGGGGTTCTAGTGGTTGGAATCCTTGTCGGGTTCATTGGAGATCGTTATTCACAGTATGATTTTTCAAAACCTTTAAAATCAAATTTTTCTAGTTTCAAATGAATCGCCGCTTAAAAAAAACACCCACTTCCCTTTAGTTAAACGTTGATACGTGATGATAATTTATTATTTAAACTGAGTTAGAGACTGGCGTAACAATTATTTATTTTATTTTTAGAACCATGTTTTACTACCCGTCCGGGTTATACGCTTATGTACTGATTACGCGAGTGATTTTAGGGATCAGGAAGATAATATATAGGAAGTTTGTCCACATTTTCGTGGAAAAGAATAAAAAAACTATTTTGGAAAAACTACCCTCAGTACACACGACCGAGATTAGAACCTCTATCTCCTCGTCATCTGCAATGTATTCTACTGCAAGAGTAGCGCTTTAGACCACATGGCCACCGAAGTGAGTTCTTACTAGTTACTTCTTGAGTTGCAGAACTGAATGAGTCCCTATTTGATAAAGTTTATGTAATGGCCCTTGTAGTAAGTGACCTTCTTGGACCCCACTTTGAACCAGGGATGTGACATGGGTGTCATCCATTGCTGCTATCTGTAGACCACCACTCTGCTTGTACAAACATTATGATGCCCTTTGGTCCCGTTTCTCTGCTATTTACTAACTTAAATCTTCCACTGCACCAACGACTGTACACTGCTCCAATCAAGTTGTGACTATACCTTAAAACAGTTTTATTTCAATCTTACATAGGATTAACTACCAAATTTAATTAGGTACATATTATAAATAGGCTTATTACAATACCTGGGCGTTAATTATCTTGTGGCCATAGCGCATTACTTGGGGAGTATTTGACCATTAATTCAAATCCGCTACAAAACTATTTTATAAATATTTTAATGGTTAGCTCTATATTTTAGTAAATGTTTTTATAATTTAAACGCTTGCCTGAGCTATACATAATATGTAACTGGGGCAGAAGAGCAAGACAAGAGAAAATCCCTTGGAGACATATTCCGAGCTAATACGTCACTGAAATGAAAAATGATAATATAAGCACCCCACATATAAAACAGATTGGTCTTTAAAAGCCCACTCAACACCATGAATATGTTTTTAAAATATGTGGATGCATTTTAACTACTAGTTAAACAATAAAATATAATTATTCTATCCAAACAACTGCAGTCGAAGAGATTGTATTATGTTCAAATTTAGTGAGTCTTGCAACAAACACGAAAATAAAGTTAATTGTAACGTTATATTTGATAACTGATTGATATATATGTTTCACCATTTAAATTAATAACTCACATTATAAAGTTATATTTGATACATTTATTTTCCAAAAATATTCAATCCACACCATTCGTGATTTATTCAATGAAATATTTTGAAAAATAAATAGAGGTAATAATATTAGAGCTATTTAAATAAAAATATGATGATTGGCATAAACTGACATCTAAAAAGCTACATTGGCCACATTCTTTACTTTAACAATATTTAAGTTGACCATAAAATGTTTCATTTTGCCTTCGTCTTTGTCCGGTTAATGGGTATTTTAGATTTTTTTGAATTTTTTTAACCAATTTATTCTTTGGCCATAAAGCAATTTATACTCTCGCTGCGTATAACTCGAACGGGTAGTAAGGCACAGTGCTAATAAATTGAAAAATATACCCTCGTGATTGACCAAGTTAAATTTAAAAGAAACATTATTGGGATCCCTTAATGGATTTAAACAGAATTTACGTAAAAAAATAAGGCATTACTAGGGAATAATTAAAACTTAGATAAAAAAACTTGCTATTACCCGCCTCGGTGGCGTAGTTTGCTAACGCGCTTGTCGTGTTGAGATCGACTGCTGAGGACGGGGAGATCAAGGTTCGAATCTCGGTCGGGTGAACTAGGGATGGTTTTTCCTAAATGGTTTTCCACTCTCCCTCCACGCAAATACGGGTTAACTTCCTCTAATTCAACCTGCCAAATTCCTAATCCATTAGAGTAATTAGTACTTAAAGCGTTTAACCCGAACGGTTAGTAAGACGCGGTGCTAAATATTAATATATTAATTAAGTTGATACTTTTATATTGCAATAGAAGTAAAAAAAGACGAGCTCCAACCTTTTTTATTTTAAAAGAAAAACTGCTTGGTAAAAATATTAATACAGTTGGATTCCAAATTAGATTAAAATGTCCAGACAAATATTCAATCATCGCCTTTACACCCTATACTAGGGATGTATGTATGTACTGTACATTCCATTCCACACTTCACTGTTTTCAAGTAAGTGCTCCGTTAACTACTTTATCCTTAATTACATTTAATAGCTGCAAGAATACGCAAGTCGAGTTTAAAGGAATAATGTACTTTCACGGCTGTTTACGAGCAATATTAAAGACCTATCAAAGATTCGATTATAAATAGCTCGAGTCTCTTTAGGATTTTAGAAACTATTCGTATGATATAATCTATCTTCCAGGTTCAAATAGTGTATAGGGTACAGATTAGTAATTATTTTGTATATTGAATAATGGTATTTATTTGATTCCAAAAATAAAATCTTTCAAATTGAAATATTGGCATTTTAGTATTCCCAATAATCACATGGTGTGTATGTATTTAATTTCTGAAAATATATATATATGTTTTGTTTTAAATGTTGTATTTATATATTTTATTACAAAAGCCAAACCTAGGGCTCTTGGCTTCTTGCAATAAATCTCTGACTATTTAGTTAATAGTCTCGTTTATTAAGTTGTTGTTACATATCTCACTAATGAATGAAGGATCAAAGCTGGCGTCAAGATTTCAACATAATAATTAAAGATACTAGACCTATTGTCAGTATTTTTATTGCCATTTGTGTACGTTGTTCATAGTTTTGTTTTAGTTATCTGATATGCATAGAAATTAACTTTAACTAAGAAAATTTAAAAACCCTTATTAAAGATAAACTTTTATAAATAACACTTGGCCTGGGGATTAAACCCAGGATATTTAGTCAAAATGACTAAATGTAGACTACGATATATTTGATCTAAAATTTGTTAACAGGCCTAATTCCAGTCATATTTAAATTTTACTTTAGATGTAAAAATAAATATATGTTACAATTTTGTTAAAAAAAGATAATTAATTTGGTTTCAATCACTGACTTGTATAGACATTACCTAAAAAGGTTCATCTAGAATTTTACTGAGCTCTCTCACTTTATCCTAATTTACATCAGCACCTAAGCTTACTGTATATTCATACGGCCCTATACATTATATCCTTGTATGTTGAATCTTATGTTAACTATTCTTAAAAATCTTGGATGAAAATATGCGTTGTTTATTGTTCATAAAATTATCAGATTTAAAATAGCTTATAATCGAGCAAGATTAAATATTGTTCCATAAACATTTGAAATACAGTTCATATTATAATAAATATTGCATCATATAAAATCAACCATCACACAACACAAATTATGGTTACAGATGTAAATACATTCAATTGGCACTCAATTGTTGAGTTTTTCACTCACTAGATCAACGTCCACATTTCTCGTCGTATGTGTATGTTTAAAGCATGGAAACAAAAATCATTCAGGCAGTCCTGGTATATTTCACACATAAGTTCAGGCCTTACCTGAATCAGTTTAAAAAAGGGTCATTGCGTAGATACATTTTCCAAACCAATGGGCAAAAACTAGTCCATCCACTCTCTAGATAGGCCCTACTTGATAATCAAGTGTACCACAATACACAACTTTGTTATTTTTTTCATATCCTTTTATTTCCTTAGGTTATATGAAAAACAAAACCATATCCATAAAAGTGAAATATCAATTGTGTAAATGTCAAGTTTAGACATCGTAAACACCATTGTATCAGTTGTAGTATAATATCAAAATACTGCCGAAAAGTTTATGCTACTTTCTTAAAAGCTTTGCAATAAGTCTCAACCCAAGGCGATTGATTATAACTATGTGTCCTGCTGTTCCCACATATGGTACTTCACATATAATGGTCAATATATTCCATTTAGACTATTTAGTGTTTTACTGACCTTGAAATGTTATATAAGAATGCCTTTTACTTCAAATTTTATTCCTAGAATTCTGGTTGTTTTATTCCTTTCCGCAACAGTTCCTCTGGGAAGTTTTCAACAAACTATCTTGTCATCGTTAGGAATTATTAAATTATATTTGTACCATGTTCCATTACGCGTAATGATTGTTTCAAAACCTGCGTATTATGTTTATAAGCACTCTATAAAACTGCAAACAAGCGGTATTGTTTCAAGGAAGTATAAAATACACTATTTTAAACTCGCTATATTCAAGAATTTACCAACTCAAGATTTAAAAGATGATGAGAACTATGGTATAGAATATAACCTTGAGCTATTGTGTTATCCGTCCCGGTAAGAATGCTACTTTTCAGGGTAGACAAAGTGTATGTACAAATATATCTAACCATTCAAGAACAATGTGATTGACCATTGCTGATTTACCATCAAAACACACTGACAATATAGATCTATGGTTTATAGTTATATGAGCTTTTTAACAACTGTTTTTATAATCTTTAGGTTGTTTATTTATTATATTTCCCTAATTCCTTGAAGAGACACACACAAGTCTCTACTGATTTATTTTGACTGTCAAAAATTGGGTTGATATTATGTTCAGTGGTATTTGGTGTAGGAAGAGGGGAGCATAAAAAAACAAGATTTGTTTGAAGGACTTGGGAAACTATAGCTTAAGAAAGTGCAGGAGACCCTCCTCAATAATTTTTTTGAAGGTTGGATGCACCTAGAAACTATCCAATGGGGTCCTTCCCTCCTCCATAAAACGTCTGAGTTTTGAGTAAACATGGGATTTATTTGAAGCCATTCTTAACTAGAAATTATTAGAAAATTGGATGCTTCTATAAGCTACTTGGAATACGAGTATTACTCCCGCAGCAAATGTTTAACATTCCACTTCGACAAATATATCAATATTGTATGTAACTAGAATCTGTTTGGACAAATCGTTATCTATATGACATTTTTAAATGTATTACTTTTATAATCTATTCAAAATGGTCCTAGCTTGGATCTTTTAAGAACTATTATGGCTATAGAATATATTTGAAGTTCGTTTTAAATGGAAATTTCAGTTAAGTGCGTTATTCCCCCTCACATAACCTAATAAATTAATATAACTATGTGTGCCACGGGTCTTACTACCTACCCGGCTGTATGCCGCTTATAATATTTTAGGGATACTGGAAGTGGAGGGTATAAGGCACCTTTGAAATACTTTATTTGTGTGTGTATATACACATTCATATATATGTCAGTATAGCACATATATATTTATATATATTTAGTACTTATTTATAAGTGTATATATGTGTGTATATACACATTCATATATATGTCAGTATAGCACATATATATTTATATATGTTTAGTACTTATTTATAAGTGTATATATGTGTGTATATACACATTCATATATATGTCAGTATAGCACATATATATTTATATATGTTTAGTACTTATTTATAAGTGTATATATGTGTGTATATACACATTCATATATATGTCAGTATAGCACATATATATTTATATATGTTTAGTACTTATTTATAAGTGTATATATGTGTGTATATACACATTCATATATATGTCAGTATAGCACATATATATTTATATATGTTTAGTACTTATTTATAAGTGTATATATGTGTGTATATACACATTCATATATATGTCAGTATAGCACATATATATTTATATATGTTTAGTACTTATTTATAAGTGTATATATGTGTGTATATACACATTCATATATATGTCAGTATAGCACATATATATTTATATATGTTTAGTACTTATTTATAAGTGTATATATGTGTGTATATACACATTCATATATATGTCAGTATAGCACATATATATTTATATATGTTTAGTACTTATTTATAAGTGTATATATGTGTGTATATACACATTCATATATATGTCAGTATAGCACATATATATTTATATATGTTTAGTACTTATTTATAAGTGTATATATGTGTGTATACACATGCATATATATATATATATGTGTGTGTATACACATGCATACATATATATATATATATATATATTAATATATGTGTGTGTGTGTTTGTGTGTGCTAAGAAATATTTAACCATGCTGCGCATAAGATACCTTACAATATATCTTGTTATCACACTTTAAATTGGTCCTGGGACTATCGGGTTATGATTCGTTGTTTCTCAAAATAATTAACTTGGAATCATATTTTATTCTTACCCCACTTCCACTTGTTGTAAATTATAAATAAATACATTTGACTTACACATTATTTGTAGACCAACGTTATAATGATGTGCGAAAATTGAAAATATATTACAAGGAAATGTGTGCCGCACTGGTTTATATCTCAGAATGCACTGCACACTTAGTATTAACGGAAAGTAAGAGTGGTCCCTGAAGTAAAAACTTTGGTAAAATAGCCGACTATCGTAGAAACGTCATTAATGACAGCCATTTGGAAAATATTTTGAAAAACATTGATAAGATAAATAAATTACTCCAAGAACCTGGAATTTATCTGTGCGTAATTGAGAAGCTGTATTAATCCCTTTTCTATTTTGTTAGATGTTCGAGACAAGCAAAACACGAAGAATTGAATTTGAAATAATGTAAAAAACAAAAACATTGATTTAATTTTTTTATCACAGACAATGCAAAGGCTAAGAGTGGAAAATTAAGATACTATTAAAACACCAAGGGGATAAGTACCCGATTTAATTTTGTATAATGCGGAAGTAGTATCACAGTCACTAAATGCGCGTAGAAACCAAATGTTGTCCCTAAATGACGCTTACAAATCAGTAACGTGGGGTGAATACAACCTGATCTGAGACTTTCCTTTACCCGGATTCAAAAAATGTCCGTTTATGCGCGTAGCAATGTCTAAGAGGGGACAGCACAATTAAGACTATGATTCTGGTTGAGAGGCTGGCCGTTTTTCCACTAACCTAGCTGACTAAAGAAAACAGTGGCAAAACCGTTACACATGTAAATACAAAGCAACACTAGACCAGTTTCTGTTATTTTGGATGACAGCCTTGGTTAACTGACAAAGAAATTATATTGACACTTTATAAAAGAAAATGCATTTTTGTAGAATGCATAGAAAAAAAAATGTCAAACGCCAAAAAATTCAATATTTCAACCGCCTATTACTAAAAAACAGGCTATCATACGACCAAAATGAATAAAACCGTTTTTGTAGATAGTTTACCCATCTTTAACTTTTATAGCCCAATATTTTATTCTAAAGTTGGTACTAAACGAGATATTTACAAATATTATTAAATGTGTAGCTTTTTGGCCCCTTTTTTCAAGATAGTGGTCAAATCCTAGCTTGTCAAGAGGTGAAAAATCAGCATATATTTACTGATACCCATTCAAATAGATTAAAATTAATTTCTGCTTGTCCGGAATTATTCCCGACAGTAGCCAATTTATGACCTGTCGACTTGCCTAAAGTTTTATCATCAGAAAAAGTTTAATCAAAAGCAAGACAGCATAAATGATAAAATCCAAAATAAAATATAAATTTGGTAGAAGTTTTCCAGATGTGTGTATTATTGCTTTGGGGATAAACCTTTCAATTATTTGAACAAATGCAAAATAAAGTTCACTTTATAAACTTGAGCAAATCAAGAACTGCCTCGATTGTCTAATATTTTCTTTGGGTCTTCTGTGCATGAGAGCGATATTACTCGTAACATGGACCTTGAGGATGTTATAAAGAAGACTTTGCTACAACGAGAATACGAAATAAGAAACTTTTTAAGAAAGTGTTATAAGTAGGCTAGACTTTGTGAAATCGTATTTTGGAATATAATTTCAGATTTTTAATGGCGTAGTATTTATTTTTCACAATCTGTATATATTTATTTTTCAAATTAGATTTTCTAGTTTTTTGTTTGTTTTAAAGCGGCCAACTTGTGCCTAAAGAAAGTATTAATCTTTTCCAGGATATATGGCTTAAAATACTATAGTCTGTGTCGTTTCCTGGAACTATTTTACCATTCTGTTCAAGCATATACTCACTTTAGCCCTTCACCCCCAACTACCCTTTTTCATGTTGATAAGAAAGAGAGGAAAGAAAGCTAGGAAACTTATTATCTCAAGGTAAAAGGAAAACTCGCTGCTAGTATTGTTGTGAGCCTATTAAAACATCACTATTTTGTTAGAGGAAAGATAAATCTAGAGCCCGTTATCATCAAGCCAGGTCTCATAGATCCGCAAATATATTTATAACGCCGTTTAAAAAGAGCTAATGTTACATATTCACACATTTTTGCTAATAATAAAACTCAAAGCATAGGGTTGTTAAGGAAAAATAACTCTTTTGGAATCTTTCGACTTTATAATAGTGTGAACCATATTTTGGAATAACGCATTGTACAATTAAATACTGCTTTAGAGCTGAACGTCTGCGTGGCAATCTCTCGCTCGGTTACCGAGGCAGCCCCCGTTATATTAGTCACAGGCCCTAGAAACTAGTCTTACGGCACCTAAAGCCATGTTTGTACTGCAAGGGATTTGCTTGGAGGTGAGTGGTTAGAGGCATACGTAGCTAGTGCGCAACCCACACGCCGAGAGTTACCGTGAACCGAACACTCTAGGGAACCCGCTAAGTGATTCAACTTGTCGAATAATATCGTATGATAGCTGGGCGGCAACCGTTCAGTGAACAACAACCTTGTTCTATTTTATTTATAAAAATGGGTATTGAAAAACTTATTATTGCTGTGTTCCAAAGATGAGCTTTTTGATACCACAGACCACAGTGAAGTCCTTCACATTAATGTGGGAGTACTAAAAACGTACTTGGAAGAAATATGTGGAGAATTAAACATTTCAGCTTGGTCAAATTATTGTTTATTATATGCATTAGTTATTAATATTACCGAACTAAATATTCCAGGTTAGTTCAAGTATTTATTTTTAGACGCATTAATTGATAAATGAGGATCTAACATTCCAAGTTAAAAGTATTTTTTGTTATATATATATATATATTAATTATTAATATTAGACTAAATATTTTCTGGAAGAGTTTAGTCGTTTAGACAAAGAATACTTCCTACTCCATTAAAGTCATTTAAGAAGGAATAGCCATACGATATTCAAAATATTAAATTTTTTAAGTTGGCTTTTAATTTCTTTTAAATATAATAATAACCAAACTATTATTTTGTTCACTTTTGTATTCGTACCTCGATATATATTAATCAAGTAAAAATAATACGATATCTAAAACATTTTATTTTTTGATTTGCTTTTTATTTTGCTAGCTATAATAATGATTACTCTATTATTGTGTTCACTGTGGTTTTCCTACATAGATACATAATAATGTATAGCCATATTATATCCAAAGTGTTTTATTTCTTGAGTTTCTTTTATTTTGTAAACTATAATAATTATTACATTATTATTTCTTACTGTTAATAACTTATCTAGATAAATAATCAAGTATATCCATATTATATCCAAAATATTTTATTTTTTAAGCGGCTTTTTTGATTTTGTTAACAATAATAATGACCAAAATATTTTTTTTATTTTTGTTTTCCTACCTAAATACATAATAGACTTTAATAATATGGCATACAAATTACTATTTTTAAATGGCTTCTAATAAAAAAAAGCTACCTCAATGTAATACCACGTCTTTTTTCAGTACTAATCGGTTCTCTAAATTTACTTGTAGTTTTGGTCAATGTTTCTTCTAGTTTGGAAAGTAAGAAATCAAATGATTTTTTAGTCATACGTAAATATTTAAAAAATGTATCATTATTATTATTATCATTATTATTATTATTAGCACCGCGTCTTACTACCCGTTCGGGTTATACGCACTTACGCTAATGTGTAATGGTTGGGTGATTGTGAGATGAAATGGAGGACCTACAGTTTAACGTGGAATCCGAACCACGGTGGAGGCCTGGCTCTACCCACATTTACAAGATGTCTTGAAATGTATCATCATACAAGCGTGTTCAACGATATAAGTTGTTAAATTCACCACGTTTGGCACGTCTCTTATTAAATTCATGAACCGAGCAACCTATAAGCAAAATATCATCTAGTTTTAGAGCTATGTTTTCGAGTGTAATTGATTTCCTAGAGAGTCTTGACAGTGACATGATGAAAGTACACACCTCTACACTGCACTGCGACTGCTATTGACTCGACTAGATACATGTGAACAGCGCATCGCTTGCGGCTACCCACTAAGCAAGCCTCTAGCTTCCAAGCAAATCGCTTGCAGAACAAGCTAGGCCTGGTTAAGTTTATCCCAGAAAACGCGGGTTCATATCCTCCAAATGTATCCCTTCTTCATCTCTATTCCATTAGCGTAATTAATTTATGCATATAACCCGAATGGATACTTATACAATTTTTTTTTAATACTAGTTTGTAATAAAGGACTTTATCATCCCGCAGATCCAATTTAAATAATTATTATCCTAAATAATCTAACTTTAGCTGTTTCGCTGTTCTTTGGGAATATATAATTTAAATAATGAATTAAATATAACTTATATAAATATACTACACATAATTTATAATAATATATTTTAAGAAATTAATATTATAGTAATAGTATGGTTATATATTTTAAGATAGTAATAATCTAATAATAGTATGATTATATATTAATACGTGAAGTCTGCCTTGGATTGAACTTTTTTTTATTTTCAAAATGTTTTGTCAAAAGGAAATTGTTTTATGTTTCAACAAATGGCTTGTCAATTTCCACCAATTAGTTTCTTAGTCTGGTATTCTTCCTCCCTTCTGTTTAAATAATGTGTGATATTGGAATTTGGGCTTTACGAAGCCAGATATCTCAGTGTTGGAGTATTAGTAAGCTAAACCAAATGCTATGGGGTTAAATTCTCGTTTTCAAGTATAAGTTTTCAACGTATCATTTTTTTTTTCTGGAACCATATATAAATTTGAATGTGTTGTTAAAATTAATTGGTTTCATTGTATGAAATGTGGATGTCTATAATTCATTAAAGTTGTTCTAAAGTTCAGACGACCCATAGTCTCTCCGGGATATCCGCATAAATACACTAATTAGAACTGAATGAAGAAAGTAAAATATAAAAGAAATTTACCAGATTTTATGTGAAGGGAGGGTTGTGAAACCATTTATGAAACAATATCCTTGATACACCCAGCCATAATTAAAATTTTAGCTTCGCCATCGCTGGAATTATAGTATATTGTAAGAGTTACCCCTTAAACCTTGCAATAACTGATGTGTGTGATGTCCACAATTGAGCTCAAAGTCTCGATGGTGGTTTCTATGTATGTACCATGTATATTCAAGTCCAATATGTTAGATCAAAGATCATAACCAATCATACTCAGGAACAAGCATGAATTTAGAAATTGTAAAGGAGGGCACAGATATATTGAAAGGAGAAACATTTGCGTGAGTTGGTAGGCATATTTTTCCTTGACATATGTCCTTCTTGCCAATTGCCTTGCCCAGTGCCCACTGCTCACACATACCACCTCCCCTTCCCCTGCCCATACTTCCTTTAGTCTAAAAAAAATCAAATATTCTACCTAATGGGGGTACTTGCCCCCTGTGCCACCTTTAAATTCGCGCTCACTCAGGAACAAACATCCCACTCTACTTCAAATAGTTATGGGTGAGATATTTTTCTATGTGTTTCATATATATTCAGATCATCTTGGTTTCTAAAGAACAAAATATCTCTAAATAAATACAGACCACACATATTGAGTCACACAAACATATTGGTAATAATTGGATTACAAATATTTAGATTGCTTCTATTACAAACAAATATTACATTTTTGGGTACTTAATACAGAACTTGCTAAGTGTTCCCAAAATGATTTATTTATATAATGTAATGGGATGCATGAATATTTTCTAAGATAGTATTAATGTATAAACTTATTAAATATGTAACCAAGTGAATATTATTTCGTTAATCAGTATTCTAGTTTATATGAATCTGATTTCCATCATGACTTTATTACAAAATTTGGAATATGGATTTTTCTTTACGTATTCACTAACTTTAAACATTTATGTTTACACTTCCTAGGGCCCAAATTGATTCAAAGTTTGTTAATCACCAAGTTTTAGTTGAAAAAATTAAGTAAAAGGGTTTACATAAACTCAAATATACTCGTCTACAATGAGTAGAAAAAAATAATGTTAATAAAATGACCTGGTCGTTCTTGTGTTCCCCGAACATGTCAATAACATACTGACAAATATAGTTCAGGGCTAGATTATTCGTCTAGCATTGTGGAATCTAATCTAACCTAGGTGGTTTTCAATCTTATTTCTAGGTAAATACTGGTGCATTACCTCAAAATAGATGTAGGCTATTCATCCCTATCCCATTGTATTTTCATTAATAGTCATTATTTGATTCCCCTTCTTGGCCTATGAACCATCTAAGATATCTGAATATTTATATTAATTGATTAATGGAGATAAAGTTGAAATGTAGGAGAAATGCACCAGCCTATGCTTGAAAAAATTGGTTAAACCATTTAGGAAAAAACGCCTCAGCACACCAGATTGGGACTCGAACCCTGACCTTTCTTTTACTTAAAAACTAGACTATATAGTACTACCACTGATGTTAATGTCCGTTTGTCGGACACACATATAAAATAAAAAAGTGTTTATAGCTAAAATCAACCTGCTGGTGCTACATTAAAGCAAAAATATGGTTTTACAGTAAGAATAATATTTCTAACAAAAGTAAAACAGCTAATAAAATGCTGCATGGTGTAGAACATCTTGTGCTAACTCTGGCAAATACAATTTTAGTCTTTATTTGTCCCCTGAAGTGGTGAGTGATTCGCCCAAAAAAGTATAGTAAAAAAAACAGTTCCTAGTGCGCATCCCAATAAAGTGCGCGCTGCCCTGCGGAGTGGCGTCAACTCCACTGCTCCGTGGCATTATTCCCAGTCAGACACCAGGCAGACTGGCTGGAGACACAAGCTCCAACATTGGTGGACTTAGGCAACATATTGTGGCACTTCTTTATTACGATGAAATAACAAAGATAAGGGATATCAGGACTTTTGATTAGATGTCACGTCAGAGCAACTTTTCTTTATTTTGCTATTGAGCTTGTTAGCCATTCAGGCTATCCGCATATTTACAATATTGGGTTAAGGATAGGGAAGGTGGAAATTGAAATAAATACATCCTAATATGTGTGGAGGTAGAGTGGTAAACCATTTAGTATAAGCCACTTTCAATACACCCTGCTAGGATTAAAACCAAAACTTCCCAATCCCTGACAAACAAAACCTGATTAGTATGACGCCTCAGTCGACATGCACATAGATGTGTGTCATAGCATTTTTATATAGACACAAATCTACGTATTAATGCTAGAGCTTGTAAGGAAATAGCTAGAGAACTAAATTTTACATATGAATAAGTTTAATTGTCAATATGTTATTATTATTATTATTATTAGCACCACGTCTTACTACCCGTTCGGGTTATACGCTCTTATGCTAATGTGTAATGGTAGGGTGATTGTGAGATGAAATGAAGGACCTACAGTTTAACGTGGAATCCGAACCACGGCGGAGACCTGGCATTCCTCACATTCACAAAATGTAATATGTTATCATTTGTTGTTCTATTACTACTCTTATGTGTCATTACTGACAAGGAGTTAATGACGCATCCACTTAATATTAGTGAAGTAGAATTAGGGGAAAAGAAGAGGTCTATCAGCAGTTCCAGGAGAGACGTTAGGGAACCAACATTGTGAAATAAGTACTCACAATGCATTCAATCGAGAATCAAACCCTTACGTACAGGATTAATATAATTTCTACCACTTATTTTTATTGTATAGACCTATTCTATCAGACAGTAGTCTAATTTTATATTTATATTTTTATCTTCCAATACCCCAAGTGTGGTGTTCTGGATCTGTGACCTTTGGCAGATATGTCAATTTTGAACGACTTATTAAAACTATATTGGTCACTAGTCTATAAGCAAGGTTTTTATATCAAGTAGTTATATATTACTAAAGGCCGTTGTAGAAATGTATTGTTAAGGGTAATATTTTTGTATTTTTTTGAGAATTTTTTTCTATAAACCTGAAAAAATATTTAACGTACACCATCAGAAAAAATGAGATCTCTTTTTTAGTTTTTTTTTTAAATTTTAAATTTTAGGAATACAAAATGTTTTTTTTCATCCAGTAAATATTTGTAATCTATTTTAATTCTAGTTAAGCTATTAATCATATAAACAAATTAAGGTAGCATTTAGGGAACGCGAGAATAGGCTATTGTTTTTGCAGATGTATAGAAAAAATATATGCATAAATTAATAAAATTTTGCTTCAATAAAATTATAGAATTCAATTTTCTCCACATGGTGATCCACACAGTTGTTGAATATCGGTCATGAACGTAGTGGCATTAGGTGAAAAACTTTTTAAATAAAGAAAAAAAGCTGTTACTAAATTCCAGGACAACCTTGACAAATATTCAAGAACTACTGATATCACCATGGGAAGAAAATAAAACTCTATGTTTGTACTGAAGCGATATTTGATTTAATTTGACCAAAACAAATGTTTTGCTATAGAAACTGCAAAAACACTGGTCTTTTCTCGCGCTCCATACATACCCACCAAAGGTGCACCACGTACTACCAATTAAGTTTATCCTCTGGCTTCACCAATGGGTATGAAGAATATGGGGATATATAAAGTTGATTTTTTGGAAAATATACCCGCACTTGCGTGGAGGAAGCGTAAGAAAACCCCTAGGAAAAACTTCCTCATTAAGTATGTCTGGTGAGCGGACACCTGACCTCACAATCACCAACAAACCAGACCATGCGAAATTTAATCCACGCTTCAATGCTCATGCTAGGATGTAAGGATTTAATTTATTTTTAGCAAATATCTTTCAATAAAGACGATAAAACTCTTTCTACATTATTGTAAATTCTTAATCATGGCATTAAGAAGTGACCTGACACCGATAAGAAATTTATGAGTAAACATATTTGAATAGTTCTTGTATATATTACGGGTAACGTCTGAAATAGAATCATGTCAATATTATCCGGATAGTGTTAAAATTATCCAAAATACTTGGAAATAATTAGAAGCCATTGAATATTCTTTTTAAAGTTTATCTGGATAATGTTGACACCATCCCCCCGCTCTTGGATAATGTCAAATTCTAAGAAGGAATTGCACATGCGCTTTGTGTTACACGTGGTTGTATAGTATGTCATCTGGTGTTAGTCTAGACAAATAAAAGTTTAATCATGTATTCAACGATATTTTGTGTAAAAAACGAGATGATAGTTCGGCATATTTGACCAGTGACAAATATAATGATATTTTTATTGAAGTTATTCGTAGTAAACTGAAAGAAAAAAAGACCTCGTTTTATTATCATCGTCTTAAGCGAGTTGACAAAATCATTGTTACCGATGAAGAAAAAACTGATAGCTCTAGTGTCTACCAGTAACAACTCATTCTTATACTTTACTACTAATGAACAATCATTTGCTCTTTTTTCTTGAAATCCATATCAGTGTTGGTCGTGAAAGGAAACATAGGATAATGGTGGAACTGAATTAAAAACACATAAATGTGATACAAGATATTGTACCAATGTTTCTGAAACTTTGAAAGTAAATGGTACGGAACTCTGCACGGACTTTCTCGCTCTATTGTTTTAAAATGGAGATATTTACTCAAAACTCATAATTTATGTGAAACGAAATAATATACACTAGCAAACCTAAGAATAAATTGCACTATACTTAATGTAAAACTTTTTTTTCAGTCCTGGTTTTTAATTTTATAATTTTGTTTATAAAGAATTAATGTCCTCATTTGTATGTTTGGACCGATAAAAAAGATCAATGTTGGGTCCACAAAGGTCAACACTTCGTATTAAAATTTCAACGTTCGGTTAAAATTTTTGACATTTTATTAGGTTTTGCAAATCTTCATGCCATCGCATTGCTATTAAATTCCTCATTTATGAATTTTGACCAATAAAAGATGTAAATATTGACTATTGAGTCTAAAATGAATATAGATCATTGTTGTACAAACATTTCTCCTAAGAGGTTTAAGGAAAACAACATAAACTTTTAGAGACTTACTTATATTTAATAACTCTATGGCATTGGAGAATTATTGCGTTAAGACTTTATTATCTCTTTACAACTAAAGCTCACAAAATTGTTTTAATATATTTGCCAATATCAAAGGGACGGTTTGTTTTATAAAAATATATTTCTTAAAAAATTTATTATTTTTAATGGTACTATAATTTTGCAATATTAAGTTATTTAGTACCTATCTCAAATAGTTGCGTAGATACGGAAGTTTCCGCTTCTGTAAAGTACCCTAAAATTCATTTTCATGGTAAGATCAAAATAGCCAGTTTATTTATAATCTTAATCAACACCTCGATACGAATTATAATCAAAAACGTTAGAGTCGATTTTGAGAAAATTGATTTTTTTCTCTTTTTGCCCTTTCTTAAATGACTCTTAATTTTAAGTTTAAACACACACACACAGACAGACGTCATTGCAAATACCACTTTATAGGGTCGGGGGGTCTTGATACGTCGACATCCATAATCATTTTAGGTTAGATTTTCTTTTGTGTTCGCAATACTTTTTACCTTTTGTATCTGAAATGTTAAAAAACATATATATCTACGTATAGATTTAAAGTAAATGGTTTTATAAAACATATGCTTATTTAAAATATTTGTATCATAAAGAGACCTACATATTTGTAACGTTAAGTAATTCCATATCTTAAATAGTTTAGGAGGCATTATAGGAAAATATAATTTACGCACCAGACCAGAGCCCTTAAAGTCAATTGGCCGAAATATTGAGAGAAGCTATTTTGTTTGGAGTGTTTTTTAAATGTTTAGAAATGAATAATAATAATAATAATAATATTTAGCACCGCGTCTTACTACCCGTTCGGGTTATACGCTTTTAGTACTAATTACTCTAATGGATTAGGAATTGGGAAGGTTGAATTAGATGAAGTGAACCCGCATTTGCGTGGAGGTAGAGTGGAAAACCATTTAGGAAAAACCACCCCCAGTTCACCCAACCGAGATTCGAACCTCGATCTCCCCTTCCTCAGCAGTTGAGCTCAACACAACTAGCGCGTTAGCCATTTAGAAATGGAATATAATCAAAATAGTCAGAGCCGATTTGGATAAAATCGACTTTTTCTCTTTTTGCCCTTCAGTAAACAATCCTTAATTTTAGGGTTGGATATCCAATTCCAAAAACCCCTTAGGGAAACCTTATGAACACCCTAGATACCAAGGGTAAGCCTGATCGGTAAAATAGTTTAGGCTCTAGTAAGGTACAGACATACCGGCAGACAGACGGAAAGTCAAAAACAACTTTTTTTGGATTCGAGGGGTCATGAAACGTCAAGATTCATCAAAATCTTGAGTTCGATTTTTTTTACGATCACAATACTTTCTAGAAAAAAATTATCATACAAACAATTCAAAAAGAAGTTAGTATTTATGTATAATTTTTTTTCTCTGGAATGAACAGCAGGGTCAAGTGGCTTAAAATATATGCAGACACAAGCTGATTGTTACTAACATTTCATCATGGTCTATCAAGAACATCTGATAAAATTTGATCAGTTGAGGGCCCTAGCTTCAAAAAGGGCAGAAAAAGTAGCTAAGCATTTAATCGATATTTTTTGTGTTTTTGGCGCGCTTGCTGTTTTATGGTCCTATCATTGAAGAGAGTTCGCCAAAAACTTCAAATGTTATTTCCAACAGTATCTTTAAAGCCTTTATTGTATAAAATATGAATAAAATTAACTTTTAGCTCAAATAACATTTTTATGTTTAAATAAGATTTCTAAATTAAATGTTTATCTTTCATTCATTTGATACTTTACCCTATTCTACTCTGTTATTTTGGAAGTTTGATCAGCTTTGATGGAAATATGGACAGTGATTTTCTGGAAATAAACGCATAAAAATAAGACATTTCTAATTTGAGTGAATTGCAAAGATCCAATTTCAGGTCTCAGATATGACATTCCAAAATATAAATCATATTTAAAGGGATATATGCGTGTTTAGTTTAACAAATAGTTTACAGCGTTATCCAAGTCTTGCTTACTAGTCTAGAGATTATTCAGATGAGTTCGAAAATAAAACAAATTACTTTCTATTTCTGACCTTGTCCACTGCAGTTGGATAATGTTGACATCTCCCTTCTGGTCTCAACATTATCCAGATTTTAGACTAGACCTGTAGCATATACATCTCTAGTCAGGAAGTCCCAAGTGATAGTAGCCCAGGTGTATGAAGTTTTTAAATCGAGAAAAATGCATGAACAAATCACATTGTAACAGGTTTCTAATATTCACACTAAATAGAGCAAAGTGTAGGCTATAAATTGGATGTGTGTCGTTTTGAGACTATTCTAGAGCCAGGACCCCCTGGGGACCATCGATCCACAGGAAGGTAGATTCGAGACACTAGACATAGCCACAATTGGCGTGGTTAGGCTGGTCTTCTGAGCTGTTGGAATTGTAATAAAAAGTGTGGAAGGAGGGGTAGTCCTTGTTGAGAGACCAGTCCACGCCATTTCTTATATTTTTATTGACCAAAGAAAAATTATGTCTTTATTTGCTCGAGTGTTAATATGTTAAAGTTTCTTTAACCTTTGATGGAGTGAGGGATGAGGAAGGCGGAAGTTAGAGAATTTGTACACGCATTTTCATGGAGACACTATTTATAATAAACCACCTCAACACACTCGACCAGAAATCAAAACCATACATCTAGATGAGATGAATCTGACATTTAGTTCACTAACCTCAAAAAAATGTGAATCTGGAAAATTTGTGATTAAACAGTTTATTCGAAAGTCTTCTGTTCAAAAATTAAAGGGTGGAAATAAGTTGATACACCTAATTATAAAACTGGTTATCCTTATAATTATTTTGAATTTTTTTTAAAAAATTTCGAATAATAAATAAATTTATGTTAATATAATTATGTGCATCTAATATAAATACTTACTTCCCTATTATATTAAATGTAATTAAATAAAACTGAAAATCTACAGAGTATTCGACTGAAAATTCAACTTATTTTGCCAAAAATTACCCTAAAAGAGGTGTAGATGTTTAGTAATGTAAATTTGAGACTTAAAACTTGGAAGTATTTTAAATATATTATAGTTCTTTCTGTTTACAGTACATATTGGGGAATTTGATTGAAAAATAAACTACCTACGTTTGTAAAATTTAAATAGAGTAGAGCTAGATTAGTTTGCTATTAATTTAGGCCTACTACTAAAGAAAAAGGACTATATTACCTTAAGTTTATTCAAATATTGAGTAGTTTCAAATTATTTCGACATTAAAATATCAGCACATAATGTGAATATTTTTCACTAGACCCTTCCCCCTCCCCCACACCCCCATTATTATTTTCAACAAACATATTGAAGGATCATCATAGACTTTACCATAAAATATGAGTGACTATCAACATATTTATGAGGAATAAATTAAATTTTCAAAATAAAATATAGCCTATGCTACTCGCTGATAATGTATCTTTATATTGGTGAAAGAATTTTTAAAATCGGTCCAGTAGTTTTTGAGTTTATCCATTACAAACAAATAAACAAGTCTTTCCTCTTTATAATATTAGTGTAGATTAAACTTCCCCCCAATAAAACTTTTGTTTTATAGTGTGATACATTTTTTTAAATATGGAGTACAAGGTTATTGTTAGTTTTAAAATAAAATAGACTGAGATAACAAACAACTTACATATTTCGTCAATATACGTTGAATATAAAAATAAACCATAACATTTAAATAATAGTTCTAAAAATTAGAACAAAAAAAATGAAATAATGTTTTAACACAATTATTTTGACCCACACTTCATATGACACACTTAAGAAAGGTGCTCGGAAAGGGATTAGAATTTCGATCCAGAATTATAAGTACGAAGCTCCTCTACTAAAATAACATCTTGACTGAATTAAGTAGTAGATAATTTTATAGACATCCCACAACTAGGAAAACGTATTACATATAATTCTAAAACCCTCAAACAAGATATAATGATATATTAATAAAGAAAGTAAGCTGGTATAGTGAGTTATCTTTAAATAAGCCTATATGACAAATATAAATTCTATCAATTACTGCCTACCGAGTCGCCGGTAGCTGTGATATTAACGCTAGCTCTTAGTAGCCGATGATATTCACACGTCTATCACAGACTATGCCTTAAAATATGACTGAATAATGACCTTGAATGGGGGATGACCTCTGGATATCTCAGTAGTAGAGCATTGGCATGCCAATCCAAAGGTCTCGAGTTAGATTCTCATGTCCAGGTGACATATTTTCATTATTTAATTTTCTTGTTGCTATTGTGTCTCTAAGCATTACTTTGACATCATCACTACGACATTAAATTTAAAACGTCTACCGAAATAAACTAGTGTGCTTTTTCTATAATTTAGTTTCAACCTATACAACAGCAAATGCAAGATTTTAAATCCTATTTGAGCATTTAATACCTTTTACCTAAATTTTTGTGTGAGCCATATTTTGAACATACAAACGACATGTTAAATAACTCGAGATTTCTGGACGTCTACAACATTGCTTAACGTTCTGGAAACTGGCCCTCTTAGGCTTGGGTGGGTCAATACACATACAAATAAACTCAATTATCTAACTTTACTATTTATAGGCTTAAAATATTATAGATACATATTATTTAATTTATAATGTTATTTTTACTGTGTTTACATGAAGACTAGAAATGCAGGGATTTAGTTGTATGTTTTGGCTATATTTGATCGGATTTAAAACCAAACTTTGACTCATATTTTTTGTATTTTACATTCATCATATATTTAAAAAAAACTTGATTCCACATTTGTAAAAGCTCCCACTCATTTAAATTCAATTACTTGTTAATTAAGGAAGACTTGTTCTCACTTCTCCACTAATTAATTAGGCCTACTCCCACCCCTTGCAGAGCTGGGACCTGGATCAATTTGGAAACTTTATGGTATAACGCCTCATGGCGATACATCCCTCCCTTAATTCGGGGTTATCTGCATAAGAGACGGCAAACTTCCACCAATACACTCTTCAAATATTTCAAGGAAAGTATTAGACTTTCAAAACCAATTAGCTGAGAAATTAATTATACTATTCAGCTCACATTAAACCCTTGAATTTCATTTTCTATCTTAATGTAACTAATCCCATCATATCAATAATTATCAAGAAGATATACACATCGGTGGTCAAATAGTCTAAGGTATCACCATAGCAATAAGTTGTATTGTCTTTAATGACTAGCTCGGGGTTTGAATTCCAACTATATGGGCTGATTTTTGTTAATCAATTTCACACTATGCCTCCATACAAATGCGGGTACGATTTCCCTAAATTCTGCCTTTCTCAAATCATATTAGTGTATATGTCACAGTTAGAATTGAGGATTAAGTGAAGGTTGACAGTAATTAGTCAGTGTCGATATTGACTGGACCCTTAAGTAAAAGTTGGATATTGAAATCGAAATAAGTAAATTATTCAACTTTCACTAGGTATTGTCAAGAATCCCTAATCAGGCAAAGTTGATCACAGTTATATAGTGCGAGTGAACATTATATTCAGTACTAACCTATGAATAAACATAATTTGTCTGCATAAAACATACTTTTATTGATACAAAGGTAAGCTCAATTACAGTTACATTTGTAAATTATATTTTATTGATATTAATAAGGTAAAATGTGAGTAAAATTTAAGTAATGTTTATAGTTTTTAATATAAAATTTTATATAAATTCAAAATATGTATTTATTACAACATGGTAGTGAATTATGACACTTCGAATTACAAAGTACATTATTTTTCATACGTGTGCATTTTTTGTTTGGCACTTGTTGTGACATGTACACTTGAAGAAGCCTTGCCCACTTCCGGTTGATTGTGCGGTTGCAACGGCCCTTAAAGCTACAGTCTTTCCTAATAGCACTTTATTTTCTTTGAGTATATTAAATTAACAATCACTAAATTGTGACCTGAAATAAACACAGTTTATTTGCAGGCTTTAATCATAAATGTATTTAGACTAGATGGGTAGAAGTGGAGGACAAGAAAACAACACAGGCTAAACATGAATACTTGTGACTGTAAAAAATATAAGATCTTGCAATTCTTTTCTGCATTTTTTTTAAATATTATAAATTGATAACTAATACAACATGGATAAAAAAATACCTTTCACATAGTACACCATCTATGGTCCCAAGTCGATAAATCTTTCATCCACTATCTCCAAGACAGCGCCGAGGATTGATCTGGCATCTCCTCTTAAGTGGTCTTTATCTGGAACTGGAATTTGGAGGTTAGAACCTTTATACATGAGTGGTAAAAGCTCGTCTGATAAACATTTAATCCTTTTTACCTGATTTGTTAAGTAGTTGAATGCTTCTTCACTCTGATTCTTTACTGCCGATGTGTATTGGTTTAGGTCAGTTAAACTAGGCTATATTCGCCATAATATAATTGATACCCTTCATTGTTCCGCTCCGATAGTGAGCTGTCATCCTATTCCATTCCACTATAGCTCTAATCATTTTCTTGATGTTTTCTTTCAGTCTATTGTTCGGTACCAACACTAATTTGTCCAATTACAACTTCAAGATCTTCTTTATATTACACGTTAGTTAATACATCAGTATATATGTTCGACGAAGCTAAACCATATATTTCACTGTGTAATGCAATGTTCTTAATTAGTATTTGAACGAATTTCAGATCATGTCCCCAGCAGGAAGTTTTGTCATCCTGCATCAAGGTAGTAAGCTTATTCTCCATGTCTTTCTTTGCCCACTCGACGCTTCCTTGACTTTGGCTATGCCTAAGTTTGCCATGCATAATCTTAAAATTAGGTCACAATTTAATTAACTTGTTCATAATTTTACTCAAAAACTCTCAGACATTATCATACTGAAATACTGAAGGAGCCTCTAAAAAGGAGAAAATAGATATTATGTTATCACAAACCTCTTCCACTGTATTTGTTTGACTTGAGTGCGCTAAGTAAAACAAATTTCGCCAGATGGTCCTGATATAACATAACAAATTTGTAGTCATCTAGTTGTGGTTGAAAATCAATTAGATCGACTTGGCATCTAGATTTCAAATCTTGAAACAGCATTGGTTTTACCACAATTCCTTTCTTTTGGCTCTTTTGTTTCTGCAAGCAAGACTCACATAAATTCAAATAAATTAATGTATCAATTTAAGTGATATTTTGGTATTTAGTTTTCAAATATTTCACCATACTATCTCTTCCTCCGTGGCCAGCGTCATTTAAAACATAAACAGCTTGTAGTCTAAGACAAAATACTTAATAATATTTTTTCAGTGAGTAATTTTATAATTACATTTACATCAACGACGTCATACATTTTTAAAATCTATAGTAATTTCCTATCTTATTGGGGTTACCTTCCATACCTCTAACCTTATTAATAAGGAATTCATATTTCACCTTCTTCATAGAGACAAAGTTAATTCGGGAGTGTTCGCTTTCAACTTTAAGTTCATCATAAAACTTCTCATATTTAGACTTATTGTGTGATAATATAATATAAATAAAATATTAAATAACAGCACAACACAAAGAACTAATCATACAACATCTCACCGCCTCTAAGCCAAACTAATGAATACTAAAAAACAACACAATCGTAAAACAATTCACCGTCACTAAATCACACTACTTTGTATTAAAAAAGTTAAATGGCAGGAAACAATAACCAGCTTGGTCTGTTTGAATATCCTGGGGGGGGGCTTTCCCTCTTATTTGTGGTGCTAGAAGAGATGTGAAACTAAAACCAACCTTATTTCCTTGCACAACCTGGGTGTAGGTTTCTCTCTGATGCTAAATTACATTTTTCGACGTTCACTGAGCAGGACAAGTGAAGGTTGAGAGTAACCTGTGAAAGTTGAGTTCTCATGCTTATCATAAACTTGAGCTTTTTCAGTGAATGTCTACAATGAATAGTCACTGTGGACATTCACCGAGTTTCAACTTTCCCCGTAACATATATAATTGAAGAGCTCATATAAATATTCATGCATAGCGAAAAAATACATATAGATATCTGCCCCATTTAGAGACCGAAATATTCTTCTTTTTAATCTCAAACACACGTTAAAGAGAGTAAATAATTAGATACATAATATAGTTTCTATTTAGTGACATAAAATGAGGCTTTTGTTGTGCTTTTTGGAAAAAATATAGCATGAGGCTAGTATTTTATGGGATTCAAATAAGTTAAACAGCATTGAAAAGTATACATTCAAACCTGAAATACTCTTGTTATAACATGCATGTATTCCAAGTTTAAATTTATGACATTTACATAAGCTATTGCATATAGTGAAAATTATCTCACTTTAAACTATAAAAATGTATTACTTAATATTGATTTAATATTAAGGAATCTATAGCCCATTTTTAAATACCAAACCAAACCAAACAAATAAAAAACACGTACCGTAGTTATAAATAACGATTCTTCTTACAAACAATTTTAAAATTTTTAGACCAACAAATTATTTAGTATTTATTTAAGTTTAGGTTTATTCTCTGGTACTATACAAACTATTATCGAAAATAGATACTTTTTTTTTAGAAAAACAGGTTTTGACTTTTTTTTAATTTGTTAAGATTGTGGGAAACAGTTCAAGCTGGGTTTTGTGTACTTTGAGAGGGGTTATCTAGGTATATAATGCCAGTGATGTACAATAGAGTACAGTGCCAGCAATATTTTTTTCCAACCTATTCATAACTGAAATCTACACAAGTAAGCCATCAAATTGTGAACGCCCATGGCAAATATTACCAAAAATAATATCAGCTATGAATACCCGTGCGTATTTTTAAGATATAATAGTATTTAAGCAGAAGAATAGTTAAGATTCTAGAAAAAAAAAGAAATATCTTTGTTTTTAGATTAAGTTTTGGGGAAATGTATTTAAATTCTATTGGAATAGTCATTTTTAAATTGTAAAGCTATATTTATAATCACAGGGTGCATTTCATTAGAATCAATATACAGTCCCATGTCCAGGTATTAGTTTTTAACTGTTTAACATTAAGGCTATTAGGTTTGAAACTGTTAACTGCTTACTAAGAACTTAAATAACACACTGGATTGTCGAAAAATTTACATTTATGTTTTAAGTAATACCTACACATAGGGGTGGTTTTTCATCTGAAGTAAACAAAGAATCCCTTAGCTAAAATAAAAATTATATATTTTTAATAAAATCAAACAAAAATAATATATAAAACTGAATATTACAATGAAGGCAAAGCCCTGATAAAGTTTGTTTCTTCATTGGAACTAATATATACCACTAAGCTACTTCAATCCAACCATAGAGGCTTCAGGTTTTCTCTCAAGCTATGACCTGTTTAAGATTAATATGTATTTATATGCAAATACTTCAAGTTGAGAGTTCACCTGAAGGCGTTTTAAAATTAGATTCATAATTTGCTAGATAAATAGGTAGCTAGTGAGATAGATAGTGTAATACAAATTTAAAGTGCCACCTTCAAGGAGTTTCTTGCTTCATAGTTTACTCTCAATATAATTACAGATTTTTATGTGATGTAAGCGATTTCTCTTGTTATTTTTTGATATCTCAATTTAATTTCAAATATGTTTTGTCCATTGGCCTGTAACCCCCAACCATTGGCGGCTCATGTATGGGCATTGTGGAACTGTAGAACCCTCTATTTCCACTTGATATTATCGATAACATTTAATATAATGACTCCTTTTTTTCTTTAATTATTTCTTTATTTTTGTAGTACATACAATATATATTCGTTAAGCTTAGTGACAGTACTTCAGTAGCCATCCCCCAGTTTATAAAAAAGATACAAAAATCTTTGTATGGAACTGTACAATTCACAGTGCCAACGACGTGGTGTTTGACTGTTGTTCGCATGCGCACATAGGAAGGGGGTGGGGAGGAAGGCGGTACTGCCAGATAAAGAGATCACTGTTGCTCTCGCAGTGCCGGCTCTGGCGTGATGGTGGAAGGAAGTATTTTTACTGACGGTGTGTTGTGCTTAAAAACCTTGTACTATATTCTTGAATGTGATAAAGTGTAGAAGAGTGTAGAATTATATTATTAATATGCTTCCATCTATTATATTTGATTCATTTTTTCGGTTCTTTTATATTCGCAGAGCATTGTGAAGAAACGTTCATCTTCAAGAATTTTTAGTGTTTCGAAACTTTCTTTTTGGAAAGGGTTTGTTAAAGAATAGAAGCATGCTGATTAAGTTATACTTTTTATACACACACCTCCTCTATAATTTTAACAGTGATCAAATATCAATAATTTTGACATTTTTCAATAGAAATCTGCCATCTTCATAAAAAAATGTAACAATTAATGAATATCGATACATTATCTTAGAAGGGTTGTTGAAAATATTTACATAAAAATTTCACTCGTTGTCGAGAAAGCTGATATTGACAAACGTACGATCATTCAACAAGACCCGTCTGGTAGATAGTGCCATCTACGATTTCCGTGATTCATCTGTTCTTGTTGGCGAGGAAGGATTCTTTGGTCTGTTGTGAAGATACACCACACCTTTTACCCTCCCATCCACTATCCCACAAAATAGCTTTTAGACTTGCACTCGAAAGGGTCAAGGGCCTTAAAGACATTATAAACAGAGATAGCTCATAGCTCGACTCAACAGCAATAGTAGAAAAGATAAGCTATATTTATAGCTAATCTGCCACTTAGAGAACCTCATTTGAAAGATAACATAGAATTCATTCAACACAGGAGTGGTGGTAGCTGACAACTAGAAAATTTACCAGCTATATTCTCACGTATCCACCCACCGAACTATATTATCTTTCTAAATTTATATTAAACTGTCGCTTTTGCCAGACAAAATTATCACAAAAAAAATTGTTTTTAACTATATTATTAGTTTAACTGTTTGTACATCTTCTGCTTGCTGTAAGTTACCCCTACTTGTATGGCGAATGGATTCTACTTACGTTTATGTATTTCTACGTTTATTTACTTGTTATGCAGCTGCTATCATTACCTATTTTCAACCCATCGGAAAGAAAATGTATTGTCGTGATCGTCAACAAAATTGACTCGCGATATTAATGGATGTTGACATTTTATGACACTTTGAATCCAAAATAAGTGTTTTTTTTATTGCCGTCTGTCTGTGTGTCTCTCAGCCTAGAGACGAAACCATTTTATCGATTGAGATAAGCCATGTATCTAGTGTTTTCATAGGGATCCCCCGATAAATTTTTAGAATTAGATAGTTAACCCTAAAGTTAAGGATAGTTTACTTAATGAGCGAAAAATTAAAAACATAATATTCTCAAAATCAGCCCTAACGATTTTGATTAAAACTCTTATCCAGAAATTGTTTTAAACTATAAACAAATTGGTGATTATCATTTTACTATTAGAATGACATTAAGGGTAGTTAAACTTAAGCGGAGTTTTCCAATTTTTATCATATCTCCGTAAACATTTTAAATAAAATTAGCTTATCACTACAAAAATAAAGAATTATTAAAAATAATAATATTAAACTGGAAATATAGGCTAGTTTTATAAGACCAATAGTTTTTAAGCTAGAAGAAATATTTTAATGTAGGTCAAATGCAGAATTAATTGTTATTCTCTTTGACGGACATAGATGTTCCTTCTTTCTAAATTAATCTGTACAATTGTATAGTATTTCATTCATGCTCTTTGGTAAAATGTAATACTCTTTTGTTCCATTACGTTAATGCAACAATGCATATTATTTTGTTTCACATATAATACGAGTTTTAAGTAAATGTCTCCATTTGTAAGTAAAGGAATTCGATAGTCTGTGCAGTGCACCATAATATCTATTTACGGGTGGGGTCATTTTCCAATTTTGGAGCAGGCATCGTAATTTTTATCAATCTTGGCTAGTATAGAGTATTTTATAAAAGGTTTTTCAAGCCAAGATGGGGCTTAGAATAGTTGGCTTGTATACTATGATAGTCTTTTATGAACGAGATCATGTTGTACAACACCAGAAGCGAAGCGACGTCGAAATATTATTTTCAGGACATAAGTGTTAAAAAGCTAAGTTTTAACTTTAAATTAAATTCCAACATTGGTAAGTTGTTTTTTCTAGAAGCAATATTTTTTTTTTGGCTTAACTTTCTTGTATGTTGTTAGTACCAGAAAAATGTAGGAAGAAGTATAATTATATCGTGATTGGGTAATAGTGTAGTTAGGGCTGATCAGAGTATTCAGGAGACTGTGGCTAGTGTAGCTATTAACGGCCCCCTTTCACACAAACTTATTATCTTGATTTTGGTGCTTTATTAATTTTTGTTAACATCATAATATACACACTCAGTGCTCATAGACTTTGTAAATGTGTTTATACAAATAGTTGAAGCTTTTTACAGTTGTGCAGAAATCAACGTTAAAGTATGCATTATACTTTGGAAGTAGATATAATTATGTTGTTAAGACTTTGAATGAAAACGAACTTCAATTCTTTAGCCATTGTCTCGACGCAGGTAGACAGGATATACATTTTTGTTTGCAGTTGTTGTTCTTCCAGCTTTTGGAAATGAATTGGAACATTGCCCTCTCGAATGAAAGGCAAATTGATGTTTAGCAAGCAGCATGGTTTGCATAGCATGCTATTTGTAACAATAGTTAATAAAACTGGATACATTTGCAGAATGAGTAACACGGCAAATACTGCTTGATCAATTTGATGAGGTTTATATATATTTTGCATTCTTCATTAAATATATTAAGAATATGGCAATAACGTGAACTGGTGGTCTAGGGGTAAGATGTCGGACTTCTTTGCTGGGGACAGGGGTTCAATCCTCGGTCCCGGCCCAGATTTATCTTATTAAGAAACCCTTCCTTCACTTCTGACAACACGTGTATTAATCACAACTTGTGAATGTGGGGAATGCCAGGCCTCCATCGTGGTCCGGATTCCACGTTAAACTGTAGGTCCTCCATTTCATCTTACAATCACCCTACCATTACACATTAGCGTAAGTGCGTATAACCCTAACGGGTAGTGAGACGTGGTCCTAATATTAATAATAATAATAATAATAATATGGTAATGTGGAAATTATCTATTTTTAAACTCGATAGTATGTTCCATGGCTTTATCTTTTCTATTTTTTTAATATCGTTTAAAATATTATTTGGTTTTGCGTTGATAATTTGAACAACCTATTACAGAAGAAATGTATCATGTTCTATTTTCTGGAGATTGGACATAATTTCAGACCACTGTGGATTAAACGTAAGCATCTTCAAGAGGTCAGCTTTGGCAAAGTGCTGAACGATAGTCATCGTGTTAAGGTAATTTTTCTTCATACTTTGAGTACCTCCTGTGAATCAAAACGGGATGACTACCATCTGCCCAACACGGTGTTTATTTTAAGCGGCTCAAGTGCCAACGCAGGAGCTAGCAGAATACTAGACATTTCTCCCTGAAGGGCCTTAGGTGTCTAATTTTAGTTGCGTCAAGCAAGGAGGTATAGTACATAATTAAAAAAATATATTTTGGGGAAATCTCAGTACAAGAGCCCATTGCACTTAAATGTAGGCCTATGTTTATGGCTAATTTTTTAAACAAGCTCATTAATCTCTATTTGACATACTTTATAATTAATTGAAAACCTGTAATCCTGAAAAATTCATCGTATAATATCAATAGCGTTCTTACTTGAAGTCCTTTTACGTGATCTGAGAAGTTCTGATATATATTATATCAAACTATAGAATGAATTAGAACAGTCTGTCATATAAACATATCGAGGAAGTATCAAAATGGATTATTGAATTTCCCGTATAGAACCTAATAGGAAAAAGATTTTGAATACTAAATAAAAACTAAAATAAATAAATGTTTAAAACTATCCTCAGTAATGTTTATTCAAGACTCACGTCTTGCAATATTCTACTGGGTTCTTGGCTAGAGCTCTCTAGGGACACTGGCCAATAAGAGTATCTCTCTGTCCAAAGGAAGCCTTAAAACGTCTTCAGCATCCTCCTGGGTCGATAATAATGTCACCAATTCCTCGAATGAGAGGAAAGGTAGAAGAAGGACAGGGATAGCCGTTGGGAGCTATCCTAGACACTATCACATTTTCGGAAAAGCGTGGTCATTTAAACAAGAACCTTCTCTAGAATACATTGAGTGAACAAGTTCAAATTTAAACATAGAGTCTATTGTTGTATTAACTAAGTTTTAATATAAACGTGAAAGATTTTTGGTAGTTTATTTAACGATCCCTTGTTGATCATATTTTGGGAATTGTCATTTTTATTTCAACAGAACTGTACAGTTCTGAGAAAGGTATTAGAGACCGATAAACAGTTGTCCTTAACACCACGATAATTGTTAACAATATTGCTAAAATTATAATCTTCATTTTAATTCGGTGGTATTAAATGATAATAGTTATTGTTTTGTAAATGTATTAATATTACTTTTAAGTTAGTTGCTAAATTAAAATCAAATTAATCTGATTATTAGACTATACGTTATACCTCTGCATGTACAATTTTAAACTACTTTATTATATGGACCTCAACAGTTAATTTTTCCAATTATTTTGAAATATGGAATTTTATCTTATCTCAGGAGAATGTGGACTGATTAACGTTCATATTTTGTAGAATTGAATTGAACTATTTATGTTTTTAATTTTAAAAACTGTACTGACACTGATTCTATATTGTTGTGTGTGTCTTTGTGAATGTCTACATATTGATTAAGAAACCTTTTATAAGCATTCCAAGGAGCGTTAGTAATAATGTTTATAATTTAAATTCCCGCTGAACATACATAGTCAACTATACTCCTAAATGGCTGACTATAGACAAGTTCCAGATAGTTTATTTTGATCAGGAAAATTAACTTGTTTGGATACATATTTATCACTACCCATCCCCTCAATCTACTTTTTAAATAATATATCAAGTGGAATCATTAAGAAAGTCTAACGTGCACTGCAAGTCCCAGACATGTATCACCACCCAGCTTCCAAATTCGATACACAGACCACTGGGCATTACCTCTTTATCTTAAGTATAATGTTGTTAAATTAAAATTATTAAAATGTTTAATTTAACAGTATCACTCACTTTAATTGATGGATTCTAATATTTGTCACAAATAGAAGAAAGAGACAGATATTTGCTCAACTTGAATACAGGGAAACTTCTTACATATACATTTAGGATGTATTTTGTATTTAAGGATGTATATGTACCATTTTCTTCTTGCATTTAACACATTCCAGTAGTTAAAGGTATGATGATTACTTTATAATAGATCAATTTTATTCATATTTGATCCCTGACGTGCAAATATTTGTTTCCTAAATTTTATATCTACTTTATTGTTTGGCTATGAGTAACGTATTCCAAAACCGAATCCACTAGGTAATGGTTTGGTGGCTCATCTGATCCATTAATAATGTTCTGATGGGCATAGAGGTAGAGGTAGTTATGAGTATTTACCATATACGGTATATAAAAAATTCTAAGTTTAAATCAGATTGGGCCCGATTTGGTGGCTACACAGTCCAAGGCACTACTCTCGCAGTAGACAAGACTGCCGATGATGAGGAGATTGAGGTTCGAGTCTCAGTTAGATGTACTGAAGATGTTTTTTCCGAAATTGTCTTACACCCTCCATTCACTAAAATGCTTATATACTTTGTTTAAATGTAACCTACATTATCCATAAAACCATTATAGTAATTAGTACCTAAGTATAAAATGTGAACTGGCAGTAAGACGCGGTACTAAGAATAAATAAAAGAACATATTGGAATATCATTCACTATACTCACGGTTGGAGATAAACATGATGGCATCAGTCCATAAACTTTTCGCATACTTGAAATCTAAGCTTAAAGTTATTACCATAATAAAACCACTTCTTATCAAGCTGTTTATAGCCTCCCAAAATAAAAATAAATTTAATAATTTACTCCAAAACATCCAATTTCCATAACATTTTATACATTCATACTCACGAATCCCTGCCTATAACATTGGGCATAGTATCAATGTTATGTATAACATTTTATATACTTTTCATCATAGATTAGTCATAGTCATCTATGTTATTTAAATATATTTTATTTTATTTTTGATTAAGAACCTTGTGTGTGGTCATTGGAAATGAAGAGTCACATCAGCGCTAAGCCCTCATCGACGATTGTATAAGAAACCAATTGAGTTATGTTTATCTCAGCAGTTCACTCAACCATACAGTGTTGTCAGAGCTATCAGCACTTTAGAACCCACCTCCCTTACCACTCACCCATTCATAGAGTGGGATTGTATTAGCAAGTAAACAAATTGAATCTACTATCCTCTGAAACCTTTATCGTAGGTAGCAATCAGCTCTGCATTAAAAGGACAGTGTCCAAATTTGTGCAGTATATAGTCCATCCTTAATTTTTGTTTCCTCACATGTTGTGAATCTGACGTACTAGGCCCATAGTACCTCAATCAAGGAGCATACAAATTGGAATATTGGTAGCTAAAATATCAAAAGTGCTCCGTAGCGTTTATTTTGACTGTTCAATATAATTCCAAGTCTCATTTCATTGACTGCGTGAATGTTGGTGCAAAGAGCTATGAAAAAACATCGAAATTTGAAATTTCACATACAAGGGAAAATTGATGGTGCTAATAGTTTTTTTTTACTTCTACATGATACACACATACATACCTGAACACGCTATTTCCTTACGGAGTAGGAAAGTAACTGTGAATATAGCTCAATAAACAATGTTGTACTTAATCCATGCTCACTAACTTTCTCCATAATTACCTATCTTTGCATACTTCCTTCGCTTCAACAACATTCATACACCGAGTCAACCATACTCTTTTATTCCTAAAACTCTTAATGTTCTCTTTTTCCCACATTGGTCTACAACACTTAGTCACGTATTATATGGCCTACCTCTTCCTTTTTTGATCCATACACTTTACCTTCATATATTTGTTTAGTCAATCGATCCATCGATATATACATCTACCTATATTACATTATACTAAGGCTTCTAACTTAACCCAGGCAATTCTGGGCACTTTTAGCTAGTCATTCATTACGATTGACAAGATTTAACGAAATTTGCTCTATAATCTCGAAAAGCAATAGCTTTAATAATTTAAAAGTTACACTAGTAACATTCTCGCTGAAATCCATAGGTATCATTTATTATAGTGAGAAAACCTTCCATATATGTTTGTGAAGTGATTTCAACAGCACTTTTTATTAAATTTTGAAAAAAAGTAAAACTACATTAAATTTAGATGGTAGTAGGTATCAATCAATATAAAATATTCCACCGTACACACATATAAATAATACACAAACATTTTACTGTGTATATATAAGAAGCAGTATTTTAACATTACCCACCTCGGTGGCGTAGTTAGATAACGCACTAGTTTTGTGTTGAGCTGGACTACCAAGTACGGGGAGATCAAAGTTCAAATCTCACTCGAGTAAAATGGGAGTTGTTTTTCCTAAATAGTTTTCCTTTCTACCTCCACGCAAATGCAGGTTCACTTCATCTATATTCAACTTTCTCAATTCCTAATCCATTAGCATAATTAGTACTTAGGCGTATAACCCGAAAGGGTAGTAAGACGCGGTGCTAAGTATTATTAACTAGTTTATACTAACATTCCACCAGACACACATGTCAAGGAATATACAAACATTCCTCCAACCACACATGCTAAGCAATTTACAAATATTCCAACAAACACTAATTTTAAACACCACACAAAGATTTAACCATCAACATATATTAAGCAATATAAAAATTTCCACCAGACACACCTTCAAGCAATATACAAACATTCCTCCAGACAAAAATACAAAGCAATATACAAATATTCCTCCATGCATATTTATTAAGAAATATACAAGCATTCCACTAGACACACATATCGATCAATATAAAACACTATGCCATACACAAATCTCGGTCAATGTACAAACATACAACCATACACAAACATATGAATCAATATAAAAACATCCCACCTCACACATATATCTCAATATACAATTATTCCACCAGACATAAATATCAAGCAATATACAATATTTCACCAGACACACAAATCACGAAATATACAAACATTTTACAATACACACATATCAAGCATTATTCAAATATTACGATAGCCATACATATCAAGCAAAATACTAACAAACATTCCACCAAACACACATATCAATCAATATACAAATATTCCACTGCACACACATGTAAATCAATATACAATCAATCTACTAGACATTAATATCAAGCAATATACAATATTCTACCAGACACACACAGATCACGAAATATACAAACATTCCACCATACACACATATCAAGAAATATACTGGCAGCAACTCAGACATTTATCATTAAATCCTACATTTAGAACGTCAAGTGACTAATCATAAATTATCTTGGACACGGTCCAGAGAGTCTCAGAGCTCACTTCGGACAAATTACCTTCTTGTACCAAAAGCTTTCTTATCGGTCTACCTCTGGAGCTCAAGTCGAAATGAGACCGTGAAATTAACCTAGTACAATTACCTGCTTGTGGGGTTAGAATGTTGGGTATTGATCATTTGCCTTAAGGCGATTGTCCCTTTTAATTTGGCGTGGAAATTCAGAGCCGTGGGAACAAACGGTTATCTTCAAGAATTTATATTGTTTTGCAATTTCATTTTCGGAAACAGTTTGTTCAAGAATATAAAAATATTTATTGAGTTATACGTTTTATACACACACCTCCATTATAATTTTACAGTGATCAAATATCGATAAAACTGAAATTTTCAATAGAAAACTGCCGGTTTCATAACAAAGATTAAGAAAATGTTACAATTAATAAACGTCGATACATTATCCTAGAAGGGGTGTTGAAATTATTAACATAAAAATTTCACTTATTCTCGAGAAAACGGATATTTCCCGACTTGTGATTTTTCCGAAGACCTGTCCGGTAGCCAGCGCCAACTACGGTTTCCGTGATCCATCTGTTCTTGTTGGCGGGGAAGGATACTTTGGTCGGTTGTGAAGCCACGCCACGCCTTTCACCCAGCCGCCGACCCTCCCACAAAATAGCTTTTAGACTTGCACTCGACAGGGCCAAGGGCTTTAAATATGTCATGTAATTTATATTGATTTTTTTACTATCCATTCAGGTGATACACTCTTATTTAAATAATAGCTAGAAATGTTATAGCTTAGTGTCAAATAAGGAAATATTTTTAATCTGGTTGAATATTGTTAAGAATGCCTCATCCTTGAAAATTATTGCAATCCTCATTGTGAGTTTGTCAAGATATGCTAACCGTTATTTAATTTTTAGAAAAAATAGCAAGGATTATGTTTATTTTGTGGGGACTTATGCATAGGTTTCAGCACTTTATGAGAGTTCAAATATATTGAATTTTTATTGTTGTTTTTAAGACCAATTCTATGTAGTTGACTAACAAACTAACATCAATAATTTTCAACTATTATGAGAGAAAGATAGTGTGTGTGTATGTGTATGTTTGTGCGTTCGTGCGTTGGAATGTTCTTAAATTGCTTGATATGTTTATGTATAATGTTTGATATATTATGTGTGTCTAGTGAAATGTTTGTATGTAGTTATTTATATTTGTGTGTGATAGAATGTTTTTATATTACTTGATATATATATATATATATATATATATGTATACGTTGGAAAATTTATATGTATCTTGGTATGTGTGTGTTGGATGGAATGTATGTATATTGCTAGGTATGTGTGTGTATAATGGAATGTTTGTATATTGTTTGATTTGTGTATGGTGGAATGTTTGTATATTTTTTAATATGTGTATATGGTGGACTGCTTATATATTTATCGATATAAATGTATAGTGAAGTGTTTGTATTGTACTTGATATGTGTGTTGGGATGTTTATATATTGTTTGATATTAATATATAATGGAAATTTTTTATAGTGCTATGTATTTGATATAATATTTGTAAACCGCTTAATATGTGTGTATATAATGTTTGATATATTAGATGTTTCTGGTAGATTGTTTGTACAGTACATTGCTTGATAAGTGTGTACAGTGAAATGTTTGTATAATGGTTGATATGTGTGTACAGTGGAGTTCTTGTAAATCCCTTTATAGGTGTGTCTGGTGAAATGTTTTTATATTTCTTTAGATATGTGTGTCTTGTGGAGTTTTTGTATATTGCTTAATATGGGTGTACGGTAGAATGTTTGTATATTAATCGATGTGTATCTGATGGAATGGTTGTATAGAGCTCATTATGAGTATATAGGCGGATATAATTATCTTCAAATCAAATGGGTTATCAAATCATACTGCAGATTGGTTAGTAATAGTGTCGTCTGCAGCGTACTCAAATCTATTTTAAAAAGGCCTAATATATAAGTTTTAGGTGCACCACAAATTAGCCAGGACACCGATACCTACCATATTCCCACTCCCATGCTATATTGTAACTGCACGTGGAATTAATGGGTAAATTGCTTAAGGAAGGTTAAAAGAGACTGGCAACCAACTAATTTTTAAATTTTCATATTGAAAAAACATTTTTAGTTAAGAACAAAATTAATTTTGAAGTTGTGCTTTATATTAACGTTTCATATGAACCCGAAATCAAAAAAGATGATTTTACTATTCTCTCTGGTCCCTTTTCTGTCTATTGGTATTTCTGTCAGTCTGCCCCGAGCCATGGATCCAAAACGGTCTGATGGTGTTTTTCAAACTTCTTATTTAAATTTAATAAGTATACCTCAATTTTTTACAACTATTTTATTTAATGTGCATGTTTAGTTTCTATTTAACATAAAATATAACAATCATCATACCATTAGTTTTTGGTCCAAACTCGTTCAAGGCAAGTTTAGTGACGGGAAATATTTGAAAATTCTAAATATTTCAAAAATAACTATTTGGTTTAATGTGTATATCTGGAAATTCTTTGGGATGGCAAATACAGCCGCATTCTTGCTTTCGGGGAAATAACTCATTTTTTGGTAGTTTACTGAAGACTGAAATTTCAAAAATCATGATGTATTTTACAAATGGCTTTAGCGATTTGGTTCCAAATGGGTATATTGAGAGCGTTTGACATGACAAATAACAATCTACTTGTTTTTGCTGTAAAAACTCATTTATGGGTAGTTTACTGATGAGTAGTAATTTTTCAAAAACTCAAATTATTTAAGAAAATGTTTTATAGAGTTAGTTCCAAATGGTATATTTGGAGGGTTTGGTTTGAAAAATAGCATTATTCATTGGTGTTTGGGGTAAAGCTAGATAAATGGTAGTTAAATGGTTGATATTTTTAAAACTGGAATTAAAGAAGTTGTCTACAAATGGCTCAAAAAATTTGGTTTCAAATTGATATCTTGGGGGTGCTTTATATGACAAATAACAATGCATACATCTTTTTGAGGTTAAACTTCATTTATGAGAAGTTAACCTTTGAATTTACATCCCTTTGGCTTTACGTCAATTACTGTTTCCATCCTATAGCCTGGTCTAGTTTTTCTATTCAAGTCATAGGGTAAAGTTGCCAATATCGCACCGGCTCCTAGATCGCACCACTGTCTTTAAAAATGAACCGAGTGCATTCATGCTCTACCTAGTGACTTGAGATTGAACTACGCAGCACTCCCATGATGCTTTAGTAGTTTGAAGACTTTCCGTGTTTTCGTTTGTGATTTGTAAATGTTCAAAGAAAATAAGCTAATTTGATGTAATATTTTAATCATTTTCCTAAGGACCCAGGCATCAGGTGAGACAATAATGTATATACTGCTTTTATTAATATTGCTAGGCATACTTTTAAGAAGCATTTATTGCAGTTAAATATTTGTTTAGTCCAAGCATGTAATTTGGGGAGGCAATAGTTCATAAAATGGCGTGGTTTCCGAAATCGCACCACTACTAGGTTGCTTAAATAGCACCGGTGCGATTTATGCAACTTGAACAGGGTTTTATTTTCTTTTGTTATAGAATCTTCTTGCAATGGCTAAAAGGGTGTATGGAAAGTGGAGTACAGAAGATATGTCCCGTGCTCTGATGGAATTTAAAGAAGGGAGTATTAAACTAAATGAATGTTGCAGGAAGTATGAGATACCAAAAAAGACTTTTTTGAGGCATTTTCATGGAAAAGTTAATCGGGGGGTTAATCGTGGTAGCAGCAAGGCTGTGAATGGTAGACAAACAGCCTTACCTTCAGAAGCTGAAAAGGAACTCGTAGAGGTCATTTTAAAGTTTGAAGAGAGCATGTTTGGCCTTACAATAACTGAAGTTAGGAAGCTAGCTTTTCAAGTACTTATTGCTAATCCTCATCTACCCAATCCTTTCAACAAAGAAAAGAAGATCGCGGGAAAAAAATGGTATTATGCCTTTATGAAGCGGAATCCTACACTCAGTCTAAGACAACCTGAAAATGTGTCTATTGCTAGGGCTAGGGGTTTTAACAAAGAAAATGTATTTCAATTTTTTGATGTGTTGACAAATATTGTTGATGAAAATGGACTAAACGCCTTGAACATTTTTAATGTTGATGAATCCGGCTTCTCTACTGTACAAAAGAAATCGCCTAAGATAGTAGCACAGAAAGGACGACATCAAGTGGGTGCTGTTTCCAGTGGTGAGAGAGGGGTGAATACTACAATCGTCTGTTGTACAAGTGCCAGTGGAAACTTTGTGCCTCCGATGATTATATTTAAGAGGCTAAGAATGCACCCATCATTAAAATTTGGGGCACCACCAGGAAGTATTGTGGAAATTTCAGATACAGGCTATATTAACACGGAGCTCTTCATAAAATGGTTGAAGCATTTTATTGATTACGTCAAGCCTTCTGTAGAGAAGAAGGTTTTGTTGGTTCTTGATGGACACACTACACACTCAAAGAATTTTGAGGCTATTCAACTTGCAAGATTAAATGGGGTTTTACTTCTCCAACTCCCTGGACACACAACACATCGTCTTCAGCCTCTCGATGTGGCAATATTCAAGCCCTTTCAAACATATTACGACGAAGCACTTTCCAAGTGGCTGCGAACTCACGAGCCACCTGTCACTCAGTTTCAAGTTTCTGCTTTGCTTTCTGAGGCATACAGCAGAGCAGCCACCGTGAGTAATGCAATGAGTGGTTTCAAAGCCACTGGAATCTGGCCTGTGGACAGAAATGTATTTTCAGACGCTGACTTTGTTCCAGCCAACATCCACTCACCAGCCAATTACGTGAATGAGCCTGAAGAAACACCAATAATTATTCCTCCTGGTGATGAGCAAGAGTGCCAAGAAGAGGAATTTGCGATTGTCCCAGAGAAGAATTCATCTACAAGATCACTAAGTTCTAAACCTTCCAAAAGTCTTCGTGTCACAATCCATGATATAAGCCCTTTGCCACGCCCAACAGCCAAACAAAGGAAAATACAGATAAAAGGTGCCCAAAAAGCTGAGATTTTGACTTCGAGTCCATATAAAAATAAGCTCCAGCAAATTATGGAGAGAAAATCTCTTCAAATAGCCAATAAACTGAGAAAAAATAAAACAACTGCTGATCAACATGGAAATTCGTCACAAAGTCAAAGAAGAGCTCAAAAACACCCAGAAAATAATAGTAATCACTCAGCAGCCGCTAAAAAGAAATTAAAATTTACCGAAAATGCTGTGATTGAATTTGTTGCTGAAGATTGGTATTGTTTCATATGTGAAGAAGGCATGGTGGAGGATATGGTGCAATGTCAATTATGCAAAAAATGGGCTCATGAAACATGTGCTGGTGTTTCGAAAAAAATCAAAAGATTTAAATGTGACTGTTGCACAGAATTGCAAGCCTAAAAGTTAATGTCAGGCTTTTTTCGGCCTATAGATTTTTATTTTTTACAACTTTATAATTGGCTCAATTTTTGTTTTGTATTTGCATACATATTTTTTAGATTTTTAGCCCACTAAACCTATGAGTTTTACTAGTTCAACATTCAGGGTTGTTTTATTAATAAAATGTTACTTTTAAATGTTTTATAAAAATTTGACAGTAGTTAAAACTGATTTAATCTTTATGCGTAGTGAGTAACCAATCAGCTTTTACCTTTTCTTTAATAAAACTAAGTTTATTTGTTGTGAATATGGTTTATATTTTTTTAATTTTGTATAGACTTTTCATTTTTGATATGATGAATAATTTTATTGTTGTGTATTTTTCGTGGAATACATAATTAGTTAACCATTAAAGTAAATGTCTTATATTTACTTTTCAAACCTATGTATTTTGAGTGTAAGTGCGATTTTAGCAACCCATGGTGCGATTTAGGAGACTGGTTGCCTAAATGGCACCAGTTGCACATCTTTAAAAGTAAGGCCAAAATAAATAGTTTAGGTTAAGATAATATTGTGAAAAAATTAAGTTCGTTAGCCAAAACAGCTACATTCATGTTGTGATATTTATTTTGGTTAACCTATGAGTCATTTGGATTTTATACGGTGATTACTAAAAAGTGGTGCCATTTAGGCTACTTTCCCCTATATATTTCCTCTACCGGCTGGCTAGATTCGTTGTAGCTCAATATACCTTGTAATCTAAATTAAAACTAGGAAAGGCACAATACCCAATCCCGGCCATTTATTTATCAATGTGAAAGAGTACACTTGTATTTCCGTCAATAATAAATTGTCAGCCATCCCGGTAATCGAACCTGGTACCCTTATCTCCGTAGGCAGACACGCTATCGACTGAGCTAGGTTATCGGACTTCAACTTTAACTTTTTTTTTTAAACTTGAAGTATTTTTATAATTACCCTAACAATTTGGTTCTAAATAGGTGTCTTGAAAATTTATTGTCATGGCAAATTGAACTGCATATTCCTAGCTATTTTTAGCACCACGTTTTGTTAACCATTCGTGTTACATGCTTATATACATTAAAACAATTACGCCATTGGTTTTAGGGATTGAGAAGGTTATATTTAGAGGAGGTTCATTGGATTTGCGTGAAGGAAGAGTGGAAAACAATTTTGTAAAAAACTATTTCAGTACACCTGACCTAGTATCGAACCTCGATCATCCTGTCATCGGCAATATTGTCTACTACAAGATTAGCACCTTAGACAATATTGACACTGAAGCAGGTCCATTGCATAGTTGTTTTTAGTACAAATTCGTTTAGGGGTAGTTTGAAATAGACCGATTATTAAAATTTTTAATTATTTTAAAAATAACTCTAATGGTTTGGTTTCAAATCGGTGTCTTGGGATAGTTTGACATGACAAAAGCACTGTATACTGATATTTATATATAAAACTTTGTCAGATTAAATCTATTTTTTTAAATTTTCTAACAATTTTGATTAAAATTGATATCTAGTGAGTGTTTTACATTACAAATAACACCGTATTCTTGATATTTAGTTAAAAACTTGTTAAATAGTAGTTTAATGATAAGTGATTCCGACGGTAAGAAATATTTTGAAAATGGCTTTAACAAGTTCGTTTAAACTGTATACATGGGGTGGTTATACGTGAAAAAACCTGTATAAGCCTACTAGTTTTTGAGGTTAAGTTCGTTTAACGGCAGTGTATTGGTGATTTTTTTTTCTAAATTGAATGTTTAATAAAACTAATTTTTCAATCTGGTTTAAAATGGGTATCCCTTATTTTTTTCATAAAATATAATATTATATATATTATTTTTTTCAAACTGAATCACTTTAAATTATTTCAGATTAATTCTTGTTAATTTGGATTATTTTTAAAATATCGTTACTATTTTTTTTTTCAAAACTTGTATCGGGGACTATTTTACATGATAATGAATCTTTAATTTTCTAAAATAAATTAATTTAATAGTAGTTTACTTAAGAAAAATTTTAGAATATAGATAAAAAAATTTACTTGACCTTAAAGATTAAGTTAAAAATAGGTAACTGGGAATAGTTTTTATGATAAATAAGAACACCTTTTTTAATAAATTTTAGAGTATTTAATGAATAACATATTTTTGAAAATTTCGATCGTGTTGTGCTATTTATTTTATTTACAGCTCTAACTCTAATTACATCCACATAATACGGAATTTACAGTATATTTTTTTGTGATGTATGTTGTTTACTTATTTCTTACATTCATCCTTTAAATGATGTTACTTAAGAATTGAATGTGTAAATAGTTTAAAGATTAGTAGTAAAATAACATTTTTAAATATATTTTTCACCAAATCAATCAAAGTGATATGTTATTTAAAAATTAATTAACCACATAAATTGTTGTAATTATTTTGTGTGAAAAGAAGACCCAAGATTGCATTTGCTTTATTTCTTCCCGGAAAACTCAAAGTGGCCCCATGGGAAATTACTTAGAATTAAAATTGCTAGAACTTTTCAGTATTCAATTTAATAAACGTTTAAAATTATGATTAAAAATTTAACAATATTACTTTCACGCATTAATATCAAGTCCAACATATTAGCTCAGTCATTTGAGTGTGTAACAATTTAATTAATAATCCTTGGTTAAATTCCCAGCCTTAATGAGAAATTCGGCATTTGTAAAATTGAGGTTTCCTCTTTCACAGTAATTAATTAACGGCCCGGGGGGTTGAGTGTTTTGTTTGTTATGTCTTTTTTTTTTAGTTTAAAGTTTTTTTAACTGTTTGAGTAATAGTAATATGTACTAATTACGCTGATGTGTAATTTAATAGATTTGAGTTTGGTGTAAGTGTACCTACATTTGTTTAGAGGGAGAATGGAAAAAGATTTTCGTTAAAAACACAATCAGTAGGCCTGATTGGGGTTTGAGCCCCGATAACCCCGAGGTAAGTGGTCCCGTATATTGCTCTAGTGACGTCTTATTCCATTAAATCCCAGAAGTGTGTAAACTTTTATCAAACCAAAGTCATGAAAGTATTAATGATTGTGTCAAGGCTTTTGGCTCGGTTTCCCTGTAGGGACACCTTTTAAATTTCCTATCCTTAGGGGATAGAGGGGATAGGCCCCACCAATATTTTTCCAATATTTTTTGAACATAAACAATATTTTTCTTTTTCTCTTTCTTTTCATCCTATAAAATAATTTCGAAAAAACATGAATATGAAGTGGAGCACTATTCAATACTCACAGTAAATTATTGGATTCGTTATACAACATTCCAGTCAAGACTATTCATTCCTCCTTTCAATCGTCACGCGGGGACTGTACCAGCGTTCGAATGACAATCTAGAAGCCTACGTGGGCCAGCTATGAGAGGCCCTCTGAGAGAAGCCACGCCAAGTGTGAGATCTCTCTCATGGTCATTGCACTCTATCATTCTATTTCCAACCTTAACATTAATGAATGGAGCCGGTCTGACTAGGCCCGCTATAGATTAAGATGGTTTGCATTTTGCTTTGGCGTTTGTATATCTTTTTTTTATTATCGATTAAGATCAAAGAAACCCATTTCAGTAGCCGCGTGACCTAACGCGCTACTTTTGCAGTAGACTGGATAGCCGATGATGGGGAGATCAAGGTTCGAATATCATTATGGTATAATGATGATTATTTTTCCAAACTCGCTTTCCACTCTCCCTCTACGCAAATGAGTGTACACTTCTTCTGACTAACCTTCCTAATCTCTAAAACCATAAGCGTGTGTACAACCCGAATAGGTAGTAAGACCAGGTGTTAAAAAAAAGATCCAAGAAATAAGGTGACGTGTGAGAGGGATTAATTGAATCGAATAAAGTAGATTACATTGACAATTTTACGTTTAATAAAAATAAACAAGTGCAAATTTTTTTTAAATCTACTTCTAATTTTAAAACTTAATTATTTACATATAAAATAATTCTTATAGTATTATTATTTCCTTAAACTTAATTAATACAATTTGCGTTCTTAAGTAATTAACTATTCAGTGTGTTTTAAATATTTGTGTACATCTTAGAATAGTCTTTTTCCAATTTATTGTTAGAAATAACATATTATTGCAAGTGTATATAGGTAACACCGGTATTGAAACTGTAGAGTGTCATCACCCTTTTTCTTAAGAAGTCAAAGTTCAACCTCTGCTTACCGTCAAAATCAAGTTAGCAACTAGATAAAGAGTAGAAAAGGCAGCGGATAATTTAAGACACATATTGTACTCGTGCAATTTAAATATATTTATTTCAGAGGAAATAAACGGGGTTTACAAATCCTAGTGGTTATTGTTCACCAGAGAAGAAAATACCAATTGAGAACCGATAGTCCTACACGTCTAACACATAACAGTGGATCACGTTTCAAACCAACGAATCTGACAATTTTATGCTAGATAGCTCTGTACATGTTCACAAAATTTAGAATACTACTTTGTCTGGAGACTAAACCACTTTTCACCCAAAACTCTTGGTAGAGTAAGAAGAAGGCTTCTAGACAACACTTTCAAGTCCCGCGCTCGCATGCGAGCACTGTTTTTTTTTTTTATTTCATTTTAAATTTTAGCTTCCATTTTGAATTTTCGAGCATACGCCAACATTTACCAATAGGTCTCGATAGCTATGAAAAGTCGGAGATTGAAGATGACTCCAAAAAAACCTGTGCAGGTTCGTACATGTTCTAACACGTTCCAACATGTTTTGACATGTTCTAACAGGTATAAACACAACTCAACATGTATCGACTGGTCTCGACAATATTGATTGATTGATTTACATGTGAATGATTGAAAAAAGGTTTTTTATCACTGCGTATTTCTACCCATTCACTTATACGCTTGAAATCGGACTGATTGATTGACATGTCTGAACAAGTTTGAACATGCCTGACATGTTGAAAAATCAAGATGGCTACCAAAAAACTTTAGAGCTTGATGTGGAAATCAAATATGGCTGATGCCACACGCAGACCCCGTAACTTTAATTGTCGAGTTCTTATGGTTGAGTGTTATTTCCACATTAATACTTAACTGGTTTGAACATGTTCAATAACGTCATTTCCTCGTAAGGTTTGAGACATCACGATCACCCCTTTCAAGAATTGCGCGGATGTTAGCCATGACCTATCAATCCGAGATTACGTCACTATTGTAGATCAGTAATTAAGTAAAAAATAATAATTATAATACATCTATGAATATACAAACAAGGCACCAAATAGTGCACAAAGAAAATATGACACTCAGACATTATGTAACTGGTGGACACAGATACACAGCTATCTATGAATTATTTTGAAATAAACACTACGCATGAGGAAACTGCGTGATGCCTAGAACTAGATAGGTGATCACACCATCATCAGCGTTGCCAAATGTATTCTTTACAAAATAGCTAAGCAACAAAGCATAAATAGCTAAAATCATATGTTAACAATGAAAAAACTAAATATTTTGTATCTTCAGGGGATTTTAAAATATTGGTGTACATTCTCCTAAAAATGACAATGGTAGAAGGTGCACTGGTGCGCCTACTGAGAATCTTACTCCGAATAAAAGGCATTTAGGCCTAATCTTATTGCCTATAGACAAATTCTTTATAGCTATACCCGGATGTCTTAATAATGATTTTATCAAATGATAAAAAAACATACTTTTGTTTTTGGAATTAGCTTAAAAAATAATAAATGAAGAAACAAGTTACTGTCTCTAAATAAATGTTTTCTATTTTCTGATCAAAAAAGATATTTAGGCAAGCAAATATTGAATGAACACCCGCAAATTATATTGATATTATAATATCGACAGTTACTTGAATAAACATATTAGTATATTTAAGTTTATCACAATTACGCCGTTAAAAATTGTATATCTTTTATGAGCTTATTTGTTTGGACACATACTTTAGGATAAACATATTAGCCTATGCATTATAATTCTAGCCATAGCCTAAAACAGAGAGTAACTAGCCCACATAATTAATATATAAATCTAGGAATGACCAACAGAGCCAGCAGTTTTCGTATGGAGTGGGTGATATTTTGAGAGAAAACTATGACAGGTCTGGACAAATTCTAAATATTAATGCTGATGATTTGGGGAATGATATAAAAGGCATTTTTAACGGAAACACTTTTTTGACCTAAATAAATAAATACCTATTCAGTATAAACATAGTTTAAATTACTCCACGTGGTGATATCATCAGTACTTGAATATCTGTAATGAACATAGAGGCTTTATATGACAGTCTTTTTAAATAAAGACAAAAAGTTGTCATTACATTCCGGGACACACTTGTTAAATATTCAAGAACTTTAGAGGTCGCCATGTAAAGAAAATCAAACTCTATGTTTTTATTGAAAAATTATATGAATAATTTGACTAAAAATGTTTTGATACAAAAACTGCAAACACACTGGCCATTTCTAGCCTCCCCTACAACTCCACCTGAAGAATTGCCCTTTAGCTGGTCGCGGGGTCTATACGAAAATCAGAATGATGGTGATCAAACTTTTTATTTTATAGTGTTATGATATTACGTGGATACAGCATCCACTGGTAAGATGTTCGTTAGATGAGTGTATATAGAACTGTCCCCATTGTTTATTCTTAGGCAATGTTAAAATTTATATGCCAGTAAAATGAACATAATTGAACAATTGTAATTTTATAGAAGAAATGTACTGTCGAATTGAACTTTAAATAATGTGTGTGGATTCTAGCTGTCACTTTGAACATCAGTCTTACTAATAAGGCCTTACAAATATGTTTTGACCATTAATCGATATTGATAGAAGATATTTCGTACCATATTTATAATAGAGTAGTGTGGGAAAGTAAAAATAATTTCCCATTTTTAAATTTTATTATCGATCTTTTTTAACAGATACGATTCGTGGATTGCTGATCAGGGCAAGAGAGGATTGGCAGGACCTAATAATAAATTATTCCTCCCTTCTTTCCAGACATTTGACCAACCACAAACAAATGAATGTTATAAACAAATGTATATTTCTTAGATTTAGGAGCTAATTAGATGCTAAATAGGGGGCAACGATTTATTGTAAAATCGTGTATACCCTTGCTAAGATTGACAACAGCTTATGAGTTACAGCTGAAAAGGCGTCGTTTTCACAGGGGGAGGAGGGAGTAGTTAGCTGTTCAAATTGATTGCACTTAGTACCTTAAAATAAACAGTGAATTGTTCATAAAATGAAAAACCAAGTTTGAAGAAATGTAATAAATGATAACTTATTTTTATGATATAATTTTATTTTCATTTAATTCGTTTATTATTGAAATAAAATCAGAAATGGTGACTATTTACATATAAGTTTTCATATTTAATTGCAAAATATAAATCATAAATTTAAATAAACACATATAATCTATATATTAGAAAATTTCTTACTCTTTTAAATACGAAGATGTTATGTTTCAACGCCATTCAATAATAACCACGTTTAATAAACTAATGTTAACCTCAGTGTTAAAAAAGTAGCCTATATAACTATTTTTAATAAACTTTATTTTCAAAGTAACACTAATCTGCTTGAAAACACAATTAAAATAATAGTGAAAATGATGTGTGGCTTACTATAATTATGTTTTAGAACACCAGTAAATAATAGCAAATCCACATATAAACCACGTGAAAATGAGTATAATTAAGTTATTATAATTATATTGTAAGTTTTTGATCTGATATAAAAAGTAATTATTAATGTGTTATTATAGGAGCGTCATCTTTATTATTTCAGACAATTAAAGTTCTCTCTCTCTTTCTCTCTTAAGAGTGAGGGACTATTGCCATTCAAACGGCTGGTGTACATTGATCCAATGAGACCCTCCCATTCCTAAACACCCCACTAGCTAAATACTTGTCAAACGACAAGTACACTCCATGCACTGTGAAAGTTAGTTATCTCAAATGTATCCATGCAACAAAACATGTCATATCACTCTAGTCACTGAAAGTTAGTTGTGTCAAATACACCCAGCTAGCAAAACAACTTAAATCATTCCAGTCACTGAAAGTTAGTTGTCTTGAATACATCCAGCTAGAAAAACCACACTCGTATCACTCCAGTCAATGAAAGTTAGTTGTCTCAAATACATCCAGCTAATAAAATAACTGGAATATCACTCCAGTTACTGAAAGTTAGTTATCTCGAATACAGCCAGCCAGCAAAACATCTGTCATATCACGTAAACTCCGCTCACACTGAAAGAAGGCTGTCTCAAATACACTCGACTGGCAAAACACTCGCCTTCTGAAGCCAAATCACAATTTACATTAAAAGGTGTAAGTTATATCTTGATAACTCTAACACTACAGCTAGACACAGTAGTAACCAAGTTTGATAGTATTGTTACCGCTCATGATAGGCGGAGTGTACAGTACATGGCAACCCCTCGTAGCTCCATGAAACCGCGCCGATGCACCAAATTGGACAATGGGCAACCACGCGTGTCTCTAGACAAACTCATTTCAGATAGACCTGACGTGGGATTATATTTGTTCAAGCAGTGGAAGCTTATATTTGCTCCAAAGCGAGGACACGCTAAATTATTCAGACCAACCGTTTGCAAGCATTACTAGCTCCATCTTCCTACCACATGAAATTACACACTGTTTTGTGAAGATTATTCTTAAAGTAGTGACAGAAGTTTGAATTAACCTTGTGGTATTGAAACATTAATACATGAATTTCGAGGATAGTAAAGTAGGATACAAGCACCTTCATGAAAGAGTGGACTTTGATAATTAAGTTTAATAAATTAGGTACAATCAAAGATTATATATATATTTATATTATATGGCCTAGTGGCAAAGAACCAAATTCCTCCTGGCCTTTTGATACTATTAAATTTTGGAGAAACTAATATGTCACCATATAAATGAAGTGACATGTTACAATGGGAGTGTGGTGACCTGGTGGTCTAGGGGTAAGGTGTCAGACTTCTGTGCTGGCAACCGGGGTTAAATCCTCGGTCCCGGCACAAATTTATCTGATTACCAAACCCTTCCTTCACCTCTGACAAGACATCTTGTGAATGTGAGGAATGACAGGTCTCCACCGTGGTTCGGATTTCACGTTAAACTGTAGGTCCTTCATTTCATCTCACAATTACCCTATCATTACACATTAGCGTAAGTGCGTATAACCCGAACGGGTAGTAAGACGCGGTGCTAATAATAATAATAATAATAATACAATGGGAGTGTGATTATAAATTTGCAATTGTAGATATGCAAGTCAGAGACTCAACACATGTATATAAATTTGGATTGTTCGAGAATAAGATTTCCTCAAGCTAGATGGAAAGTAATTATACGCCACGACATTAGGAGGCTAAGGCAAATAAATCACTTTATACTCATGTTGAATATATAATCTTTGACTGAGAGTTCTCAACGTTGAAGGGTTTACCTCATTAAGAGGCCAGAGGTAACTTTACCAGTAAAAGTTGAGAGTATAATTTAATACTTATACATTGTGTAAAAGCAGGGCTTGAGATAGATTTAAAGAAATATTTATATATTTAGTCAAGAAACCTTTTAAAGTAACTATTAAAAAAAATACGTCTATAATAAACAAAACTAATTGAAACTTAACAAAATAAATAAACACTCGAAACAAATACAATATCTGGTATTATCACAATGATTAATTATTAATATGTATCGTCTAAGAGAAGAATGTAATCATATATACAAAAATTACAGAATTCATTTATATATATATATATATATATATATATATGAATATTGTTGCTAAAACATGGAGAGAAAAAAAGGTGGGCTAACAAAATTACTAGGACCTGTAGACGACAATAACATGCTCGTATTCCCAAACTAATCTAGATGTTCTCTCACATTCCTTATAAATTCATTAAAAAGCTGAGGCCGAATAAAGGTTACATCTTTTCAAACGAGACTAGCTCCATTAAAATATCCACCCCGATAAAAGATGAGAAAGAACCTTTATTAAAAAACTTTCCCGAAGCATTACCTTTTTTAAAATCGTTCAGATGTGAGAAGAACTCTTTCAAATTATCGTTGTAAAGAATAGTATATTCTTACAAACCAATTCAATTATAAAATAATCGAACTGAAAAATATAATAATTATTAAAAGCACCTATAGGTGAGAAAGCTTTCGTGCACACTTATGTATAGTCTGGATTCAAACCCCAACCCTACTGTAACCCCCAATAACGTAATAGTTAAAATGCACACACACCAAGTACATGACTTACAAACCAACTCAATTATAAAATTATAGTTCTGAAAATTTCCAAATAATAATTAATAGATGAGATAGGCCTCATCAACACTAAATCTTACTACCCGTCCTTAGAGTAAATATACACACACTCTCAATAAAGCCTAGATTCAAACCAAATTACACCGTAACTTCCCGGAAACATTATAGTTGGTATTTGAAGTTAAAATGCACACACAATGAATACATATGGACTCAATTATAAAATATTTGATGTGCAATTTCAAAAAAATAACCGATATATGAGAAAGGTATCATCAATACCAAGTCTTACTAGCCATTTTTAGAGGAAATTTACCCAAACTCTCAGTACAGTCTTGATTCGAATCCTGACCCTACATAACGCCCAGAAACTTGTTAGCTAAAATGCACATACAGCCGAGTACATAAATGATTGAAAACAAGCAAGGTAACAATCTTACCTTATATCTTATATCTTATATGTTTTATAAGCTGCTTTATAGCGGAACCAAGAAAGGTACCACTCTTACCTCGACGTATTACATTATGGGCCTATCTTATAAGCTACACCATAGTGGAACCCAACATATTAATCTACTGGTCTATCTTAAGAGCTGCACCATTGGGAAACCAAGTAAAGAAGCACTCTTACATCAGCACATAACATTGTAGGCGTATCTTATAATTTGCATGATAGTCAGTCCTACCCCCACGTATTCCATTATGGTGTTTCTTTTAAACTGAATCATAGAGGAATCAAGAAAGGTAGCAATCTAACATGGGAATATTATATTATTGGCATATCTTATAAGCTGCATCCTTGTGAATCCAAACCAGATAGCAGTCTTACTGGGCCTGTATTATTGTACTATGTTCTCTCTATATAAATCAATTATCTACAAAGATGCACAAAGATTGTTCCAAAATTATCCTTAAGAGCATTATTATAAAACAACCACAACACTCTTGAACGTTATCTTGCACTGAACCTATGACAATAAATCTGGACAAGGATGTAATGAGTTCTATAAAGAGTGATTCTGATATATTGTTTTATTTAAACTAATGTTAGCAAGGTTATAAAACAATACAGTTTAACCCGTGATTATGATGCCTAATGAATATAACCAATACCGGAGCAGAATAAATTTTTCTAGAATTACTTTGAGCTTTAGTATATAAACATTTGAATTTATTAACAATAATTGATTTATCTGAAGATTTGGATGCCAGGCATAAGCTAGTACATAATACATTATACTTAATATTTCAGCTTTTTCCTTAAGAAGAAAATTATCTATGATCTAATTTCAACAAGCACTGGCAAGAAGGATGGACACTTTAATATACTATTAATTCTAAATTAAGCAAACTAACATACTATATATGGTTAATTCTCAGTAGCTATATGGACTAATAGTTTAAATAGGTAAATTTTATATTGGCATTGCAGGTTCATAAATGTGTCACATATCTTTACTGGCGGGACGGCTGTGATCGACCTTTTCTAAGATTATTTTTTTTCACGCAAACCTCATTGCTATGTGAATAAATGCGTTGTTACTTGCTAAATTTTTGTGCTTGACAAAATTATGTAAATATACAAATCAGTGATTATGCGTGTTAGTAGAGTGGATTTAATTAACCATAATAGCTTTATATTGATATTTTCTGTCAATTTTACTGGAAGTAAAAGAGGTAAGAATGAGTTCAATCAACAGTATATGTTGTGTTAGGTAGAATGCCTAAAAAACTCGAGTTGTTCAATACAAGCTGACAGATACATTTGAAACTGTGATGTGAAAAATCTCCATACAACAAAAGGTTTCCAGACATAGCATTGGTTGAGCAATGTCGGATTCAGATGCAATATTTAAATCCTACGTGTACTCCCAGATTAAAGAATAATTCCTGTATCCCTAATTATATTCAAGCCCTATCGGCAAGAAAACGAGATATTTCAAAATGGCTTTTAAAAATTGTACCGATAAGTTCAAGATAACCGGGATCTTTTACACTGTGGTAATGATCTTGAAGGACTATGGCTGTTTATTGAACTTAAAATCTATCAGAGGTGTGCCTTCATAGGTGTCAGTAAACGATTTCCTATATTAATTCATGTTGGATAAAGTTCTAAAATTTCATTATAAATCATAAAAGTCATTTATAGTGTGCATAATTTTTGTGAAGGTAGCGGAGGATATCATATCAACAAAGTGGTTAAGATCATTAAACGGAAGTAAAAAGGCTTGAGACTGGTACACACATAACGCTAAGCTAAGATATGTCTTGCTTCGCTGCGTTATGTTTTTTTCCGATTGATGGCTAGTCAATTTTTTCATCTTCCATCTTGAGCCATCTTACGTTACGCATGCTCATAACGCAGCTTGGCTCCGTGTTGAACAGACGGTTGGTGAAAATAGCTAAATAAGTGTTGGAGCTTTATTTTCAGTTTATTTCACGTGTATTTAGGTAGTATTTCATTTAGGTTTTATATTTAATAAATAATTTTATATTAAAATGGAAACGTTAATTGAACAAGTCCGACCTCCACCTCCTAGATTTTCTTCATCTTCCAAAAAAGCATCTGCTCTTCCTCAGTACTATAATCTGAACTCAAACAAGACATTCTGAAGAATGTCATCATAGCTAAGCTTCACTGGAGCAGACCAGAAAGAAACAACACTGAACTCGGGGGAAAAAGAGGGACCATTTCTTAGCTTATCTTATCATTGAGTGTGAAGCCAAACTAACAAGGTCTTAGCACAGCACAGCATAGCTTAGCTTAGCATAGCTTAGCTTAGCATAGCTTAGCTTAGCCTGGCTTAGTTTAGCTTAGCATTCTGTGTGTATTGGCCTTTAAATGAAGCACCACACATGCCTAACATCATCATGAGGGCAACCATCAAACATATCGCGGAATTGCAAAAAAATATAATGAGGATAATAAAAGAGCCTTAGAAAGTGGATAAATAGGAGAGCGCCTTGCCCAAGTGAATGGATAGCAAATATTTATTATTTTCCTAACTTTATATACCTCAAATGCGTTTTGGTAGAACTTACGGTGTATTTTAAGAGAGTAAAATGACCTAGCTAAGAGATAAGCATATTAGAGTGGAGCATAAACTTTTTTTAAATTATTTTCACACTAGCGTGGAAAATTTGTGGAAAGGTTTCAGAAATATATGTACAAAATCTTAGATTAATCAATAAATATCTTCTGATTCCACTTTGGGGTCTATACATGCGAAATTAGGCAAAAATGTAGAAAACTTAGGGGCCAAAATATACTAAGAAATGAAAAACTTTTTCTTGCATATTTATTTTTGGAAGCTTTAAACATTTATCTGACCAAAATTATATATTCGTAAATAATAATTATGAACATTAAACACTAAATCTTATTACCCACGCAATACACAGACTTTGTAGAAATAAGTGTGTTTCAAGTTCCAGAGTAAAAGTTGCAAATGTGCGTTCAGCGCATTTCATTCACTTGTTTCCATTTTTTTCACTCTATACTGGTTTTTGGTTTCAAACCATGGCATGACACGCCTTGACTCCATTCTGGATCTGATGAATCCATCAGGATTGGTATCTCCGATGACTATAAGGGAAGTTTCTGTTGTCAGTTTTACTCCTCTTTCAACACATTGAGTGTCGTACGGGAGGCTTATGTTTCCCAATGGTGACACTGGACACTTGCCAGAGTTTATCAGTTGCACTATGACTTCGTTCGACAAGTGAGAGGTAATCGGAGGTTGCGTTAGTTGGAAATTCTGCCAGTCTATGAGATCCAAGTAATATTTAGCTTTAAAGTTAAGTTCAGGAATTTGGAACACACAAACCACTGGTCCCGTTTCTTTCAAAATCCTGTGGAGGGCGAGTTCTCGCACATTCTGGTCTGGGGCAGCAAGCATTTCAAGGATTGTTGCTTTAGAATTACCAAAGTAGCTATTTCCTTGGATGACGCGATCCACAACTAGCTTTTGATTGCCTGTAAGATAACGGGAAGATTGAATTATTTTCCAAAGATTTCGTGGTTCATTTGTACATTTGGGATGTGATTTGATTCTGAGCCACGCAGGTGCGTAAACTTTCATGATAAACTCATCCAAAGCTTGTAGATCATTGGAGGGCTCCTGTGTACCAATATAAACACGCAAGATTCGATTAGCAGTTGTCAAACAGTGGGCATGGGAAAGATTTCCAGGATTTTTATGAGAAAAATACAAAGGATACACACTATTTGTTACTGGAGCACAAATATCTTGCAAGTACCTCTGGTTTGTGCTCAGATCAGTTTTGTCTGCAGAGGTAAATGCGTTTTCAATTTTATTAAGGTCCACAACAGGTAAAGTTCACAGTTTTAAAGCTGTTTTCCAATTGGACCACAATAAGTTTTAGGGCTAGTTGTATCGCCATCCAAGTGCTGCATTAGATGCCCGAGCAGTAGTTCATTACCATGAAGCTGGCACACGAACCAATGTAAGTATTTCTTACAAAATGGTTCAATATGGTGAAAAACATCACCCTAATTTCCCTTGTTTACTGTGGTCCAATTACCTCCCAATGCTTCCAGTGTAGTGAAATTATTATGACATTCATTGCAAAATTTCGTTTTACTTTCAGTAATTTCTTTAGCAGAAGAGGTTATTGGTGACACGTGCCCTACATATTTGCATCAAGGTTCTTCCATTAGTGTCACGTGTTTTTCAAGCCCTTTTTGCTTATGCAGCGTCCCTTCAATGTTCTTTTGAGTTAAAGTTTGATCTTTTCGACCGTTAAAATACAGTCCTTTCAAGTTAATGGTGTCAAATAAATTGAAATATTGGACTTGGTTTTCCATGCGATATTTCTTTCTTCTCTTCTTATCTTAGACCTGTATATAACATTGGATATGTCGTCATGTGTCACAACTCCTAAGACTTTAAGAAGTGCACTTGCAACTGTTGCCATAGCTCTGTCAGACACTCTCATTCTGTCACACACGCTAGCTATTGCTGGAAGGCGGGTTGTTCGTGATATACTTTTACCACTTACATTCTATTGCGATGAGGCTGAAGGTTTATCAGTAAGATACTGACATTGTTGCTAATCAACAAGCTCATAAAAATAAGATGACCTCAAATCTTCCCATGAAACAGCTGTGGTTGCGTTTTCACTTTTCTTCAATTTTCTGAAGATTTCCTTTTCCTTTTCAAACCTGTACGTTTGTCTCCATTTTCCTTTAAGTCCTCTGATCCTCAAGAAACAGTCTTTCTAAATTAGGAAATTTCCTTTCACATGGGCATTTACATCCATTGAGAGATTCACACTTGCAAGAACAAATATCAAACAGACGCCGTTTTGCCTCAGATTGGAAAATTTGTGATTTGGACTTCATCTTTTCCGTCTCTTTGTTAGCAACACATTTCTTCATGCTCTTGTATTTATCATAATGTGAGATAATCATTTTGACTATTATTTCCCTAGAAACTGCTGGAATTAAGGTGGCCTGCCAAATGGTTTCAACATTTTCAGCCACATAAGCCGCTATCACTCCTACAGGTGTGTCCGATTTTGGATTATTTTTAAATTCATCTCTAACCAACAAAAAGTACTTCATAATATATTCGTATGTTGGTAGAACGCAAGTACTTAATTCTGCTGGATCCCCAAAAACACGACCAATATATCACCTCTACTCTGCCTTTTTATTTTCAGCTACTTCACATTTTCCGACGTTTACGACATTTCTCCGTTATATCTTTTAAGTACGCTATTAGTTCAACAAAATATTAAAAATCTGATAAACACTTTCAAATGTACTATTTTGCAATAAAATTTAGACACAACAAATTAATACCTGAATTACGAACGTGCTACGAGCAGAGCATTCGACCAAAGGTCACACTACAATGAACGAACATGATAAAATAGAACTTACTACGGGAATTTCCCACAGATGGCCTTGATTTCACTCGTGCAATCTTTTTAATTTATGGTATTTCCATCTTTTGTCCCTGGCGTGGGCATTGATCAACGTGCATGGCTGCTAAAACGTTCCCTGGCGTTCATTGTAATAATTTACTATAGTACCATTTCTATCAATGAACCACTCCCTTTTTAGCCAGTCTGAATACTTAATATTGATGCTAATAGATGGTTCTAGCAGTTAAATGCAATACAAAGAACCTAGACTGTAGCATATAATTGTTAGAAAAATAAATGAATTGTGAGAATACTTGGCGCGTAACCAAGGCCGCCGGCCCAATACAAGTTGCTATGATAAACGTGCGCCAGAGAATGGGCTAAGACGCAAAAGTCGAACCGGAAGATATTTATTGATTACTCAGAAATTTTGCACCAATGTTTCTTACGTGTTCTTCCAACTGGTCCGCGTTAGCGGGAAGAAAAATCTGAGATTAAAAAAGTCACTGAAATGTGAAAATTTACCTCATTTTTTGATAATTTCGCATATTTAGAGCCCAAAGTGTAACCACAATATGTTTATTGATTAATCTGAAATTTTGTACGTATGTTTCTGAAATCATTCCATAACTTTTCCGCGCTAGCGGGAAAAGAATTTAAAAAAAATTATGCTCCGCTATAATACATATCCTTTTTAATGAGATTTGTGAGACAATGGTTATCATTAATATAATGGTTCCTTACCTCCGAGGACTTTTAAAATTCTCTTCTGAAAAAAACCTATGAATTATACCTAGGTGGAAATGGAAGTATACAAATAATTTTATGCTCGTGGAAACAAACGCATATGCATTCATGGACAAGGATCCCAGGTGTTTCAAATCATGGACATAATCGAGATAATTATGCATAATCGAACATATTCTCTATGAAGAGGATGATCTTAAGTGGAAAGCTCTGTATAAAAAAGAGAGAGGAAGAAGAATCTATTTTACCTACGGGGACAATACTAACGAATTGGTTGATCGATTACGAACTTTGTACGCATCGATCGGGGCAGTTTATATGGCAGACAACGATATCGTCTCAGTCATCGAAGTACTATGTTATCTAAATATTTCTTAAATATCTCTCAAGGTTGTCCTAGAATTTGATGAAAACTTTTTCTCATAATTTAAGAAGTTTCTAATCTAATGCCACTGTGCCCATGACAGATATTCAACATCTGTTGTTATTGTAGAGGTGACCTGGCAATCTAGGGGTAAGGTGTCAGACTTCTCTGCTTGCGGCCGGGGTTCAATACTCGGTCTCGGCGAAGATTTATCTGATTACCAAACCCTTCCTTCACCTCTGACAAGACATCTTGTGAATGTGGGGAATGCCAGGCCTCCACCGTGGTTTGGATTCCACGTTAAACTGTAGGTCCTTCATTTCATCTCACAATCACCCTACCATTACACATTAGCGTAAGTGCGTACAACCCGAGCGGGTGGTAAGACGCGGTGCTAATAATAATAATAATAATAATAATAATAATAATAATATGTTGTTATTGTAGCATACCATTAACTACTAAAGGAGGGTATGCATATTCACACAACAGGGAATACATAGGTAATAGCAGTTTATTAAATAACACGTAGGAAAATACATAAGCATAGAAAATAGTAGTTCATTTGGTTTCAGTTAATTGATAAACTAGCTATACCTTGGACCAAAGTATCTAAATAAATGAAACGGCCAGACATCAGACTGCTGGCCATTGAGGTCACTGCCAGCTCACAATTCACCTTGGACGGAGCACTATGAGAAAATAATAGATATCTTTAATTAATCTCGTGAGGCGAGTAGCGTATAGTAATTATAAATTAGCCAATCAATAAGGATAATTAGTAGGCTGCAAAAAAAAAACCTACTCATCAATTGGGTCCATACAACACGAATACAGAATTAGGCATTGTAAAGATAAATATTACAACAAGAGTGGTATACTATACAAGTTCCCTTAGATAAGCTCATTAGCTCATACTGCCCTCGGCTAGCTCCGTACATAAAAATTATGACAACTTATTGTTTAACCAGCAATGTATTGCCTTTCAATAATAAATGATATACTGCGTGAACGTCATAGCCCCAATATAGGGGAGCTAACCACGTTCCACTAGTGCACAAATAATATGCCCCAATTGGGAGATCACAGGAATATCCGTGGTAGACTATTGCTAGGCTCACGATCAAACCTTTACAACTATGGTGTAATCAGAATGAAGTTCATCATCTACAAGCTCTTGGCTTAAGAAGCCCGTCTAAAGTCACAGAAATGCAAACAACACCGCGAGCCGTCACGGTCTCTTGTAGATAGGTCAAGCCAAAAAGAGGCACAATAACAAGACTAAATATTTTAAGGTTAAATGGCCCCATCGATATGCCTGTCAGACCCAATTAAGTCGAAAATCATGTCTGGTAGCTCTCAGTTACTGTGGGCTTACGCTCCCCATAGCTATCCTGCAGTAAGGGCTGCCTCACAACCAACCAAACGCTATAGCATTACTATATTTAACTAAATCTGGCAAGCACATCCTAAAATTAATATCAAATCAAAAAGGGATACAAGCCGGTAAATTAAGAACATAAATTTTAACCCTATCATGAATTCATACTACAAAATTTGGTTCACGTAACCAACTACTCCAAGCTGACTAGTGTTTCTAAGGTAGGCATTCCCATGGAACTAAATACACATTACATACTAACTAACAAAACAAACATTAGGCTCTGAGGGAGCCTGACTAGCATCTAATACTATATTTGCATGCCTGACTAACTCACAATCATAGCTAAACAAAAAGTTAACTCAATCAAGTACCCCGCATTGAGTAGAGCGAAGTAGGTTAGACAAGAACTATAGCACCATCAAATGAGTTCAGTTAAACCAGCCCTTTTGTCGGCTGTAACAAAAAACAATTCAAAGCTAGTACGTCTTTATTCTAATTTTAACGGTAGGGCAGTACAAGCGCGAGTTGTGCACCCACAGTTGAAAGATCTGATTATTGCATACCCGCTGTGGTGGGGGTTAACTCCAGCCATCCCCGTTATCGACTCCCCTTGACGCCATAGCGCCCAAGGTCTGGCTCTGATGGTCTGCTGTGATAAAGAGGTAGAGAATCAAGAGTTAGTCAACTGGTCAGCACCAGACAATAAAACGTTCTGTGTATTAAAATTAGACCCGCCTCGGTGGCGTAGTTGGCTAACGCGCTTGTCGTGTTGAGCTCTACTGCTGAGGACGGGGAGATCGAGGTTCGAATCTCGGTCGGGTGAACTGGGGTGGTTTTTCCTAAATGGTTTTCCACTCTCCTTTCACGCAAATGCAGGTTCACTTCCTCTAATTCAACCTTCCCAATTCCTAATCCATTAGAGTAATTAGTACTTAAAGCGTATAACCCGAACGTATAGTAAGACGCGGTTCTAAATATTATTATTATTATTATTATTAAAATTATCTCGTACCAACAAAAAGCACAAACTCCCCGACTGTGACCAATACATGTGAGGGGGGAAGGAGGGTGAGTACAGCTAACCACGTCTCATGACAGTGCAAGAAGGGTTGGCTGCCAAAGAAGGGCAGGCGCATGCGTGACGAGCCGAAACACAGAAAACATGTGAAGATCGAACATTGCCATCGTTTCTTGGTAGAGGTTTTAGAGCTCCTATGTCAATTAGTGGAAGCTTATTAGAGATAGCCTCCGGACATAATCGCCGTATCAGGTCGGCTATGGGAATTTCAAACTTCAGCGTCGTGTACACATTGTTGATATATTGGAAGTTGACACAGTCAATTACTTGTGAGAGCTAAATGTCCATGAAGAAAATAAAACTATTATGTTTCTACTGGAGAAATATTTGATTTATTTTGGCCAAAAAATGTTTTGCCATAAAAACTGTAAAAACACTGGCCTTTTCTCACGTCCCCCTCCATGCCACCTTAGGACTCACCTGGCTCCACAATATCATATCTATCATCACATCATCTCATTGCGGGTACGACGTGTAGACAACCTCATGTGGTGTACCCGGGCAACTTTCTGTGCCACTGGAGAGGCTAATAGTCTACACATATGGCGCCTGAAACCTGAATGTCATGTCCCTTCCAGTAATATAGGCCATACGACAAAAAAAGTACTCAGAGAAACATTAGAGTCTGCATCTTGGTTGTGTTTACTTTTTTCTTGTACATGTATTACGATTGTAACGCCTTAAGCCACGTGACAATCAGTGTGAATAGCTCTAAAACAATAATACCGCATAGAAAATAAAAACTTATTATTTGTTCTTAGGGAATCATGAGAATGAGCACACAGGAAGTTTTTTAAATATTACATATAGTGAGCCTTACACCTTAGACTGTGATACTAGTGTTCAGGGTATCCCTAATACCATGAAAATTAGCAAGCTAATACTTAGAATACATTTGCATACTTAGGAAAACCTTAAGGTGTGTTCACCTTTGGTTTATTTTCTTTTATTGCACAATATTGTTGTAATATCAACACCTAAGCCCTTGTGACCATTGTGTGGGGTAGTTTTAGAACAAATCAATTTAAAATGATATAGTAAAATATGCTTACTAATTGTTATAACCCTTTTCGATGGTCGCATGGTCTAATATGCTACTCTTACAGTAGACTAGACTGCCGATGACGGGGAGATTGATGTTTGAATCTGGGTTAAGTGTACTGAGGGTGGTTTTTCAAAAATTGTATTCCACTCTTCTTCCAAGCAAATATTAATTCACCTCCTCTAAATATAACCAAACGGGTTTCCCCTGTTGCCGACACCACCCCACTTGCCAACACTTACATTGACAAGATGGGGAAGCTTTGGCTGATTTAATATGCGAGTTACAGGTTGTTTTCACAGACCCTTATCCTCGTTGCATGATCTTTAAATACATATGACTTGGTACCAATAAATTGTTTGTACAAAGTACACGGTTTGAATTGTTTTGTAACCCGACTCAGGACGTTCCCACCTGACAGAAGCGTCAGGCAAGGCTGCCTGCGAAAGGGCTGGATTTCTTTGCGAGTTACAGGCAGCATACGCTAACCCTTATCCTCATGGAGTGAGGGTGATACAGTGAATTGATGACTTATATATCTAATGAATGATGGGTATGATTGATTATGAGTTTGTGGATGATTACCTGCAAGGAAATACATGTTTGATTAGTAAAATATACACTTGATGAGGGATGAGAATGTGAAAGTGAAGTTGTGAGTGGATCTGTTGCTACTCCAATCTCGGACGTTTGTAGGACCTTCCTTCATGTGGGTCATAGTTTCCCAGCGATCTGATTATGGGGTTTACATGTGCTGCACTTTGAATGTAGAATTTGTCTCTTCTCTCCTTGAAAATTTCTATCAGTGTCTTGCTGTTTGTCAAGTTGTGAAGGTTGTCTATCCTTGTTCTTCTATCCACCCCTGTTATCACCCTTAGTATCATATTTTGTGTTGTCTGTAGTTTGGTAACATGCGTCTTCGCTGCGTATCCCCACCCTACGCAGCCGTAGAGCATAATTGGCTGTATAACACTCTTGTATATTGTGAGTTTGGTTTGTTGGCCTAGTTGTTGTCCTTTTAGTATTGGGTATAATTGTACAAATACTGCCTTCGCTTTTTTGTTGGTTTGTTCTATGTGGTTTGCCCAAGTGAGTCTTCTGTCAATGTTGATACCAAGGTATTTTGTTTGATTTTTAAAAGGTATTTCTTCCTGATAGAGAGTGAAGTTTTCCGGTGGTAGTAATCTTTTTCTTGTCACAACCATTGCCGTAGATTTTTCGGTATTCACTTTGACCCTCCATTTGGAAAGCCATGTTTCTAACGTCTTCAAGTACCGTTGTGTTGCTAGTGATGCATAGTAGATGTTTCTTTCTTTTGTGTATATTAAAGTGTCATCTGCGAATAGTCTTATGGTCATTCTTGGGCTGGTTGGTACGTCTGCAACATATATGTTATACAGGAAGGGAGCCAGAACTGACCCTTGTGGTACACCCGCCTTTATGTTCCCTCTCTCTGATAGTGTGCCCTCTATGGAAACTTGGAATTTCCTATTTTTCAGGTAGTTGTTGATTAATTGTATGAGTCCTTGTGGGAAGTTGTAGTTTATCATCTTGTGAATGAGTCCATAATGCCACACTTTATCAAACGCTTTCTCCACATCTAAGAATATGGCTATCATGTACTCTCGTCGGTTGAATCCTTCCGTTGCGTCTTCAATGAAGTTGAGTAGCGGGTGAGTCGTTGAGTGTTGTGCCTTAAAGCCAAATTGTGCGTCGGGGATTATATTGTGGTTCTCTGTATGCTGTCTTAGTCTCTTTTGTATGAGTGCTTCGAAAAGTTTTCCAATCGTACTGAGTAGGCTTATTGGTCTTCTGTTTTGCGGGAAGATTCCATTTTTTCCTGGTTTTGTAATGGTGATTATTTTGGCGTTTTTCCAAGTATTTGGGAAGTATGCAAGTTTGAGTGCTGTATTCAGTATTTGGGTCAGATGAGCTATTGCAATTTGAGGTAAGTTTTTTAACATTTCGCTCCTTATTCTGTCAAGTCCCGGTGCCTTGTTTGGTCTAAGTGTTTTAATAGAGTTTTGAATTTCGTGGTCTGTGATTGGTTCTGGTGTCTCTGCTACTGGTCTGTCTATGTATTCGTTTACTGTTCTGATGACGCCTCTATTGAAAATTTCCTCTTGGGTTGGATTTGGCTTGAATTGGTCTTCCAAGGTTTCTGCTATGGCTTCGGCTTTGTCTTTGCTGGTGTAGGCCATCCCCTGTCGGCCGTGGATAGCTGGCGTGCCCGTTTTTTTTGACGTCCCTTTGAGTATTTTTGTTATCTTCCATGTTTGTTGAAGGTTTGTGGCTGTTTCTGTGACAAATGTGGTCCAATTTGTTCTTCGAATTTGGTTTACCATTCTTCTTACTATGGCTTTAAGTCTGTTATAGTTGGTTCTCGCTTGCGGTGTTCTCAATCTTTGCCAGTCTCTACGGGCTTCCCTTTTGAGGGCTAGTCTGTAGTTTAATTCTGGGTGGTCAATTCTCAGGTCTTGTCTTTTTTGCGAAGTCGTGGTATGAGTTTTGTAGGCTTCTTGCAGGGTAGTCGTAACTATTTCTATCGCCGCGTCAACATCATCTTCCGTTTCTATTTGTAAATTTTTCGGGAGCACTTCTTGAAGTTCAGATTTGTACCTTGTCCAGTCGGTTGTCCTTGTAGTCGGTTTGTGCCAGTTTGTGTGGTGATCAATGTTGATGTCCCACTCGCAAAGTAGTGGATTGTGATCTGAGTCAAGCTCTTGTAGTACTGATAATGTGTCTGGGGAAATTTTTTGGTCTGTTAGTATTATATCGAGGATGTCTGGTCTTTGAAGATGGTTGCCGGGATAAAAAGTTGGTGAATCTGGTGCTAGCACATTATACTCCGTCTCGTTGGAGTGTTCCTCTAGAATCCTTCCGTTCCTGTTCGTCATCCGGCAGTTCCACAAAATATTTTTACTATTTAGATCCCCCCCTATTAGGTAGTTGCCAGTTACCGTGACTTGGTCAAGGTCTTGTTTAAGTAGAGTCTTGTTCGGAGGGTTGTATACTGCCACAAAAGTAATGGGTCCCTTCTTTGTATTTACACCTACTGCCGTGGCCTCGAGGTTCTCGGTGTCCTGTATATTCGCTCTGTAGTGTGGAAGGTAGTTCTTAATTAGGACAGCTGTCCCTCCCCCCCTTGTATGCTTTCTGTCTGTTCTATAGATGGTATATCCTAGGATGTGTAGTCTTTTGGTTTCCTGCAGATGAGTTTCACAAATTAGTGCTACGTCAATCCCGTATGTTTTTAGTAGGTCCTCAAATTCTTGTGATTGCTGTAATATGCCGTTTGCATTCCATACTAAAATTCTTAGCTGGTCTTTTTCAATTGTCATCATCGCTAAAGTAATAATCAGTTGCCGCTTCTATAATTATCATGAGTTTTGTAATCTTGTCATCTGCCTGCTTTATTTTTGTAAGGTACCGTCTTAGATGTTTCAGTAATCCACATATGTCCAGTTCTTTGAATATGTTTAGTATTTCTTTAAAGTCTATCGAGGAAGTTTTTCCCTGATCTTTCTGCTGATGTACGTCATCTCTTCTACTCATTAAGGTGTCTCTATAGGTGCGGTAAGTTTCGTTTGTTTTGGCTGGTTTTTGTGGTAATATCGGGAAGTCCTTTTTGTTGAAGGTCGCCGTCTGTGTGTTGGTGTATGATTTTTCTATCTTTTGTTGTCTCAGTTCAATCTTCTTTTCTATTTGTTTTTGATAGGTCGGGCATTTTGTGTAGTTTGCTGTGTGTTTGCCGCCGCAGTTTACGCAGCTTGCTGGAGTGGTCTTGTCTTTCCTAGGGCAATCTGAGGTCAAATGGGGTATTAAACATTTCACGCATCTTGGTTTATTTGAGCAATTGTTTTTGGAGTGTCCGAATTTCTGGCAGTTGTGGCATTGTAATATGAAGTTTTGGGGCTGTACGTAATGTTCTATTTTAACACGTGTATTGTTCAGATAAGTTTCTTGGAAAATTTGGAAGTTTTTGTCAGTTCTTGTGAGTGTGCACACGAATATCGGTAGTAGTTTGACTATGTCTTGTGTACTATTTTCACTTTGTGTTCGTGAGGTGAACTGCCGTACATCCGTTGAGGTGTATCCTAGTATCTCTAACTCCTCCTTAATTTCCTCAATTGGCATATTGGGTGGGAGACCCTTTATTACGATTTTAAGGGGTTTGTCTTTTTGCATTGTGAACGTGTGGTACTCTTGTCCTGTATTTTTGAGAAGTGTTTGTAATGCTTTAAAGTCTTCTATTGTGGTTGTGTGAATTTTTAACCCATCTTGTACGTAGAACACTTTGAATGTTCCTCTCATGTTAGTTTTCATCGTCTTTACTATGTTTGAATAGTTGTTTGTACCTGAGATGACTATTGGTGGAATTTTTGGTTTTGGTTTTTGAACTTCTGTGGTATTTGTGTTTGGTATGTCTGAAGTTTCCATACTTTGCTCATTGTCTGAGAGTGACTCAAAAACATTTGTCACTTTGATGGATTTAGGAGATTTGTCTTCCTTTGGTTTGAAACGCAATTTTCTCTTTAATACAGTCGCTTCAGTAAACTCTGTGTCATTGTCGGTTGTATCAATGTCCACATCCTCTTCTTCCTCGAGGTTTCTTGCCCAGTCCTGCGTTTGTTGTCTTTTTAGCTGTCCGCGTGCATGGTCAGCTAGTTTTTCCATTTTTGTTGTTGTTGTTGGCCCTTAAATGGGCCGACAACACTTTGAGTATTTTATCACCAATTTGTAGTTGTTGTTTGTTTTTTTTGTCACTTTTTATCAAGTAGTTGATTGTCAAATTAAAGTCAAGATTGTTGAATATTCACCTTTCAAACGTTGAATTTGAGCAGAATTAGCCCATAAACGCCAATCTCCTCGCTCTCCTTTGAACACAGCTCACGGATGGAACGCCGCCCCTGTTGACTGTAGAACAGCCCTCCAAGCGCACTTCACTATACGTCCGTTTGCCTCGATCTCCAAGCGAGGAATCTTTCGTCTAAATATAACCATCCTAATCATGAAAACATTTAACATAATTAGTTCAAAGGCATACAACCCGAACGAGTAGTAAGATGCAATGCTAAAAAAAATCTAATTTATATTAAGTTTTTCGGGGATTACTTAACCTCTCTGACCTTGACCTGTTTGCTCATCTTTTGAGGACACGTTTTGACAAGTAGTCCTATATTAACTAACTGGAGATTTTTAAGTTAAACCAAAACCGTTAGTTTAATATGAAATATGACAATATAAATTGAATATACATAGTTAACATAAACGTCTCATATCTCAAATACAAATAAAAGTCACTCTAGATCCCCTGAAGATTTTTTACTGAAGTTTAGCGTTTTTGGTTTTGTATGAAAACATTTGATAAAACTAGATTGAAAGATGTATTACCATACAAATATAATTAAAAACAATAGCGATAAAATATTTTACCAAAATATCATTTTGTACATTTACTTTAGATACTAGACTAAGTAAGTCATGAAAAAGTCATGTGGCATTTATTTAGTACTGTAATAAAATATATATTCTTCACTACATTACATTTTGTTGTTTTTAATATATAACTTAATTTTTAAGTAAGCAACCATATAAATTTTCAGTGGTATTTACTTAGCAAGCCTTATAATAGTAAATACTTCAGCTACAATTTAAAATATGTATGTCAGCTACTAATTTGTTTGTATTGAAGCTGGTAGACACAAAAAACCACCCGAGAAACCCTGTTCTCTTGTTGACCAATATCCACATCACATCAACTAGTTTGTTTACATTCCTGGGAATATGTGCAACAATTTGTTCACCGGAAACCGGACCGTCACTTAGATAATAGTAGTTGAAACATAAAGGCGGGAGGAAATGAGCCTTGACATCGCAAAAGGAAATGGGTATGCGGTGACGTACTTGCTTTAGGGATGGAAGTAGACATGTTTTTAATTGTGTCAGGGGAGGGAGTGTCCTCACAATCTCCCTCGAACCTCTCTATTTTTAAATTCATCATATTTTACAGGGAGTAAAAACCAGAACTTATTGTTAGAGGGTGTCACAAGATTTAGTCATGTGTTTTGTTGCCATGACAATCAAACTCACAAAGCTGTTAACATGCATGTATTAAACATATGTTTTATCTCTTGTAAAGTTAAATCTTAGCTAATTAAGTTTTATATTCTCTAAAGTTCTTATTTTATATAATATATTAGTTGTGGTATTTAAATAGTTTTGTATATGAGTCCAGAGCCATGGTTTTATATTTAATGTGTTTTTCATCCATTAGTAATTCCTGGGTTTTTATAGCTATGCTTAAAACTTACTGTTAGGATTGTATTTTGAGAAACTCCTCACAGGATAGCTGCATATTTACATGAATGAAGCAAGAATGAAAAAAGTATAGTTAATAGAAAATGCACTCATATTTACATGGAGTTAGGCAATAAACAAACTAGGGAAAAACAGTTTAGTACATAAGGCTGAGATATGAACCCGATCTACACAGCACCCCAAAACAAGATAAGATGAGACCAAAGAAAATCACTTAAAATGCCCCCCCTCCCTGCCCAACTACTCAAAATTAAAATTTAAATACACCACCATTTTAAACCCAAGTATTACGTTTTGCACTCTAACCCCAGATACGGTACGACTGTTTATGTTTAGGGGGGGGCAAGCAAAGAGTAGCCCTCCCACTATCAAAATGTTGTATTTTTTATGCTATCTTATAAGTCCTGTTTTGCTCCGTTTTGAACCCAAGTATGGCGTTTTGCAAGAAAAAAATATTTAAAAGGGAAAAGGGAGGGGGGCAAGTAAAAAAAACACTTTTCACAAAAAAATAAAATAACATTGACCAAACAATTATTTCAATATTTCAAATTTTCAATTATTTTTTTTGTAAACTATCTTCAAATTATTTATATTTGTTAAAAATAAAAATATTTTATTATTTATCATGATAAACAATTAATAAATATCCATTTTAATAACATATTAAAATACGTTTTGAAAGATTTCGAATTTTCTTAAATTAAACTACCCTTAAATTAATATATTTGATAAAAATCAACATACGTTAAATCATGTAAAATAGTCCTCAATTGGCAAAATTAGTACATCTATTTTCAAAAAACCCACTTCAGTGGCAGAATTGTTAATTTCCTGTTAAACTGGCCTGCTGGAGATGGGGAGATCGATGTTTGAAGACTGGTCGTTTCTAATGAGGGTATTATTCCCTCAATAGTTTTCCATTCTCCTTCCACGAAAGTTCAGGTAGATTACCTCTAAAATACTTCCTTCCTCCTCCCTAACCCATTAGAGTAATGATCATAGATGCGTCTATGCTTAACAGGCATTAAAACGCTGTGATTAATTTTTTTTTAACTACAATTTATCAAATATCAGTAATCAGCACTGTTATTAAATGAATTGTTTAAGAAAAACCAATAATTATGAAATTTTTGTTATTGTAAACAACTTTCCAGAAACCCATTTTGAGCCAAATCGTTAAAGCTCTTTTTAAAACATTTCAATTTTAATAAAAAATCAGTCTTTGGTAAACAACCCTATGGTGAATTTTTCCCTAAAATACAAGAGTACATTTCTATTTGTTATGTTGAAAACTCCCCAGATTTACATATTTAACAAAACCGCTTGAACCATTTTATAAAATCGTTTGACTTTTCAGAAATGATTCTTCATTAAACTGCACAAAAATGAATTATAACTCAAATGTACAGTGTTATCTGCCAGATAAAAAACTAGCTAGATGTACAATTTAAACAAAATTGGTATGGTTTTCTCAAAATATTTGTAATTTTCAAAAATCACTCTTAAATAAACTACCGTTAATATAAGTATTAGTGTCAAAATCAATACAAACTCCCAAAGTATAGCAATTAAATTTTGAACAAAATCATTCAAACAATATAGTATATATGTTCAGAGATGAAGAGAATTGTAAAATCAACTTTTTTAATCCAGGGTAAGATAAAACCTAACGCTCCATCATAATCTCGAGGTTGAAAATGTTCATGATTACAATAGACATATTTTCTCTCTATATGAGAAAATAAAAAATTTATAAAAAGTTATGTTCTTACACTGGCCACGTGGGCAAGATAACCATCGGGACCGACAGTTGCTCAGCAAGCATTTTTTAGATAGCGATAGCGATAGAAAACGTTTCCAGAACTAGTTAAATTTAAAGTGAATGAATATTGAAAAAAAGTAGGCTATACCATTAATATTTCATATGGTAAACCTTGTCAGAAAAGGTCTATATAAAATAGAAACGTCATCAACAAGGTAATAATTTTCAAATTTGGTTATACTAAATCTCAAATAAAAGACACATGTATATAAGAGTAAAAAAGTATCAAAAGAAAAAAAACTAGTGTGTAAAACCGTTTCCAAACAAGATATTAAATAAATATATTTAGTTCTATTTTAAAGTAAGTTAATTACTAAGAATTAAAACATTGCGCGAAAATCAGTTTGAAACTAAAAACATTTATAAACCTTGGAAATCCGGGAATAATAATATGACACTATAACTTTGTGTTATAGTTAATTATTTTTCTGGCTAAACTATTAATGTTCAAAACTTCATGTTTGAGTCCAAACATTACATTAATATTATAATAGGAAAATCACAACCTTTTTTTGGGAAGCAAGGTATGCGCTGAACTTTGCCCATTAATTAATTCTGATCTTGTTTTGTATTGATTTGTTTCTTGCAAAACTATTAAGGTCCAAAACGCCATATTTGTGTGCAGAGTGGTGAAAATCAAAACTTCTAATTTGGCATCAATAGAACAACATTTTATTATTAAGGGGTTACTCTTATCTTTTCCCAAACCCCCAAACAAAATCAATCGTTGTTTCTGGGGATGGTTTGTAAAACTTAGTAATTGGGTGCAAAATGGTGCTAGATATGTGGAAAACGATAGCATAGATTCTTAATTTGAGGTTGTGAGCAACTAGTCGAATATTAGAATCCGTGAGAAATCTGTGATACAAAATTGCGATTTTTTTTTTTTTTTTTTTT